>VZZY01025671.1:66075-243973 GCA_013400335.1 Eurystomus gularis | reverse complement strand
GGGGGGGAGATGGAACCCATTATTAAACTTTAAATAGAAATAATATCCTGAAAACTCTGATCTTATCTAGCTCCTATTAGCTTTGAGAGGTTCACAGTGGTTTGCTGTGTACATTGTGACATACCTCCGCAACCAGGGAGAAGTTATCTACATTTTATGATTTTGAAATGAGTTCTGGTACAGCACAGCATGGCAAACAACCCTCTGTCTGCAAAGCTGCACTAAATTAATAACATGGCTTTATTATCTTCAGTGACCAAATTTCTTTCGTTGCCTCATACTGCACTCAGTTCTGTCCCACTCCACTGGGTAGGAACTGATAAGACTTGACACTGGGTATTGCTCAGTTGTTTGAGGGAAGAATGGTTATAGAAGATTTTTTTTTTAATCTTTTGATGAAAAGAAAGAGATGGGCTTTCTCTCTTCCCAGTCTCTTCTGGCTACTTTTGTTCTTCCATTGCCATCTGCACCCTGGATGTTCCTTATCCCTGTGCTTAAGCTAATCCCTTGTTATTGGAGGAAAGTACAACTGCATGTTCTCCCTGCCCACTCCCTAAAGCACAGAGCCTGAGGCTATTATGAATATTAAACCAACAAGCTTCTGAACAGCTCTCCTCACAGGAGCACGAAGATTTCAGCTCCTTCTTCCATACATAGGCAAATCCAATGGTCCACATGCCTATGAAGATAAGGGGGACCAAAGGGTAGAGCAGGGAAAGATTAATTAAAACCAAGAGCCTCACAACAACAAAACAAATAAGACATGCACCTCAGGCAAAGCCCAAGTGGCAGGGAGTGGAATGCTGCCCTGCCCCATCTCAGTGTGACCTGGGAGTAACTCTGTTGCCCAGGGCTTACCTGCAGTGATGATCAGATATCTCCACGTGGTCAGTGGCAGGAGCGAGGAATTTCCATTACAGTCACAGGTGTTTTTCTGGAATTTTTCCTTTCTTTTCAACCCCTTCCCTCTGCCTTCATGGCACTTTCCCATTGTTCCTGCAATAGGAGTGAAACAGAAGCTTCTGCTACCAGCTAACAAGGCTCCTTTTCCAGGGGTAACACAGCTGCCCTCCCAAGGCTCTCGACTCAGCTTGTCCAGCTTTCAGGGAAGATCCTTGTATGGTGTCTAAAGATGAATCTGAAGGTGTCCAATGGGCAGGCCCAGAGACCGAGTCTTCCTATTTACTCCCAGCACAAAATGTGTTGTTGGCACAGGGCATCTCAAGCTTTCCCAAGCTCCTTGTGCTTTAAGCCACCATGGGCCATACCTACACACCCTAACCTTTAGAGCTGTGGCATTTCAGTGCCACACAAGCCAAAACAGCTCAGGCAACCTAATCTCCTGTGCTAAGCAACCTTCTAAGGGTCCTGGGGCATGGAGGCTTCAGCATAGATGATAAGTACTAGTCAGCACCATCTTCAGGTGTTCTTCCCCACCTTTGTGGAAAGGCACCAGCTTCTCAGCTAGCCCTCAGCCATCTAGGCCTGTGGGAGAGATGTGTACACACCACCTACCCTTTCTGCAGAAATCAGTCCAGCAGCCAGGCTCCAGGTAGTACAGGACTTCTGCTGCCCAGCCTCTAAGCCCAGTGCAAATGATCCCCATAGATTTAGCCATTCAACCAGCCACTGCAGCTGGAGCAAAACCACTACCAACAGCACAGCTCCAGAGACACCCCCTGCTCCATAACTCCCTGCCAGCATGGGCCTCTCCCACTGCACAATCCAGCCTGAGCATCCCCTTCCCACGTGGATGGATAGAAAAAAATGGGAGAGGGCTGAGGAAGGCAGGACATGAAAGCTGCGTGTGATCCACTGTGATGTGCAGCTGCTGCACTGTCCTTGGACCCCTCACCACTAAGCAGGGGAATGCAAGAACTAAATGATAGACACTGTGAGCTTAAATATGTCTGGTGTATCCCAGGAGTCTTGTTCAAATCACCAGATGACAGGAGAGCACTGTGAAGGAGGGACATATTGAAAGTCACTTCTTCAGTCTTGGCTAGTGCACAAAGAAGAATGCAGGAGCCATAAGGCCAGAAGAAAAGCAGAACAAAGGGCCATATGACTCTGCCCCAGCACTTGTGTAGCAATGCCATTGCAGCAAAGCTCAAAGCTCACACATTCTCTTACTCACCTTCTCACCAGCAGCTGGGATCAGGCAAAATTACTTGCAGTGGCACAGAGGGTAAGACACACTAGCTAGCAAGGCCTCATCACACCTCCTGAGTTCCCTCTGGTGCTTCCACTCCCATACTCCCCTTTACCACACTGATCCTGGATGTTTCTAGCTGCAAAGTTTGACCCTTTGAGCATGGGAAATCCTGAAGGTTCAGAAACTGGTCTGTCAGTGGCAGTCATGGGAAGACAGCCCTCATTCTCCATTGCTCCATTTTTCTCTCTGTATTTTTTTAATTAGAGGCATTGTTCCTTTTACAGGGGAGTCTTCTAGCTCCCCAGGGCCTAGCACTCATTTACCACTGTCAGCTCAGAGAGTTAGCAGCAACAGGTTCTTCTAAAATAACATTCACCCACCAACAGCTCCAGTGGAATGAGACTGCTACTTCAGAGCTCTCCTTTTTTTTTTTTTCCAACCTCACTGCTTTTTTCACAGGCTGCAGAGTGGCTGGTAACACTGGAGCTGAGGTCTTCTTGGGTGTTTTTGAAGATTTCAGAAGAACCTCCTTACAGCTCTGAGCTCTCAGAAATCAGGCCACAGCTACATGATGTCGATACCACCCCGGGCAAAAGTGTAGCTGGTAACCTTTAGCTGGCTACTGGGAGCTACAGAAATAGATTGTGGGTGTACGGGTTTGTTCAGCATCTCACCCTTTTAAACCTTTTTTAAGGAGAAAAGCCAGATGCTGCTTCCATATTCAACACTCAGTCTTCCCAAAGTGATCATGTGATTCTTGTCCTCGGGTGAACGGTCTGTTTTTACTTCAGTAACCCTGCTTGGCAGGCTACCACATGCATTTGTTGTTTTCTGCATGAGAGAGTGCTTTTCAGTCTTGTCCTCTCCTCTCCCTCTCCTCCTGAAGAGTTTTGAAACTTTAAAGGACTTTAATTCAGTAGCCTTCTTTCAAAGCAGGCCAAATTTTGAATTTTATGAAGACAATGCAGTAAGAAATCTTCCTTCCTGACCAGGGAGGCAAAGTGCCTGAGCAGGAAGCAGTCTGCGGTGATTACCAGCTGGGAGTTGTGGTTTCTGTGTCTCTAAGGCACCTGGTCTGGGCAGCGGTGGTTCAGCTTCACAGGGTCCCATCTGGCCAGAGCAGCAGGGATGCCTTTGTGCCCTGAGTGCAAGGAGGGCTTCACTTGCCAGGCAAAGGGAGCTGGTCTCAGTGCCTGGCCACAGCCAGTGCACATGGCAGTGCACATCCACACTCACTCTCCTCTCCTGGCACCTGGGGATGAAGCCCTGTAGCTGAACACCCAGCCACCATCCACCCTTGCTCCCTTCTGGTGAGCAGCATTCAGCCCCCACAGCAAATGTGTGCAGGGAAGGGGCTGCTTTTTGTTTGGTAGGACAGGGCCAGATATGATCTTTTTCCCAGATGTGATGTTTTTTTCTGCTTCAGATTTTAAAGCAAATGCTTTTGTTTCCCAGGGTCTTTTAATTTATTTTTTTTTTATTATTAAAGTTTATAGCTATGGTTGGAAGGGGACATAGAGAATTAGAAAAGAGTGAGCCCAGCAAAGGGAAATGGTGATCTGAGGCATCCTCTCCTGTCCCCTTTGTTTAACAGAGACATTGTTAAAAATTATTATTTAAAAGTTTAAATAATCATTAGAAAAGCTTCTAGAGTCTGGGGCTCAAGTCCTCACCCAGAGAGTGCAGCAACCACCCAGCTGGAGACACTGCTCTCGCCTGCTCTGACACACTCACCCTCTCCCAAATGCAAATCTGGAGAGAAGTGGATAAAGACAGCTCTCCTCTTCCATCCCTCCCTCTGTGACCCGAAAACTCTAGCAGCGAAGACATTTGCTTACTCAGCAGCAGAGGACAGAGGATTAACCCCTGTCTTTCACAGGGAAGATTTCATCTGCCTGTCTCCTTTTGCCAGTGGCACTTGGGATTCAGCACAACCCTCCCCTGTATTTCTAAAATGCCCAAATCAGGCTGCTTTCATAAATCCCATATTCTTTTTTTTTTTTAATTTGCTTGAACAAATTTACTAAATCCTGGTCTCATTCATGAATACTTTCAGATCAGCTGAGAACAGAGTTTCCAGTGAATAAATAAATCCCATTAAAAAAATCCCAACACAACAAAACAGCAACAGAAAAGCACAATTCCAGACAAGGCAGTTTTTCTCCTTCACTTTCCAAAAAGCTTGGACTTCTTACAGCACCCAGCAGAGCTGACCATGCCATCCTAACATCCAGCTGACCTTCTGCCAGCCACCTTCCCAGGCCCCCAGGAGCAGCACTGTCTCTGCTAGCCCCACTAATCCCAGATTCACTTGGGAGCTCAGGGAACAGCACAACATTGGCAAGGGCTCTGGATAAGTTTTGCTTTTCCCAGGAGATGTAAAGGTGTGCTGAACATCTCACTTTCCTTTCCCCAGGCTGTAATAATTTTTTGGCATTAGACAACAGCGTTTTTAAATGCTCATTCTTACTGTTGCTGGGGTTGACATCCATTTTCTGTTTTACCAGACCCCTTAGAGTGGGATTCATCCAGCCAAACTTGGAGGGCTACTGCAGAGAGGTCTCTATTTGGGCAAATTATTTAGTCTTCCTTTGTATAGGCAGCAGACAGAAACAGTGTCTTCTAGTGACCATCCCTTCAAAGGGGACTGTCCTTCAAAGAAAGACTCAAGTAGGCGGTATGGATGGTGGCACAGAAATACCTGTCTCTCTCTACTGAATAAAAAGGGAGCTTGTGAGTGACTTTCCCCAATGTAGATACCACCTTTGGAGATGCTTTAAACTTCAGAAAAATTAGATGAATGTATTCTTAGAGATGGTGCATTTTATGACCCAGCACTCTGGGTGTCTACATGCCTTGAATAGCTCTGCAGTCTCTGCAGCACTGTCTGGACGCCAAGTTGCCTTCCCCTAAAGCTGCACTGTAGCACAGCAGTAGTTTGCTATTCTCAGTGATGTTGTAAAAGGGCTTACTGATGTCAAGACACTCTTTAATGCCACTGAGAACCATTTCCACTGCTTTGCAGTTCTGTGAGGTTACAGCATCGCACAACTGAGCTACTCTTTTCTTTTTTTTGGAAATGAATGGAAAGAGAAGGAAAGTGATAGAAGGAGGGAGCAAGGTGAGGCTCAGACATCCTGTGTGTTTCCAGAGGAGAAAGAAGTCCCTGACCTTCTGCCAGACCAGCGCCACAGAACAAGATGGTGCTCCAGAAAGGCTGGAATTGGGGTTTTTGACCTCAACCAATGCCTGTGAAACAGCAAAACCAGTAACAAAACAGGAACCTTTCCCAGACCATATAATCAGAAATTCCAGCCCATTGAACTATGTCATTTCAACAGCAGAGGAGGTCTGAGTGGCGTGAATCTATGCCATGGTAGCAGCCTAGGCTCCCCGATGTAGACAGCAGAGCACTTGAGAGATTATAAGTACCCAAGCTGGCAGTTGGATTGGCTTAGGTTTTTAACACAGAGCCAGTCTCAAGTACTTGGCTGGGCTCTTGCCTACATCTCGAAGCTGCAAGCCTTGGAGTTGCATGAGTAGCTTAAACAGTGCGAAGGGGACGCTGCTGCCAGAGGGGGCAGCCAATCCCACCTTCCTCCTTTCCCCCATCTCTGACCTTGTTCCATCTCCTCCTCTCTGCCTACCACTTGTGAAAACCACAGAGCTACCTGAATTTTATGTATTCCTTGTACAGGGCAAATATCAGCTCCAGCAAGAATCCCCAGGATTCCTCCCACCATTCCAAGAGCTGGTGCAAAAAATTGGATAGGAGGTTGAGGAAGAGGGAGAAGTGCAACTTACCCTCAGCAGTAGAGCATGGACTTGCAATGGGTGAGTCAACTGTGTAACCACAACTTGTTTTAAAAGATGGCAACAACAGTCATTTCTTAAGTAGTATTTTAAAGTCTGAGCTTTTCCTTTTTTCCCTTGGCTCAGAGGTTCCCCACCACATGTAGCTTGTATCTAGAGCTGTGCTGCTTCTTCTCATTTTTTTTGTTTCTGCAGCAGAAGAGAGAACAACCCCTGCCCCATGGACAACCCACAAGCACTGTCCTTGAGGGACCCACATCTCACCTCTCCTGGGCTCACCTGTGAGTGCAGCACACTCTTCCCAGCTGGAAGACATCTGCAGAGAGGAGGTAATGCAGACCATCAGGGAAAAGAGGGGTTTTTTTCCAGTCCTAGGTGTGAACCAGCATGGTGTAACAGGAAGCGAGGGGAGGGGACTGAACTTCAGTTTGCCGAGGCCTCAAGACCTCTGGAGGAGAACTTCTCTGCCACACCCTTCACTGAAGCAGAGGCCCATGACCCTTTTGCTACAACAGGAATCCTGCTCCCAAGGGAAACAGTCAGAGAAAAGGCTTTGATATCCCCACACTACAGACTTTCCTTGTAAAAAGAATATTACAGCTGTACAAGAGCATGTGTCATAGGAAGAACACTGCAGAGATCTAAAATGGAATAGCCCGCACAGATCTACCAGATAACATAAAACTCGAAACAGCCTTTCACCGTGACGTGTGCTGCGAAATACAGAAAAGACATCAAAAGAAATTATGTCACTGATTCCAGCCTGGAAAGAAGTACAACTAAAAATTAGTGTATACTTAACCAGCTCACGATAATTTTGCTCTGTCCTGTTCAAACGAAAATAACAGACAGAAATGATGTAATTTTGGCAAGTGCTCCTTTAATTCATCAGAATTTATTCTATATCTCTCTTCTTCCGAGCAACTTTTATATGTGCAGACACCGTTGTCCTCCAGCAGTTGTCTTATTTTTTGTTCTCTGTTTTTGCATAAACTCTATATGGATGGTAATATACACATATATGCACACATATACAGGGAGAGGTACTGGCAAAAAGCGAGCTCTTATGAGGCTGAGACATCTTTTACTACAAATGTTAAAAATGTGCAACTGCTTCTGTATTTAGAAAGGGATTTATAATGAAGAGAAGGACACCTAGTGAATAAAGGATCTTCTGCAGCAGGATTTACACTGTGCCTGGTTTTGAGGACTACTAAGGACCTTTAATTCCCTGTAGCAAATCTGTATTAAGCCTGGGATAATATTAAGAAGATCAAATAGTGAAGATTGTTTGTGAGAGCTCGTTTTTGTCCTTCCTTATATTCCACTATCTTTTCAATTTGGGGTTTTTTTGGTAATAAATTGACACAGAGCTGCTGCAACAAGCTATACGCAGGAACCTTTTTCTATCACGTCTTCTATCAAGACAGTATTTGGAAACGCATTGCAACTACCCAGAGAAGATTGCTGAGATTTGTTCTGAACAGAGTATTCATAAAAAGAGCCATATCCTGATCCTTTCTACTTGGCTTGGTGCTTTTATCTTATAACTTTACTTGAGAAATGGAGATACGATGGGCAGACTCCTTACATGATGGATTTAAAGCCTTGTATATTTAAGTAATATTTGAAAGTGGTCCTTAAGCTCCTAAGCCTTTTAGATGTTTTTGACAGAGATACTGAACAATGTAATAAAAACAAATCCATTCTTACATAAACCTTACTTCAAAAAAAGGAGCAAAAAGTATGCTCATTATTTTGCTTAGCTTTTTATTCCATCATTATGGCACAAGATAGAACTTAAAGACAACATCACGGAGTAAGTCTTCAACTTCATTAAAATTAAGACTAATATGTTTTATAAAATTCTTTTGATATGATACACTTTCCCTTATCAAGTGATAAAAAGGATTTTCTCTAGAATACTGAAGTACATTGCCACCTGCTGGCCAGAAACAATTTTGCAATTCAAAAACACCAGAACGTGTATAAAACAACATTTAACAATGCAACGTACAGTTACTGAAGAAGTACTATTGACCCAGACTTTGGCACAATATTTATAGAAACGCAGCTGTGAACTTCTCCAAACGTCATGTTCATTTCTGAAACTCTGTGTGACTCCCTTTTGTATATCTGTCTGCATTTTTTTTCCTTTCTCTAACTTCCTTAAGCTGAAGCTTTGTTATTTCCAAGGAAAAGCCATATTCTTTCTCAGTTGTTACAGACCTCAATTTATTGGGTTTGGTTTTCTAAAATTTGGGTTCCAGTTTATTGTTTTAGAACTATACATAAAATCATACATTTATAAATATATATATTATATCCTGTATACAAAACACTGGTTTTCCTCTAGCATGGGAGGGCAGACCTTTCCACTGCATCCTCACTTGGTTTAGGCACGGCCTTGCTCTTGGTTGATCCTCTGAGCTGCATCCTACCAGAATCTAAAAAAATATTGTATCAAATTTTAATTTTGTTTGCAAATATATTTATATGAAAAAAAAATTTGGTATTTTCCCCTCTAAGCTCACTACTACCCTTATAAAATATATGGCTTTTCATGTTCCACTCTATTTTAGTGTTTTTCAATAGGCAGTGAAAAGAAGGACAACTTCCCCCTTTAACAGGTTTTTTCTTTATATATAAGCACAGAAACCAGCTTGTGCACTTTCTATAGAATTCCAATGCATATCACGGTAATGTAAGTGCAGTGACTTTAAAAAAAAGCAGTCATGACTGATTGACATCTGTATATGAAAACATAATATATGATTATCATACAATACCCATTACAGAATATACAATCATCAAAACTGCAGATATATAAATACATTTTTAGCAACATCAAAGCAACAGTTTTATCTTATACACAGCATATGCAGACAGAGTTATTAAATTTTCATCTTGTTTTTTTCTGAAAAGCTTGCTGAAAACCAGGAACATACTGTATTTGTAAATGGACTGCTTGACAGTGCTGTTAAGAAATTAAAGTGAATAAAGTTTTGAAAAGTATATGCAATTCAGATGGTATAAAACAAACAAGCCCTCCCCATTTTCCAATGTCACTGTAGTTTTCCTATGAGACGGAGGCATAGGTATGAGTGGCAGTTCTGCAGAGTCCCATCATACAAGGGTTTCTGGGAGGGCATCGGGGTTATCAGCTGATAATAGCTCCCAAATTTGCCACCTCTCCCTTTGCCAATCATGCCAGTCTGCCTCTGAAACATTTTTACTGTTCTGACTGTGAGGTGCTGTGGAACAGATGTGACCTGTTTGGGTGGGCCTCTGGGCTGGTCTCTCCTGCCTGGAGGTGGCCTGGCTGGGGGCTTTGCCTGGTGGTCCTCCAGCTGCTCTGGTCCCTGAACTTTTTTCTGGGCGCTGAAGTCTCCACAAAGAGTGCAACGTTGAAGAAACGCTTGGTCGCTGTGACAACACAGCGCTTGTTTTTGCTGGGCCTGGGTAGGGGGGTGGTGGCCGCTCTTTTCTGTAGGAGGGCTTGGTTGTACTTTGCGAACAACCTGCATTTGAGTCACTTTCACTGAGGTCCTCCACACTGCTTAAAGTCAAGTGCTGCTCAGACTTCGAGTGTGACAGGTCTGAACTCCTACTGCCGACTTCAATTTGTGGGTTACTGCACACTCGAGACACTGCGGGATGGAGCTGGCACTCAGGAATGGCAGCAGTCGTCTGGCTCCTTCGCATGACCTGCCTGCTGGTGTCCAATTCGGAGGAGCTGCCCTGCCACCGAGGAGAATACATGGCAAGGTTCCCATGGGAAAGAGAGCACTGTCCGGGTCGCAGCAAGCTGCTTTCATAGATGTTCCCGTAAGAACCTGGGGGCCAGAGACAGAAAGACAACATCAGTCTGTATAATCACTTAAAACAAAGAAAAAAAAAAAAGACAGGATGGGTCAGGGACTGGCTGTGACCACACTGGCCAGCGGCAGGGTCAGCACCCAGGATTGCCAACCTCACAGCCGGTGCTTGTGCCCCACCAGCAGCTGCTCTCAAATCCCCACCAGGCACCCACCTTCCAAAGACTTGTAAAAGAACATAAAACTATTTTCTGAAGTAATTTTAAAACAACTTTATAAATTATCTTGTTTGAAATGTAATGATATTTGTATAATCACTGAACTTCTCTGTATTTACTGAACAGTCAACTTCTAAAGGACCAATTCTGGACAATATGAATTATTCTACTGGTTTCACTGTGATTTCTCAAAACCAAGCAAATGTTTATGTCTTTGCTACATTTGGGCTTAAAACTTGTGAAATAACTGACCTGTCATTGCTGGATCTTTGCAGCCACTTTTCAGTGTTGAATGCCAGGTGCCCCAGATATCAAAATGATCTTCGGAAACATCTAAACAGCAGTAAGAGTAGGAAAATGATGATTAATCAATCCTCTTAAAGCTATTACTTAGAAACATACATATAGAATGGTAAAACCTTGCATAAGGTATCAGAGTCATTGACATATACTGGCATCTG
Organism: Eurystomus gularis; assembly: GCA_013400335.1. Classification (NCBI taxonomy): domain Eukaryota; kingdom Metazoa; phylum Chordata; class Aves; order Coraciiformes; family Coraciidae; genus Eurystomus; species Eurystomus gularis. The sequence continues at coordinate 233,508 of VZZY01025671.1, read as the reverse complement.
ACTTACCATGCACCTAACACAAACATCTCAAATGTACTTATGGCCAGTTACTTGCTGTTTCAGGCTCAGACCCTGTAATGGATTCAGTAAGCTCTGTATGGGCAGGACACCTGAGTTTGTGTAGTCCTCTGCCCTACTGAAGTCAGTTGGAGAATTTGCACAAGAACAGGAGGATTTGCTCAACCGAAGGTAGTTCATGTGCTTTTAACGGCAAAGCTCCCTCAGGCAGCCCCAAGCATCTTGGGTCTTACATGGAAGGGCTACCACAGAACAAATTTAATTAAATGCATGCATTAGACTGTGCTGGACTATAACTGTTTCATGCCTTTTTTTGACTCCATCTGGCAGTAAAAGAATTTCCTAATTTGTCATGCTTCAGTGTCGTTGTGATGCACATTAAAGTACAAAAGATGGTTAATGTGATAAAACTTCATGTAATTTCCCGTTCATAACTTACTAGAAATCTGACCAAATTTTGAAACCTAATCAGATATTTAGACACTGCATATGAAAGATAAATGCCTATTGGCACTTATAAAGCATATCATTGAGATAATACTCTAAATTTCATTTATTTCAAGGGGAATTAAGTGTTTAACCAGTACCTCTGAAATGAAATGGTTTTAAAAATACCACCAAATGGTTATCTGCATCCCTAAGCATTGACAGTTCTTAAAGTTTGGCTCACTAAATATACATCTCATAAATGTAAATTAAAAAAAAAAAAAGAAAAGCATCTTAAAGTGCTAGTGAGCTCTCAGTTCAAAACACGGTTCTTCACAGAAGAAATCATTCAGATGTGCACCCCCTGAACAGCTATGGAAATTATAGATCCCTGCACCAGTATTGCTAGGTGTGTAATTGGCAGCAGATGTTAAGCTGTGCAGCTCAGCTGTGTTCTCCAGTGAGAGGGTGTTGAGGTCATTCTTTTCAGTTGGAGAAAATTTGTAGCTTGACATCTCAAAATCTCACATTTTTCCAAAGTCTGGACCATAACCTTGCAGATAGTACAGTCCTATAGAGCAGGACTAGAAATCAGTCTTTGCCATGCTGTCCCAGACAAGCTGAAAAGCAGGACATAGTTCTATTCTCCTAAAAAATAGCTCCAAGTTTTGAGAAATGCCATACAAAGAGCATCCCTGACATCCAGCTGGGCAAGGACTGAGCACAGAACCTTTGGGCTCAATGCAAAAAAAAAAAAGATTTTGGTCAGTTATTTGTTAAAGGTTATTTACACTCACTGCTCCTCAAATTCTGGTAGCTGATAATGCAAAACTGGCACTTTTCCATTATTTCAGAAGCCTCCATCTGTCACTGAGGATGAGGAACACAAGCAGGATGTACTCTACCTTTTTCAGCCTGGGATGCAGAAGAATTCTCCTTTGTCTTAGGCTGCATATGTCCAACCAGCGTGTACTGTTCAGGTACCTTGTAAAGCTTATCTGGGCTGCGGGCAACTTCTTCTTGCATTGAGAGCAGTGAGCGCTCAGAGAGTACCGGGGAGTTGTTGTCATAAGGGGAGACATCTCCGCTTGAAGCTTTGTTGGAGTCTGTGGAAGAATGTCTTCCTCCTGTCGAGTAGGAACCTTCTGACCTCAGCATCTCAGGGCTCCTGAGAAATTTTGATAAACAAACTACTCTTAATGAAAAATGCTTCATGTTCACAGCTACAGGTGCAGTTTAACATCATACAGATAAAATCAAATACAGGAGGTATGATCACAGCTGCTGAAATGAAAACATGTCAGAAGCAGTACACAGGTGAATTTTCCATGGGTAAAACTTTTGCCAGGAAGTGGCCAGCAGAGGCCACTAAAAATCAAAAGATGTTGCTGTCAAGAAAGAAAACAAAAAACACACAACCACACAGCTCACCACAGGAAATTAAACAGTGAATCAATTCCTTATGTTACCTTGACAATTTAGCTTGTTGCAACAGTAAATCTGAGGGCATGATAGGGAAGATTAGTTTGATGCTAAGCAGTATGCTAAAATCAGTTCTTCCATCCTGAAGTACTACACAGAGAAATCAAAACTTTAGCTTGCCTTTCATGTTGTGAGGATCATCTTCTAGAGACATCACAAGGTAAATATTCTAGAGGGGACAAGCAGACGTATCTACCCTACTTCTAATGGGGGTAGCAAATAACTTGCTTTGCTAGTAACTTCTACAACTTCTTTTACCCTTTCACCTTTACATCACCAATAACATGGCCTGCATTAAATTTTGACAAAAAAAGGCAAGCAAAACCCCCACCAAAGTACAGCCAAGGCTCAGGAAGACAACTCTCATTTTTGCAATGTGTGGGGGACATTGAGGGAGATTTCTTGAACTGTTACAGTTTACTCTGCAGATAGGAGGCAGTTTGTGAGTCACTGAACCTCCGGAAGACTATGTAGAAACACTCTGTAAACAAACATAACTTTTTTCCTATTTGTTCTCCCTAATTTGCATTTCTATTACTCATTTTTCATTTCTCTGCACCTTGATCTTTGTCTCTTAGATGCTTATCTTTTGCTTGAGTCAGACACTTCTCTCAGTGACCTCACATTAATATCTGCTCTAACCGAATGTGATATGACAGAGGCTGATTCTTGTAAATGTGTACTGAAAACGGTCAGCCCTTCTCAGAATCAAATCCAAAAAGAGCTTGAACTGAGTGAGCAGCCAAAGCACATTACCAATTACAGAACAATAACCGTCTTTACTGACAAATAAAACTGAAGAAAGAAATACAAAGAAAACACACAGTGGTAAGACAGGCTAGCTACAGCACGCTACCTTTTAATACAAAAATAATTACAAACCACCCCTTTCAATTTGTTTGGTTTTTTTCTTTCCTGGCTGATTTACTTATTTCATGTCCCAAAACATAAAATATATACATTCAACAGCATCATTATTATTATGTTATTCAATAATTTTCTTTTTTTTCCAGTATAAAAACAACCATAAAATGCTGAGAATGAATTAACTAAATTTACTCCTCTGTAACTCCCAGAAAGAAATCCATCACTAAACAGATCCTGAACCTTAACTAAGGCCAACTCAAAACACCAGAACTGCCATTTGGCAAAGCAGCACTGTCCCAGGCTTCCCAGTGTGGTTGGTATGGCAATGCTGGGGAGTTATAAAAAAAAAAAGTAAATCATGCCTCGATTATGTAACTTCCCATCTCAAATTCTCATCTGAAGGTAAGTTCAACATAAATTAATCTCTAAAGAGCCACACACTGAAGAATTACTGTCTTTTAACCCAATTCTATCATAATTTTTTTTTCTCTTTTTTGTCCCTTGTTCCTTTTTTCTGTACTCTGAAGTTCTAAAAAAGCTTGTGCAGTGAGTCTGAGTTAAGATGAGATTTAAGCTATGTCTTGGGAATTTCAGAAGAACCAGAAAGACCTGAGAGAAAAGGGGAGAAATGTCGGCATCTGTAGGTTTCCTGTGACCAAATGTCTTTCTCTCCAGCTTTCTAGACTGAAAGGCATCTAAGCCTCACCCTGCTAGCACACAGACGCTTGGCACCAACAGTGACACCAATAAGGCTTATGGCATGTAACTCTTTGCAGGATCAAAACCCAGCTATGTTGCACAGGGCAAAGAGAGGTATACCACCACTTAGCCATGACAAGGTAACACAAGGAATAAGGAAAGGGAAATGGCAATGAAAGAATGTGGGAACATAAACTTGAGCTTTGTGAAACACTCATTTTATGTCTTACCTTGAATGATCTGTTATAGTCTATCTCTTCTCAAGAGAGAGCTCCTGATAAAAATTTACTCAAATGGAAACTGTCAAGTCTTTGGAAAGATCCAAATATTCAACTTTCTAAACTCATTTACAGTTTCTGCTAGTAAGCCCATGCAATTCTATATGTATATATATTATATCACTTTAAAATTTATTTAGAAAAAATAGTTTTAAGAATCAAAGAAAATGCGCGTGGACTCTTGTCAGTCTTACTACAAGAAACCGTCAAAATAGATGGATACTTTCAAGAGCTTTACTACGCTCTTCATGAACAAAATACAACTTGCAAAAGACTTTGGCTCACATCTTTCCAAATAAAGAATGATTTCTTACGTGTTCCTTTAAACAAAACTTTTGCATCTGTTTTCTCTATCGTTTGAGTTCAGTAGCAAATGGTCACTTACTAAAATTCAAAATTCATCTTCGTCTGGATAGCTGTGAGGTTCTCTACCCACACACTGGGGAAAAACTAAATTGGGAGGCAAATGTAGATACTGTGCAAGATACCCACTCACCTAAATGCAGTCTATGAATAAGGGCAGATTATGGCGTCCAAAGAATAATAGAAGATTATGCACTATCAAATGTGAGAAACGGGAAGGCAAGTATTGTCTAGTGGTTATGAACTATGTTAAGGAAAAGATTTTAAAAGTGGTTACATACAAACTGAAATATCTGAAAGCTCTAGAAGGAACCTATGCCACAGGTGTTCAAAAATACTATTTCAGATTCCAAACCAAAAATCGGCTATGTTATGAAGGAGTTTTGGGCTTTCCTTTTTAACTGGCATCCTCCTTCTGAACTGATGTTATCCACCAGTATACTTGCATAGGTGAACTGCAAAAATGTTAATAATTACTTCTACTGGGGATATGGCTACTTTTCTGCTGGCATCAAAGTCATCAAAACAGGAAATCCCTTTCTGCTGTTGGCAGAAATCCTTTTCTGTTATACCTTAAAGCATCTGAGTCGAAAAACAATTATGTATTAAAAGAGGCAAATCATACAGAGTGTGATGGCTTGGCAGCATGCAGTAGTAATTTCCACACATATTTGAGTAACACAGGCACCACCAACAAAACAGATTATTATGGCTTATGATGTGGTTGCTACTATAACAGGGTAGAGGATTCAATTCAGGGAGTCTCTGCAGCTCTGAAAACTGCATTTACACATACTGTATGGCCTATTGTATGGCTTCATCTTTGTGGCACAGGTTAGGATGGATTAAAACCCATCATCACCATCCAAAATAATTAAAAAATTCTAGAACTTTGAAACTCGTCTACTCTAAAAGGACTACTAACCATGATAGGCAATAAATAATCGTAAGAAACAGATTTTATTTTTGTGTTAGTTTAAACACACTTCATCTTACAGCTGGAGACCCCAAATTCCATTGTCATCAAGCCAACATACAAAAAACTTGGCAAGTCATCCACAAATGCACACTTCACAATTGCTGCCAATAGTTATTAGTGCTTTACCATGAATGACTTCCATAAACTCCCTGACACACCATTCATGATGTTCAGCTCTTAAGAGAACTGAAAGATGAGGAACATCTGATATGTCCTCCTCTGGGGAGGAAAAAAGATCATATGTTCTCTGTTAGATCAGAGCCAAGAAAGCATTTGTAATGACATCAAAAGCAGAAATGTGAGGACAGTTGCAGAAGCAGGACCTTCAGAGCAATTAATATGACATTAAAGTTGATTCCATACTCTACGCTATGCAGCCAACTAGCTTTTCTGATTAAGACTGTCTCAAGAATATGTAAAGTTTTCCGTCCCACAGATCTAAATCTAGATCTTGAGCACATGACTAGCAAATTTCCAAGAGCAGTAAAGATGTATTTTGGAGCCTTGTTTTTATCAAATCCAGACAAACATCTTGTCTGCTGCCCCACATTTCTTACAGGAAAAATTACCAACAAATATGTAGGCTCAAAATTGAGATTATGTTCTGAAACAGACTAATCTCTTAAGAGCATCACACTCCTAGCAATAACATTAAGCAACATTCCCTCTAATTGCCTGGAATATCTTAATCAAGAAGTTGCAATCACAGTGAAAACATATCTCATTAACATTAAGAATAAATCACTTACATGACAGCAGAGTAGAAGAAAAATGACAATAAGTTTTTCCTATCTCAGTGATACTTCATCTGCCCATTACTGAAAATATAATAAATTGGTAGTAGTGTAGCTAGTTATGTGTCCAGCATGTGTACATGCTGGCTGAAAAGTAAGGAGGCTCAAAGCAAGGTCAATTAACTTAAAGGAAACAGGATCTAACAATAATCTCATACATCCTCAATGATTTGTGACAAATTTATGTTCAATTGGTATGTGTAGCCACACGTGACATAAAATTTTATGCCTTCATATTATATAGATGGTGAAATCCAGCATGAAGGTTTTTATTAGCTTGAGTTAGAAATAACATGATCATTCCATGCTTAGGGCTTACAGAAAGAGGTCTCCACAGACTTTACCATATCTCGGGTGATTTGCAAGTCTCTCTTAATTGTGGTCCGGGCTCATGGCAAATGTGAAATAAGTGTAAAAGACAGCTAACGTACCTCTAATTATCCTGCATTTATTGTGACCTAAATATACACATAGTGACATGTCAGTCAGATATAAACTAATTGAAATGACTTCATGTCTGTGGTACACTAAGAAAATACACAGTTACCACAAATCAGATGATCTGTGATAATTTACTGTTATGTGCTCATGTGGTTAAGTCAATAAACTAATAAAATTTTTTACAACACACTATATTCTGCACGTATTTTTGTTTTTAATTTTTATAATTAAAGAAAGCTTTTTCCTTCATGTATTAATAATTCTATTTCTTTTATACCTCTTCCTTTAAAGCCAGGTACACTACTACATTAACTCCAGTTATACAGTGTTCAGAGGGTGAGAAAAAAAATCATAACTAACTGATTGTACAAATTCAATTTTAAATTACATTCTGAAAGCACTAGGCACTTTCCACACACACAGGAAGACAAAGTCCAATCTGTCCAGAGAGTTTAGAGTCTAGGAAACCTCTTAAAAATTACTTAAAGCAAGCTTGTCAAATTTTGTGATTTTTGGGTCTGACATATTGGGATTCACTAGAATAAAGGCAATGACTGCGTGTCTCATGAGAAAGCCAGGAATCCTGTTAGTCTGAATGTACAAACTCATAGCATTAAGGCACGTGGGTGTAGGCATATATACACCATACACAAAGTTGGAATATGTTACGTATCATAACTGCAGTAGTGACCAGTGTGATTTTTTTTCTCTTCAGATCTTTCACAAAGCGCACAATTAAATAACATCCAAAGAGTCTCCATAAACCTGCTGTTGTGGCAGTTGACTTGTTTACAGTGTCCTATGTGTGTACAATAGGAAAAGAACAACCGGTCAAATGGCTAGCCGTGATTGTGTTAAGGCACTCTAGGGTGTGTTTTAAGGACAGTGTAATACATGCCTCCTGTTACTGAAGACTACGACAAACCCAAGACATGAACCAGCAGATCACTAGAATACAACCTGTCAGATAGTAGTGCACTGAATATTTTTATGTACATGCCATTCTGTTCTTTGCAGCAGAATGAAATCTTTTCTCTGAATCAGGAAACAAGATTTGTCTTTAGAAAACACTGTACAAGAGTCACAAATTTCTTTGGCCCAGTCTGTGTAATGGGGAGGGTATTTCTACTCCACTGTAGACAGTGCAGAAGAGCTGTGGAAAACTAGAACCTTTTGAACACTTCCAGTGGGAGATAGAAATTCCCAGTAGGAACAGGGATGATGAAAAAACAGATTACTCACGATGACTGGGAAGCTTTCCTCCTCAACAAATAGTCTACAACATCTGGGTCGGTCTCTAATAAGCTAATAAGCACTTCATTCTGTAGGTCAGGGGAAACCTGTGAAGACAACAAAAAATACTCAGCTGGAGATGAACGTCCTTTCACATACATTAATTTTGATACTATGCTTAACCTAAAAGATCAAGTACAATTACATTTACAGAGCGTATATAAAATATTCAGAAGCTTCCACTTAAAAGAGAAACTTCCTGTAACAACAGGTGAAATAGGACTAAAGATCACTTTGTAGACTGTCAAATGCTGATTACTGTTGAATAACCCTTTGGTATCCAGTTTGGTATCATATATGATAACAACAGTGCAATTACTCAGGTACTGCAACCTCAAAAGCTCCAGTTTAAGGTCCGCTCCTTACCTTCCCATTCAAGTATCTGGAGACATTTACAAACTTCCGTTCCAAGTGACTGTACTTCTCTTCTTTTAGAAACAATGTGAAATGTTATTATGCAGGAAGAAGAATGTTTCTTCGTATAAAGAAGAGCTACAGATATTATCTATCTAGACATTTGCAAAGCCGTTGACACAGTCCCGCACAACATCCTTCTCTCTAAATCTGAGAGATTTGATGGGTGGACTCTTTGGTGGATAAGGAATTGGTTGGATGGTCACATCCAGAGGGTGTGGTCAACATTTCAATGTCCATATGGAGATTGGTGACAAGTGGTGTCCCTCAATGGTCCATATTGGCACCAGTGCTGTTTAGTATCTTCATCAATGACATAGACAGTGGGATTGAGTGCATCTTCAGCAAGTTAGCAGATGGCACCAAGTTGAGTGGTACAGATGACACACCAGAGGGACAGAATGCCATCCAGAGGGACCTGGATAAGCTTGATAAGTGGGTCTATGTGAACCTCATGCAGTTCAATAAGGCCAAGTGCAAGGTCCCACACCTGGGTCCAGGCAATCCTTGGAATCAATATAGGCTGGGAGATGACAAGGTTGAGAGCAGTCCTGCCAAGGATGACTTGGGGGTACTGCTGGATGAAAAGCTGTACATATAAGCCAGCAATGTGTACTCACAGCTCAGAAAACCAACTGTATCTTGCACTGCATAAAAAAAAGCATGGCCAGTAGGTGAAGGGAGGTGCTTCTCCCCCTCTACTCTGCTCTGGTGAGACCCTGCCTGCAGTTACTGCATGAATGAAGCCTTATAAGCATTTAATGTTCAGGTATTCATATGGCCAAATCCTGGGATCTAGAAGCATTTAGATTCCTGCTTATGCTCAACCAGAACCTAAGTAATTACAGAGTTTATTTGTTCATAACTCTGGTTTACAAGTGTGTCCTACTGGATCTCCAGCCACCCTGGACTTCAGTTAGTAGCAACAGATTCAGCCAGAATTTGTGTCATCTTCTTTGGAGTTTGACCTTCTAATCTGCTAACTCGCTCTAGTGCACTTCATATGGAAATGAACCTTGAAAACACTTTATACCTTCAGCCACTGCAGCATATAGCAACATCTCCTGGGCAGGTAGCAGGAATGGCACTCCAAAACCTGCCCAAGTAAACCATGATTCCCACTGCATTTCACATGAGTCTTGTCAGTCTTTAAGTGAGATTGTCCACATCACAGTGGAACCTTCAACTTAATCTTCAAAGCACTGAAACACACGAAACCATCTGAGAAACCTGAACTAACAGCTCAGGTTCACTCATGACGGATGGATCTGGAAGCAAGACAATCTCAGCAAGGGGTCATCAACTGTGCAATATGCTTCTGGATGCAATTTGTCAGAGCCTGAATCTCTTGACCTTCAGGTCACACTGCATGGACCATTTGTTCTCTCTGACATTTTCTGGGAAATAGGAATAGAATTACTAATAGATTCCTCAGAGGAATACCTCAGTTTAGGAGGCATTTAGGGAGTCAAGTTACAGAAATGGCATACTTCTTTAAAAAAGGAAATAATTCGAAAATAAATGAAGATACGCATCATTTAATTCAAATCGATTCAAAATATCTATGAAAAACTTGTGTGACCACATATTCCTTTTTAAAAAACTGTATTTATCCTCTAAACTGGAAAAAATATCTTACTGATGGTCATATCAGTCTTTAAATAAATTATCTTCTCTTTATAGAAATACATTTTTGGAAGCCTGGTGTGCTGAAACTTTTCCATTTAGACAGCCTTTCTATACAGTAGAATAAACTCCAGAAAAAAGTTTGAGGGTAAAGCAGAATCCACGTCTTTGTGTATGTAACTTAACATTCAGCTTTATATTAAGTTGACAAACTGGCAAGAATCTACTGAGATGACTTTGTCAGAAAAAGAATATATATTTTTTTCCATTACTAAAAATTTTAAAAATCAGTCTTTCATTCTGTAAAACGAACCTGAAGAAGTTCCAGGAGGAAGTTCATTTCCAATTGAAAGCATCTGTGAAACTCAGACTTATCAGCTCTACTGACATTTACTTGAGTGAATGAAGGCATATTAATCTGTGATGTTTTAACTGGATTTGTACTGATGGTCTCCTTTCAAACTATCTGCTGGGTTTGGGGTTTCTTCCTCTGCAGCAACTTACTTCAGTTTAGTTAACTAACTTGCAAATGTAGGAATGATATGCATGTAAGTATAAACTTACACTTAGAGAAAACCACTATGTTGGTATCTCATGAAGATGTTACAGAGCTGCAATAACTATCATTGAGGGTGGATTTAGATTAGAAATTAGGGAGAAGTTCTTCGCTATGAGGGTGGTGAGACACTGGAACAGGTTGCCCAGGGAAGCTGTGGATGATCCATCACTGGATGCGTTCAGGACCAGGTTGGATGGAGCTTTGTGTAACTTGGTCTAGTGGGAGGTGTCCCTGCCCATGGCAGAGGGGTTGGAACTAGATGATCTTTAAGGTCCCTTCCAACCCAAACCATTCTGTAATTCTATGATTATTGAATTAATTGTTTAACTGGCAGTTGTGGCAGAGTAGATGGATGAGAACTTGAAATTCAGAGACAGAAGGGAAGCCAAGGCACTGCTGAAATAACAGTGGTTGCAGCGGTTGAGCACACATTGAGATGGATCTGGGGTTGTGAGGACTCCAGTAGAGTAGGAGATATTGTGAAATCTTGGGGCTGGGTGCTACATAAGAGTGACAACTATTGAGACACAAGAGGGTGGAGGGACCCTTGAATTGTCTCCTTTGTGCTGTACCTTGCTACTGACATAGCACAGAGAGGAAGCGTGTGACTCCCTCCACAGTGGGGAGGCCACAGCGGCCTCTAACAGTAAAAATACAAAATTTCAGACACTATGTAGTGCTTCTTTGCAGCAGGGCTGGATTTAGGCACTAGGAGATGAAAATGCATGACCAAGCTATTGTTCTCCATCCTCCATGCCAAGTCAAAGCCAATGACACAAAGTGTGGTTGAGTTGTGCTTCCCTGCGTTCAGCTGCTGGGCACAGTTCGGAGACAGGCAAGAACAGTCCTTTGTACATTCCCATAAAATGTTTTAGTACATCCCTAAGACTCACTGGAACAGATAATAATTGGATATGAAAGGCCTTAGCATCAATGGAGCAATGTCAGAATCCATCTTCTATACTAAATCCACTTTTGTATATTACTAATGTCAATGGTAATTGCTTAATAAAAAAGTCCCCAAGTATTCTGAGTTTTTCTGACAAACAGAACCTACCACACTGACCTACCAGAATGCAATGTTCTGACATTGCAGTCTGTTTTCCCAGGTTTTATTTCACACATGTTGTTCTAGTTTCAGTGCTGAAGCCAATTAGAGTTTTAGAACCTCTCCATATACAAAAGGTACAGAAAAAAAACCAATAAAACCCAAACACAAAAACAGCTTAGCAGTAACACACTGTATGTTATAGCTGTAGCTGAATGCACAACTCCAGATGTTTTTCTTTTTGTAAGTAGCATAAATGTGAAGTATACACAGCAGTTCTGGTTTGGCCCCACTCCTATGGATTTGGAAAACAAACTGCTGCTGCCTGATTTCAAATAATGAGAATTTTATTACAACTACATGTACAAGTACATGTACATGTGTCGAGATGCACCCAAGAGTGTTGAGAGAACTGGCTGACGTTGTTGCTCTACCACTCTCCATCATTTTTGCAAGATCGTGGCAAACGGGAGAGGTGCCTGAGGACTGGAGGAAAGCAAATGTCACTCCAGTCTTCAAAAAGGGCAAGAAGGAAGATCCAGCAAACTACAGACCAGTCAGCCTCACCTCCATCCCTGGAAAAATGATGGAGTGGCTCATTCTGGAGGTCATCTCTAAGCACGTGGAAGACAAGGAGGTTATCAGGAGTAGTCAGCATGGATTTACCAAGGGGAAATCATGCTTGACTAATCTGATAGCATTCTGTGATATCATGACTGAATGGGTAAATGCAGGGAGACCAGTGGATGTAATCTACCTTGACCTTAGCAAGGCGTTTGACACAGTTTCCCATAACATCCTCGTGAGCAAGCTCAGGAAGTGTGAGGTAGAAGAACAGACAGTGAGATGGATTAAGAACTGGCTACATGATAGAGCCCAAAGAGTGGTGATCAATGGTGCCAAGTCCGGCTGGAGACCTGTAACTAGTGGAGTCCCCCAAGGATCAGTGCTCGGTCCAGTCCTGTTCAACATCTTCATCAACGACCTCGATGAAGGGACAGAGTGTCTCCTCAGCAAGTTGCTGATGTTACAAAACTGGGAGGTTTGGCTGATACACCTGAAGGCTGTGCGGCCATTCAGCAGGATTTGGACAGACTGGAGAGCTGGGCAAAGAGGAACCTAATGAGGTTCAACAAGAATAAGTGCAGAGTCCTGCACCTGGGAAGGAGTAACAAAATGCACCAGTACAGACTGGGAGGCGATCTGCTAGAGAGCAGCTCTGTGGAGAAGGACCTTGGAGTCCTGGTGGACAACAAGTTATCCATGGGACAGCAATGTGCCCTTGTGGCCAAGAAAGCCAATGGTATCCTGGGGTGCATTAAGAAGAGTGTGTCCAGCAGATCGAATGAGGTCCTCCTCCCCCTCTACTCTGCCCTAGTGAGACCTCACCTGGAGTACTGCATTCAGTTCTGGGCTCCCCAGTTCAAAAGGGACAGAGATCTACTTGAGAGAGTCCAACGGAGGGCTATGAGGATGATTAGGGGACTGGAACACCTGCCTTATGAGGAAAGGTTGAGAGACCTGGGGCTTTTTAGTCTGGAGAAGAGAAGACTGAGAGGGGATCTAATTAATGTGTATAAATAGATGAGGGCTGGGTGCCATGAAGAAAGGGGCAACCTCTTCTCACTTGTGCCCTGCAATAGGACAAGGGGCAATGGATACAAGCTAGAGCACAGGAAGTTCCACCTCAACATGAGGAGGAACTTCTTTACTGTGAGGGTTACAGAGCACTGGAACAGGCTCCCCAGAGAGGGTGTGGAGTCTCCTCCTCTGGAGACTTTCAAGACCCGTCTGGATGCGTTCCTGTGTAACCTGCCCTAGATTCTATGATCCTGCTTGGCAGGGGGGTTGGACTTGATGATCTCCAGAGGTCCCTTCGAACCCCTAACGTACTATGATTCTATAAGTCTTTTCCTTTCAATGCATCTATTACCAAATGATGCGCTGGGATAATTATCTTCAGAATACAAAGAGTCCCTCTGTGCTGCCAATGAAAACATGAAAAAGATGAAAGTAAACCCGGGTAGAAGCTTTATGAAACACTAACTATGAGCAACTTGACACAGACCTACAGATCAAGTATCAGGTGTGAGTCCAGACATACTGGAGAAAACAGGCAGAACTTGCCATGTTGTTTGTTAAACAAAGTATGGCAATGTGAAGACTGAAAGCACCCAGAGATGTTCAGCTGTTAAGACATTTCTATAAATTTCACATCAATGTATTTCAGCTTTCAGGAGAGAGGTATGTCTTTCTCTCACATGCAGCTAGACTCTCATTTTGAAATCTGATTCCAATCTCCCTTCACAATCTGAAAAACTACTCTGGAAAACAAAAGAACACTTCTTTTTCCCCCATTCTCCATTTAACCTTTAAATGAAAATGCAAGCACTGAAGAGATAAAGAAATAAATCTGTCACAATTAGAAGAGACCATATGTAGGCTAATCTAACCCTAAGCCCTACCCTTTCCACACTGAAAGCTGGAATGCGGGCCTATGCATTATGTACTGAGATGTGGATGTGCTGTAAAATGTTCTTAAAGAGAAACAACAATAAGAATTCTTCAAGTATTCTTATTCAAGTATTACTTTAAGCTTGCTAGTGTCATCTACAATCTGGGCCAGCAGACCTTTGCACAAGAGCGCAGTTCTGCCATGTTCTTTTCCTGCTGTGGAAGTAAAAATAGCATCTAAAGATTCCCCAAATTGTGAAAAACATTAAAAAAAAAAAAGATTGCTGAGTGTCTCACTGGAACAAGAATAAAAATAAAAATAAAGCAAAGGATGTTATGAAAGGCAATATACAGTGTGAGGGAAAAGATGAGAAAACCACAAAGTTCATCTGAGTCTGATAGGCAAGGCTTGTGACTGCTTTCTCATGCTCTTCTCCCTGTTGAAATCTAGTAGACACCTTTCCCTTGTCATGCTATGTGGCCATCAGTCTCACATGCCCATAGTCCAGTTTCTTCTATCTTATCCTACCAAGGTATCCAGCACCCAGGTTTGCTGGAGCAAAGGAGGTTTCCAGAGTGTTCTTCCTCTTGCTTTGGGAACCAGCCTCCTCAGCATAACATACAGTAGTTTCAAGACAACCACCAAAGCTATTGTCACCTTTTAAAGACTACTGGTTTTGTTCAGATATATATGCTTAGTAAAATGAAGACAGGATAGTGCCCAGCACTAGGTCTGACTGGCCTCTGCTACCCCAGAGCAGGGCTCTCTCAGGCACAAGTCATACTGAGCTGACCTATAATTTTCTAAACAAAAAGAGTAAAAAGTAAAGCCACAGAATGAACAGTCCAGGTAACTGGTAGGCATGAGGAATGTGATTTAACTAAGCTGCATCTTAAGTAAGCAACATGTCCAAGTCCAAGTTCATCACCCCTTTTACGAAGGATGCTCTCTTCCCTTTAGCAAGAGAACAGAAAGGAATTACTCCTCTTACCCAACTGACAAATGAGAAAGCTTTGTCCTTCCTCTCCATCCAACCAAAATAAAGTCTTTGGTAGGGGAGGCTGTTCCTTAAATTAATGAGGGATTTCTCACTCCCTGCATAAAACCTGTCTCCTTGACTTCCAAAATGGAGAGGTGAAAGGTAATTTTCAGTCTTGTCTTCAAAACCAATGAGCAATGCTGGTACGTTGTTTAGTATACAGCTGAATAGCCAACCCCATAATTTCCACAGACAGAACTCTGCTAAGATACTCTTATCTAACAATTCCAGGCAAGATATAAACACATTTTTAATACTATTGCTTACTGCAAAGCATTTGCTTTGATAGAAGACTACTTTTTCTGCCAATAATAATCAACCCTAATTTAATGCAGTTTCCACAGTTTATTTCATCCTAGTCTCCTTTAATACCAACCAGGTATTTCCTCATTTAACTTAAAAATGCATAGGAGTAATGCGAAGAAACATCCACCTACCATGAAAAGGGCTTCATAGTTTTCAATCATCTTTTGTACGACAGCTATGATAGCAGTACTCTCTTCAGCTCGAGCTGAGCTCTGAACTGAGAATTCTTTGTCTGTAGATTTCTGCTTGTGCAACAAGTTAGGGCCAAAGATGGTAGCCAGGTTAAGTGATGTCATTTTGTTTCCAGTAATCTAGAAAACAGAATATAAATGAGGTGGAGTTTCCAAGAGTCTAATACATACAGATATCTATATATACACCCATCTATCCCCCCACCCCGATTTGGCAGCTGCTTCATTCATCAAAACCAAAACTGAGTGCTAGTCAAATGAAAAAAATGAACAGTTTTTGGAAGCGTTGAAATACCTTGTTTGCACATCTCTGCAACAAGCACTGCAGATTTTCTGGGATATATTTTCAAATGGATTGCAGGAGTAGAAGATGGAACTGCTGCCTGCCCTTAATTCCCTGGAAGCTCGTCAGTGACATACTTCTGAACTCAGGGAAATCTCCCTCCTACTTCAATACCTCAGCATATTACTGGCTCTCAGGACCAAATATTGAAAACCGTTAGCTTTCTCAAGTAGCACTTGTGATTTGAAACAGCTACAGGAGGGAAAAACACACTTTTCCATGTTTAAATAGGTTAGATAATTAAGAAGCATGCTCATTATATATTTTTCTATTCTTTTGCTTGTTTCCTAGAACATGCCAAACGTTTACTTGTTGGGTGACATGGTTTTTTTTGTTGTTTTCTTACTTTTTAAACTCTGCTCAAAGAAGCAATAGCAATCTGATTCTGGAGGAAGTAGAAGGAAAGGAATACATTCTAGACTAGACAGAAATCTGAAAAATACATCATATGGTTATTAAATCAAAATTTGCATTGTTGTATTTGTGATTAGACTACTTTTTCCCCCCTTCTATTCTTTTAACAGAGCAAAAAGCAGGGGTCATGTGCTTCCTCTCAGTGTCTCCACTTGGTTGCTATTCTGGGAATGCAGAAGAAGATGCCAGCAGTTTGACTATATAAGACTGTTAGTGAATTTCAGCTGCTGACCCAGTACTTCTTGCAGGCTTTTTTTAAAGAGCAAAAAAATACCAGGAGAGTTGGTTTGTTTCGGTCACATTTGAACTAATTAATTTTTAAAAAGCACAGGAAGAGGCACCAAAAAAAGGCAGTAAAAACAGCATTTCAAGAAATGAGTGGGACAAAATGAATCTTTTAAAAGTAGTATTTTAATAATTTTTTTGGTAGCTGGTCATTTACTGAATGCTCTAGTCAAACTTACGACTGTGGGATGACTGCATCTAGTTCATTTCTTACAGAGCTCAACTAGACAGCATAGAGATGATAGGAAAAAGAGCTTTTCCTTTCATTGGTGGGACCACTGTGTAATCTTGGAAAGACATCTGCACTAAGTAGGTACATGGCAGTCATAACAAACATGCTGGCTCTTTGTTTAGAGACTCATCCCAGCATGACTGTGAGTACAGCAAATTCCCTTATTTGCACACCACCATGCATCCGGCTGTTTTTTGGGTGACCTGCTTTTCAAACACTGTCAGAGTACTGAGCCACCAAGGATGCACAGGCACCCAGTGCCTCGAGTGTGCCAGGGGCAGCCTCTAGCTATGCCTGGGTCTGCCTGTGCAGGCTGCTTGTACACATAGCGAGTCTTTTCTTAAGGGCAGCCTCAGGGCATCCCTTAAAAAATGCGGTAAACATACCCACTGAAATTAATGGAATGAGTAATTTTAATGAAGTTAGTCATCCATCTTCATGAGAGAAGGGCTTTTGAAATAAATCACGAAGAGGACCTGTGTGCCAAAGCTTGGCTGTTTTCCTCCCAGTGATAGCAAGCAGTCTGATAAAATACTTTATCTTGCCTTGTACTCCTTTATTCAATTAATTATTCATGAATAGCTTAAAAAGTTGTGAGCAGAACACTGTATTATCTATAAAAGCTATCCAATTGAACATAATATTCCTGATGCTCACTGCCAAGATAGCTTACATAAATTTGCCTTGCCAAAATACCTGTAGCAGAGCTGATGTACTGTTAAGGGGAATGAAAATGCCTTTAATACAACTGTTGGGGCAAATCAACTCTTTTAAGCAGCATCCTCTAGCCCTGTGATATGATCCTCTTGGATACATTCCCGAACCAATGTAGAAATCTTTGCAGGATCAGTGGGACCATGACCTTAGCTGGCCTATACATGCTTTTAAGCACAGTAAAATTGTTAAAGGCTGCTCTTTTTAAACACTTAATTTTTTTTTGGTGTAATTTTTTAACAACTCCTGGCTAAGGACAAAAATAATAGCATTTAAAGTGGATTTTAAAGTTAAATAGGCCTTGAAATCACATACAGCACATTGGAAGTTAGGACTTGAGGCAGAAATTTAGCAAAACCCAGTCTCAAAGTGCCAATTGTTAAAACCAGTCAACTGCAAAAGGTGTCCAAATTTGACAGAAATAAGCAGGGTTTTCCATCTGGAAGACAAATTTCTCTAGGTGTTTCAGAAAAAGTCTCAGAAGTAACCTCAGAAGTAGTCTGTGCTGCAGGTTAGAGGATGGAGAAGTCCTTCCCACAGATAAAAGTGTACAACTTTGTCAAGCAGTGACAAACTGTATCCATCTTATACAGAGTTAACAGAGCTGCCACCTTTTGCAGCCCACTAGTTCAAGCATTGTCCTGGTAGAAAATGGGAAGCATGGATTTTCCGATCTTCTTTAGTGCGAGTGGTGCAAATGCAGACGTGTGAGTGCTCAGAAGTACAGCTCAGCCACAGAGCTATGGGTGTTCTTTTCTCTGTGGGGTGGGTGTCCTCCAGCCTCTCCACACTGAATTTGGTCCAGAATGCAACAGTTAAGGAGGCCAGAAGGAAACCAGGCCAAGATGGACCCTGACTCCCATTAGTGAATAGCTCTGTCAGTTTCAAGGACACAGATGGAGTTCCTGTCCTTTATTTTTCATTCTTCAGTACCCAGTGCACACAAGGAAGCTAAGGGAACCAAGAAGTGAACTGCTGTGTCCAAAGGTCATATCAAAAAGCAACACCAGAATGAAAAGAGCATTAAGAGCATACTCTGCCTGATGCTTTGCTATGTGAGTATTTTTTCCATAGAATATAATAGGATAAAAGAAGTGGGAGGAAAAAGGATGGATAACATTAGACATTCTTAACAACAAGGTTGATTATGCTATGAATCTCCCAAAGGAAGTGGTAAATGCTTTACTGATTAAGTCATAGAAAAATTAAACTTTCACAGCCCTAAGAACATAGTAAACAACTAAATGGCAAATGTTCAGGCAAGAATACAAAATGTCTCCCATCTTTCAGAGGTATGCCACCATCGTGTTTGTTTCGCAGCTTTAAAGATCTCGTTTCAGATCATGAATCATGCAAAGTCAAAGGACACAAGTGACCAGGACTTACCTCTTGGCCATCTTTGTCTGTGGTGTCTTCTGCGTGGCCAGCCACTGTGGAGAGGAACTGCAGCAGCCGGTGTAGGGTATCGCAGTTACAGGGAGGTAGAAGATAAATGAGAAGCTGTAAGGTGCTTAGCTGTTCATCTGGCTCTAATACTAAGAGGGGAAAAAATACATTCTAAGAAAATCACTCCAACTAACCTAAAAGCAGAACAAAGATACTGTTCCCAGCCCAAAGAAAGGCATAAGAATAGCTTTGTTTAAGGATAATTTTCCGTATAATGTCACAAACTCTAACACAATATCAAAAGTGTAACAAATACTGTTATGGAATTTTTGCCTTGGTTGGGCAACTTTTTGCTCACACGTTCATAGGATCTTTTCTCAGCCCATAAGAGGGCAAAATCCAAATTGCACACTCCATCGTTGTCACTGGACACAACAATTCTGTTTAATTTTCTACTTACTCCATTTAGGTATAGCTACTGGTATGCACAGGGCACTGCTGGGAAACATTCCAGTTAGGTTTATGCTTTAGCCATTTTAATGGATTTTCTTACAATTTCACATCTTGCAGAAGTACTGGGAGACTGGAAAAGCAACTGGAGATATAAAGGATGTTCTGTAACCACCATCACTTTAACCATCTCAAATGCAATGGTAGCCAGTGACAAAGGTGGGACAGAAGCAGGATCTCAGGCATGAGGGTGAGAAAGAATCTGAAGAACACATACCAGGCAGCATCTTAAGCTTGAAGGATCTAACTTTACTTTTTCCTAAATCTGTGAGAGTCTGCACTCAGGTCTTAGGCAACACATTTGGGAGTACTTAATATGATGGCTTTGAGGACTGTTAACTATGATGAAACTTGAACTTTTGAAGCTAAGTTTTTGAAGCCAGACTGGAATTTTGCTCAGTGAACAGCTCTTAAAAAATTAAAAGCATTAATGATGCTAAGATACCAGGATTCAAATGGGAGTCTCAGAACCAATGACAGGGTCAGGATTTACTAGATAAGATTAATCACATCTTATATAAAACACAAAAATAGGTACAATAAGGGAAATCTTTGTTGTTCTAGTTTATATAACTATAATTACTTACGAAAACCAAGTAAATGCCTCAGCAAATTTATACTATGCAAACATTTGGAGCAAATCAAGGCTAGAGTATTAAACACACAGAAAAGATTACGGTTAGTAGAGATCAAAGAATTCAAACAGGGAAGCTTTTGAAAATGGTAAATCAAGATGCTGTAGAGCTCACAGAGGGTGTTGATGAAAGGTGTATAAAGTTCTCTGGTGAGAAGTGGGTCAGGCATGTCACGCAGAAATTCCTTTAACAAAGCAGCAACATCATGAATGCTGTGCTCTTCGTCTAACACAACATCTATGCCCCGGTCAAACTCTTCACGTAACTGAAAAAGATCATGTCACAAAACCACAGTGATTTACTGTCCCAGTTAACACATCCCAACACAAATTGTTATCAAATTGATTTAGTAATTTTCACTTTCCAGGTTAGACATGACTAGTGTTTGATAACATCAAAGATACAATTTATGTCTAATTGCTGCTTATTTCATTATACATAACTTAAGGTTTGTACCTGACTGCAATAAAATACAACTTTTTCTTTCCGGCTAATATATGGCACCTTTTATAAAAAAATGTGCCCAAGTAAGTTTAATTTTTGCAGAAATGTAAGATTAATTTCAAAGACAGAAACCAGAGAATAAGGAAAACTGCAAGAAAGGCTTTATTATACCACCTTACTGCATTATTCCTAGATTGTAGAACCAGAAAGACTAAAATTTTACAAAAACATTAATAGTTAGACAATGTTAATATTCTCCAAACTCACATTTCTCTTGTAATTTAAGACTGTACTTAAGCGTAAGCAGTAAGCAGCCAGGTTCACTAAGACGTCATGGCGTGTCCACACACATCTTGTTCCGCCTTCCTAATTTAGTTATACTCACTAAGTGATCATCATTAGGATGTTAACAAATGGCAAGCTAATCTCATTGCAAGGCATCGCTGCTTTTTTCCAGCTATAGTCCTCAGACAAATTCTATATAATTCAAAGGCATCACACTCCCCAAAGGCAGAAGAAATCCCTCTCCCATGTTCAATATACCTTGCGAAAAGGCCTTTCTGGAGACATTTCCCAGCACCAAGAGCAGAATACTTTCTTCAGGCTGAGTGCTCCACCTTTTACTCTCTTTTCATTTTGAAAAAGGACAACATGTTTTAAACCTATTTATAGGAAAATTTTATATCTTTGCTAATATTATGAGGTATCATGAACTTCTCAGAGAGTAATTACATCTAAATCTTAGTAAACAAGACAAAATTTCAGGTATCAGCCTTACCAGGATTATTCCATATGTACCAATAAGAACAAAGAAGGTAAATCACAAGCAAGTCATGTATCTGTGATAATCTGTGGCAAATCTGAATCACAGGCAAATCTATCCTGAGTGTGTATAGCGTGAAGGAATGTAGAAAATCCCGTATTTTCAGCTGAAATTGTGCTTTCATACTAGGTGTGAAAGGTATTCTAGAAAAACCACAGCCTCTTTTCTAATTTATTAAGACTACTTTTAACATTACTAATACCTGCTATTACTAATAATGAATAATTATGCTATGAAGACCAAAATTAATTCTTTATCTAGTATTAAGCTTCCCTCTACTGATTTGTAGCCAAAGATTTTCCATTGCCAACTTGGGGATTTCATTCCCAGCTCAGTTCTGCTCTTCAGACTGGTGGCAAGTGTGGAACAACCCTGTAGAGTTGTTTCTCCTCAACTGCCTCTATGTAGAAGATTGCTTCTGCATTTACTGCCCCAAAGCAGCTGAGGAAACAGATTAGTACTGCATCAGGAATTCGGACTTCCCAAATATCTGTCTAAATCATAAATTGCTGATACAGTCTTGAATATGGCAATTCTGATCCGATATCCTGTGAGGCCTACAGAGATGTCCTAATTAGCACAAAATCAGATAATCATTGGTGAAACATGGCCACATTTCAAGCCCAGTTACAACGGCTGTTAAAAAGTGTGCATTTCTAAGTTTAAACTTGAGGTCTCTCAGAATTCATTCATAGGGAATACTTTTGGTAAATACACCTGGTGAACTAGAGCATTCACCACAGCTTAACATGTGTGAGCTTAGGACATCTGTGCTGGGAGAGGGGATAGGAGAGCAGCGCTCCAGTCATGTCGCTCTTCAACCTCAGGGTCCATCAGTTGCTTCATCTGCAGAGCTGCCACCAAGTCATCAGGCCTAGCACAGAGGGCTGCCCACCCTAAGCTTGGCAACAACCATCTGCTCAAGCATGTGTGTAGTCTCTGGGCATAGGCTGGTACTTGCCATGCTGATGACCTACCACCTTGAGTCAACACTAGCTCAGGAATCTTCTGTCCTACACCCCACTGAATGTGAAGGAGACTGTAACAGACTCACTTGTTCTGGATTTTCTCTTCCTGCTCACCAACCAAAACCTCCATTGCCACATGCATTTACTTATGTATCTATTGCAATGAACTACAGTTCATTTTCTAACTGGAGAAGGAAGGGCAACAAAACTATGCCTACTTTCTACTCAAGAAAAAGTAATGAACAGCTGCACAAGCACACCAAAATCTGAGTACTGGGTTTGGCTTTCCACGGTTCAGAAAATGAGTGGAATTTTAATTGAATCCAGACTTTCCCATGTGCTCATGTTGACAGCATTTATTATTGTAACTGCAAGGGCCAAGCTGATGCTTCCATGTTCTTTAATGAAATATATTAGTTCAGCTAGTTCAATAAATTAGTCCTTGTAATAGAATACACAAATACCCAAATCTCTTGATTTCCTCAGCTTTTGAAAACACAGTAAAAGAAGAATTGGTGAAAGTCACTTATGTTCAAAGTAAGGCTTAGTTTACAAGTAAATGATACAAATCCTCTGCTTTGTCCCCAGAGGTATGATGCAATTGTACTCACCCCAGAATGATAATATATGTTTTGATATTGAAGCCTGTAATGCAAATGACAGGCAACTTACTTTTCCATACTTTATCTAGTTCAGTGTTGATCTAACAGCTGCCTCTGCAGACCATGAATGTTTTTAGCTCTCTGTTACACCAGACACACAGCAATAGAAACTGCTAGAGAATAAGCTACACATCAGTAGGCTGTGTTGTCCTACCAGCCAGAATCAAGTCAGTTGAGCTATTCAAGGTAACTTTCCAGAGCGCCAAACATTCTACTGCGTAGTTTTTGCAACAAAGAACTATTATTTCTGGGATCAGATAGAGTCAAGCTTTCCTTGGCTTTTTTCTATTTGATCTTTTTGGTCTTATACTTCCCGGCAGGGGTATTTTCCTGTAACATTTTATCCCTTCCCTAAGCATCCTGCAATCATTAAGCACTATTCTCTACTTCTTCTAATTTAATGCATATTCCCAGCTTCTGGGAGTAACAATGTAACATCTAGGGATGAGGAAACACCCACTTCTGACTGTCTCTGGAACCTAACTGTACACTCTCTTTGCTTTTTCAACATTTGGCTGAGCCTAGGACTTGGATGGGTCTGCTCTGACCTTCAAAGTTTAACAGGGGTAAAAGAAAGGTGATATTTGGGAGCAGTGATTTGAGGGTCAAAGAGACTGTTCTGTACTTGCATATTTTCTCATACTGCGAGTTTTCCAAAAAAGATTTACAGTTTGGGTTTACTTTGGGAGCTTCAGCTGTTTCTGAGATGAAACTAGCAGCCAAGATTTTTTTTTTCCTACAGTGTAACCTTTGGAAAATTTCATCACTGTAGTCTACTTGGATCTCCAACCCTGTGCTGCTTCTGCAGAGCAAAACATACAGAAACTGTTAACCTGATGAGAACCTGACATGGATTTCTCCAGATGCAAAAGTTGACTGGAAATGGCCTGTTATGAGCCATCAAAAAACCCCCAATAAAGTCATTGACCCAGAAAGCCTGAATTTCACCAGGTGATGGATGAGGAGGAAATCACTTAACAGAAAGGAGTCAGGTTTGTTTGTATCATAGCTGATGAGGGGAAAGCATATCCATATCCACTCACCTGTCTTACTCTCTTTTTTGAGCTTCCAACTCTGAATATTCCTACTGTCTGGAGACCTGCAAGTGTAACACATCAGATAACTGTTTTACTGTTCAATTTTCTGCTGAAAATTGCATTGAACCAAAGCAATCTGGGTCATGTGTGTACTTAGAATAAAAAAACCCGTAAGGTACTTCTCTACAGACTTGTACTTACCATGCTGAGGCAAAACTCAGTTGTCTTGGATTAAGAAGTCATCCACTGTAGTTTTTAAGGACCTCACATCACCTAACCTGCAAAATGGCATCTTTGTGATATTTCTTGTGATGCCATTTTGGTAGTGTCACTGCTACTCCATGAAGGACAGAGGTATGCAGAGAATGAGGCACTGCTCAGCATTTTGGCAGTGGCACTTCCAGGACTGACACCAAAAGAAACAGGCAATAAAACAACTAAATACTTTGGCACTGAGCTGTGTCTTTGGATACAGGACACGGTGTTTGGGGTTACCCTCTGGCTCTATAGTGCCTGTCAAGGCAAAGCTGCGAGTTTCCTTCAAGGAGACATAAGTAGGGCACTAAGGCAGATTATGAGAGGAAAGAACTCTACCTGGGAGTTGTGTGCAGTGTACAGGGTAGGAAGAGCTACCACTTAGAGGTAAAGCTCTAAAGAAGTACTGCTGTACTTCAGGCAAAGTGCAGAAGGTGTGCTTCTTGTGTCATTTAGACCTCCGGTGATTTGGAAATGGGTGTTGCCTGCTATTCCATATGAAATCAGTTCAAACCTTCTTCCAGCCCTGTAAATACTACCAGAATATCAAACAAATGATAATGTGGTTGTTGAAGGGAAATTTCTGATTACCAGAAATTGATAAAAATGAGAATCAATGCTACTTTAGAGGTGACATAGTCTTTAGCAATGAGAATGTGAGTGAATCTTAGAGACTTAAGCAGCTGTATACAAAATACCATTCTACACACTTTTTTTTGCAGAAAGGATGAAATTATAAGCTTTGAAAAGTTTATGGTCTATCAAAGGCTACTCTGCAATATTCATTTTCTCTGCTGACATACAGAAGATGTAAACTAACCTCACAGAACAAATGCCTTTTGACAGCCATGTGGCTACATTCTTTTGCTAGAGATGTGCGGAGTTGCAGTGGAGTTGCAAACTTTCATCAGAGAAATTAAAATAGGACTCTGCTTTTTAGTTTGTAGTCTTGGCATGCCGTGTCTCCAAATATTCTTCTATCTTTGGTTAACAGAAAATTACATTGATGGAATAATGTTTAGTAAACCAAGGAACACTGGCAGAGAATCACCTGAGATGGAGACACTCATACTGGGCACAAACTGGAGGCTGGCTACCAGTTCCTGCAGAAACATACAGTATTTGCTTTACACGGTGGGTCTGCAGGAAGTCAAGCCTTTACAACTCTGGGATATGATCCCAAGGAAAACAGGGAAGGTGAACAAGGCCAGGGGTTTTTACAGCTAAAAACATAACCATTTTTTGCCATGTAGTGTTCAAAACGATCTTTTAAAGCATTTGTGAGAAACCCCTAGGTGATTTGCTGCTGAAAAATTGGCCTAAAGGACATATGCATACAGGTAAGTATTTTCAGAATCAGAAATGTGGTCTATCATTTAGCCTGGAATGATGTTGCTACTAGACTGTTGCTACAACAGAAAGTCCTCTATTATCCCTAAAGCCAACGAGCAAACCATGGTGTCCATCTTCTGCAATCTTTAAATTTCTCAAAATCCGCCAATCCCAATGATTGTTTTGTGGATGATGAATAAAATTGAAAACTGAAGAGTATCAGTATTTGCCTCAAATTATCTTGGATTATTGTGTTGTGGGGTACTCCGGTGCACTCTTAGAAAATGCAGACAAAAAACTAATACATTTTCTTTAAAAGGAAACTTTAATGTAAAGCAAATATTTTAGTGAGGAATGTTGTATAGAAAAGAATCTCTGTTATGACAGTGGGTTAAGTGGATTAAAAAATTTATCACAGACATTCAAGTGACATCAAATCACAGTATCCAAAGGATAATCAGCTGGATGGGTTTTTTGGCTGAATCAGACACTTTTATGTTCTCCAAACCCTTGCTTAAAGGGATGGAAACAAACTTCATCAACCCCACACTTGTTTGTCAGCCATGCTATCTAATCTCTGTAAAAGGCTTACGAAGATTCTCCTTTGCAGTCTTCCTTTATGTATTTGTAAGCAACAGGGTTTTCAATTATGTATCGTAAAAGCTGAGCATTGTTCCTTAAATTGCAGCCCCTCATCTGCAAAAGCCTTTCATTCACAGTCAGTAAATGATTTCTTTCTGGTCAAATCAGGCAGTAAATGCATCACTGGTGTTGCAGTCACCATTGCTTAACGGTTTGTTTATTATCTGGCCATGTGATAACTCTGCCTTGCTGTGGCCAAGTTATTTCAATTCTCTTTAAGAATCTTTACAAGACTAAGATACATTAGGAGATATGTTGAACAGATACCTTGATTAACTATTGTTCCTGCATTACATAAAGCTGATGGGAAGTTTGTGTCTGAAAATCATGAAGACATGTGAAGAATACTGGCCGGATTTTATAACTCCCTTCAGAGAGAACAGGCCTGACAAGGAGGACTCAAGCCAGGGACAAACTGATCAGCCAGCCTGCAAGTCTTGTAGCGAGCAGGAAAATGCTTCTTGAAGCTTAGTATCATTTAGCATGGGATTTTTTTCTTTCTCTGAGCCTCTATCTTCAAATGCTGTTTCTAGTTAAGTCTTGCACTGTAGTATGAACAGTTAATTTAGCTCTTACACATTAAGATCTACTCATTGTGAAGTATAGCTCCAAGCTGACTGGCACATTTCAAAATTTCATTCTCAAGGTATGGGTAAACCTTGGTGTTTTATGGGGTGTGAAGAGTGGTTTCTGCAGAGCTGAGCACTCCGGGACAGTAATGATGTCCAAGAAATGTCTCTTCCCCTGTGCTGTATGGGCCAATTTGCAAGCTTGTAGCATAGACCCTTAATTTGGGAAGATATCATGTAAGTAATTACTTGTGAGATAGTATCTTCAGCAAGAGGCAAAACAGGAGGAAAAGACTTTCAAAGATGTCCTTGCAATTCGAAGTATATGCCTGCTTCTCAAAATACCATTTATTTATATTATAGTAAAGATATATCTGCCACTCCTGGGAAAGTGAAATATTCTTACCATGCTTTTCCAAGTGCTGGCAGCAACTATCTACAAGCCGGGGAACCTGCCTGTAAATAGGGTTCAGGCTTAGTTTCTTATCTCTGGCCTTTTCTTTCTTGCTCTGGGCTTCTGCTGGCAAAGAGAGCTGGAGAGCCTCTAACAATCGTGACTGATTGTCATCAAGATCTGTAATAGAGTCCACGGACATCGCACCCTGTAAAATACACACACGTGAACAATTAGTATGGCTGGAAAAATCTAAATGCCACAGGATCTTATCTAACAAAATCTTTTGCTTACCTGCGCTTTAAACAAACTAATATAAAAATCCAATTTGCAACACAAATTTTTGTGAATTAATGAAGTTTTAATACCAGTGCAATGAAGGGGAAAATCACAATGGTACCAATGCTACTACTCCTATACTTAGACATTGAAAAACCTAAATGTTTTCCACTCACTTGGCACACCTTTTTATTGTTGTAAACCTGCACATTCTGCAGCACAAGGATGAATCATGGCCTGTGTGTGCACCTAAGTACAATATTTACATGCATGGAAATATATACACATTTTTAAACCCAATACTCTACTTCTGCAGCTTGGGCCACTGTATCAGTAAAAATGATACAGAGAGATTTAAAACCATACACCACATATAGTTAACTAATAATACAAACACATACAACTGCAGAGATTGAAATAATCCCATGTTATCACATAACAAATACACACCAGAGAAGTAGATGGGTAATAATTTTTAGATAATTCTACTTCATGTATCTTGAAATTTGAAAATCATCAAAATTCCAATGAGAGCTTTGAAAACTATGTTTGGATTACAGCAAGGCACAGAAGTTCAAGAAGCCTGTAAATGATAAAGCAGCACAAGCAGCAGCAGGAGGTTTATGGCATACTTCAACATTCACACATGAAAAAGAATTTTTTTTTCAAACCATAAGATTACTGTCATTTCAAAGTGACCATTTCCATCAATTGTTATTAAACTAACCAGACAAAAACATTTTAGGGGATATGTAGGCTTATAAATAATAATTAAATAAAAATTTATTTTAAATTCTTATTAAAAATATACAAAATTATTGTCTTTCTTTCCGAAACAAAGAATACATTTTGCCATGACATAAAATTTACTGTACAGGGATCCAGTATGTCATGCTAAGAAATAATGAAGGAAATGTAAATTCCCATTCAAAAACTTACTGACAACTCTAAGTTCTTAAAAGCATGCTGTTCTGCTGAGAAGTATTTCATAGAATGCTATTGAGGTCTCTATGTCTGTTAAATGAGAACTGTACAACTATTAGGGAATTTCAAGCTGTAGAAGTATTTCCTTCCATCAGCCTAGACAACTGAACTTTACAAAACTTCCGACTCATAGGCAACTCATACAAAAGTTCACTGAGATTTCAAAGGAATTTTAAGAATTTTAGTTCATAATATCTTTTAAAAAGCCATGAGGTATAGTTCAGTTTCTTGTATCTCATGGAAGACTTATAAATAAAACACAATGAAATTTTTAGATTTTTTTGGACCCACATCTCTAAACAATTACTAGACCCTTTTGAATGCAACTTTGACCTTGATTTCTAATGTCTCTCAGAAGTACGTTTGCTTGATTGCCTTTACCATTTCCTGCCTAAAGGAAACAAAAAAAGAACCCCAAAGCAAACAAGAATCTCTGGCTATGATCTGTATGTGTAAAATTCCAGCTGAACAATATTCCTGTTTTGTTTTTTTTTAAGAGTCTGGGGTTTCAGACATCAAAATTAGACGACTGACACTGAAAATCATAACACCATCCTCACTGCTGTGGCTCCCAGGCAGTTCCTGTACGGCAAGTGCCCTCCTTCGTACACTGCCTTTACTGGTCCTTTCCCGTCTGCCAACCATCCTCACCTCATGAATCGTTATTATCACAAAGTCACTTAAGTCGGATTCAGACCCCTAAAATAGATGTAAATACAGTCAGTTCACCATTATCCTTGGGCATTTTATCAAAGTTGTGGATTAACTGAGGCATTGAGCTGGCTTTAGGAAGAGTGACCTTGAGTTCAGCGGCTGAAGTACAGCCCTGCTTAGCAATACCAAGTCCAGATCAGATCTGATTTTAAATTTCAAAGTGCACAGGAAAACACTATCAACATAGTCCACGGATCCTGCTCAAACTCAGACAGATCTGCTAGTTTGGGCTTTGGGCTCAGCCAGACCTATATGAGGGCTGAGGAATGAGCAATCATGCTCCCCACTACTCCAGGACTTATAACATAGACACAGTGCTACTTGGACTGCAGTGCCCAGCAACGAAAGAAAAATAAAGTTCCATCTACTAGGCATTACTTTTGCTCATAATGGATTTCAGTCCCTGGCTCACAATGACAAGCTCAAAATCTAAATAAACTGGGTAGGTCTTAAACTAAGCACACAAAAACATGAAGGACAGTGGAGATTGAAAATGAGATGGAGAGAGGAAAAAGAAAATGAAGGCCAGAGGGACAGGTCTGGAATGAAAGTCAGATGGAACTTTGATTTACTTTTTAAGGGTTATAGAAAGCTTTTCTCTTTTGAAAAGATGAGCAGTATTACAGAGTACACATGGGATCAAGTACCATCCATGGCAGACCCATTTTCACTATGCTAAGTAGGAAAGCAGTATGACTGAGCTCCTGATACCTAAATACATTTTGGCTGCATTATATATACATAAAATTTATTAACAGAATATTTATTTACAGAAAATTCTCTCTAATAAGCACACAGAAAGTACTTTGCTGGATAACCAGGGTCTCAACTTCCAACTACTGGATAAAAATCCTAGACAAAAAATGCAGCAACTGTGCATTTGGAGGAGATCTTGCTGGAGAGGTAACCACAGAACTCATTCTGTGAGCTGTGCAGCCAGCATTACCTTATATCCCCCATTCAAACCCACAGCTGAGTGTTAGGAGACTCACTGGAATACACACAAGTGAATGACACAGTTGCAAAGAAGTGAATAGTGCAGTGATAAACAATCCCTCCAATTTAAGCTTAAGAAGACTGCACTCCAGCTGCAGCGTTTGTTAGAAACTGGTTGTATCCATTGCATGTGCTAATACATTATTTTTTAACTTCTTTTTAAGCATTTGCCTTAATATAGTGGAAAATAAACAGTGCACCACTGCCCAAGAGGTAAAAGATAAGCACAGGCTTCCTTACCATCCCCTAAAAAACCTTCAGGGGAGTAGAGTAGGTATACAGATTAGCAGAAGTATAAAGGCCAAAAACACACAAGGTATGGTACATGAGTGGATATTCATGTTAAATAATCGACAATTCATTAAGTAAATTACTGAATAACCGAGGTTCATTCCCAAAAGAAAATGCCAGCTCCCTTCAAGTCAAACTGTCCACCTAAGTCTATTACTTCTCTGTAGATGAACCATGTGCTACTGCATCCTCATGACTATGGACTGAAGGCTCAAATACCCTGAACGCTGCAATCCGAGTATTACAAAAAACAGACCAAACAAGCAAAACCCCCACAGGCTTCTAGGAGGAAGCTACATCGTCTTGATGTAGCTCTAGCCTTTGGATGTAACAAAGGATCCATGTTCCTTCTGCTTGCTGGCTGGTCAAATGCATGCAGAAG
Source organism: Eurystomus gularis (assembly GCA_013400335.1). Classification (NCBI taxonomy): domain Eukaryota; kingdom Metazoa; phylum Chordata; class Aves; order Coraciiformes; family Coraciidae; genus Eurystomus; species Eurystomus gularis. The sequence continues at coordinate 202,939 of VZZY01025671.1, read as the reverse complement.
ATCTTATCACAGTGCAGAGAACAGCAGATGACCCATATTTGGACTGAGGAATTATCCTTCTGACATATAAAAACAGGTTCTGAAGCCAATAGGTGTACACCGTGAATTTCTATTTTTTGTCACTGCCTATGCCTATTTCTGAAAGAAGTTGAAGGGTTTCCCTTCACAGTTATATCCAAGTGTATTTCACACTTGTGTGAACACAACTGCAGGTTCATACGGTTTGGACAGGCCAACAGATGTGCATAATGTGTATAAAAGAATGCAAACATCTTCAAATATCATGTCCTCAGCTATGTGCAGACAGAAGGAAGACAACTCAAGCTTCAGCTGACAGCTAGAGAGAAAGAAGGAAGGTCATGGGGGTCTTAGATCTGAATTTGCAATTTACTCCAGCTCTACCCCTCTTAACACCATGGCTTGAAAAGCCCTACATAGCATTTCTCTGAAGCAGGTCTTATCCTAGGGATGAAATAAGGTGAGGGCTCTAAAGAAAGATTTTAATTTCCAGGGTCTGTTCTTTTACCCCAGATTCTTTCTCAGATTATTTAACAGAGGTTTTCAATGAAAGTATTTTATTATGCATTTTTTTCTCCCTCCATTGCAAATTAAATTAAAAAGCAGTAATTCTAGGACCTCTATCCCATGGTAACAAAAAGAAAGAAAATCTACTACTGTTACTAGCTGCAGTACTGGAAAACTGGAAAGCTCAGAGCATAAAATGTACTTACAATGAATAGAACCTTGTGAACAAATGGTCTACCAAGTACTATCTTGGATGCAAGATTAACATTCAGCCTAAACCACTGCACTGTGTTCTGCTGCCAAAGGCATCTTCACAGTCTGTATGCACAATTGTCCTTCAAAGAGCCTGGTACAAATTTACTCTGACACCTTCTTACTTACCACAGAGGACGTGATCAGAATTAGACCATTAGTCCCCATTAGACCATGGGGGTTTTTATTAATATTAGGATGAGGATTAATAATTAGATATATTTCCAAGTCTGTGGAGCTCAATTAACATAAGCATACATATAAATATCACAGAATCACAGAATTGCTATGGTTGGAAAATCAATCACATAGGTTCAGTCTACCCTAGCTGAAAAAACAGGGTTGAAGACATTTGTTAAATCCAAAAAACCTAGACAGAAGGCAGTATATAAAGGGAGTGAAAAGGAGGAAGACTTCTACATAATCTCCCTGCCACTTTGTGATCTGTAACAGACTTGCACAGTCCATATGATCTTTTCCCACCAGCACCAGAGAAAGATTTCCACTCCAGTTAGTTAGAATTTTCTGATATTAACCAAGCCAGCTTCCACTTGAGGAAAAAAAAAAATCAGAAGAAATATTCCACAATTCACAGACACAAAAGGGTTTTTTTCTGGCTCCAGCGAGACCCTCCAGACCTACTGGCATCCATGACATCATGCCGGGTCTACTTACACGCCTCCTCGCTCGTGGCGCTGGCTCGGGTGTGTTAGGAGAAGTGGATTCATTTGGTGTTTCTGAGGTTGAGCTGAGAGATGAATTACTGCTTGAAAGTTCTTTGTTCTGCCTTTTAGTTCCGAATGGCAAGAGAAAGGCCACTAAATCTGAAACATCTTTTTGCTCCTCTCTCTGAGAGTCTTGCTTGAGTTTGTAGGCCCGGTCATTAGCAATCACTTGGGACAAGGGCATTCCAAAAGCCTGGGGAATAAATTCTGCAACAACAACAACAAAATTAATATTTATTGAACATCTAATATTTACTTAGTACAAAAAGAATTAAGTATTAAGCTGCAAAAAAGAAAAACAACTTGAAGTTCCTTTAAATATATAATAATTGCAATGAGGTACTGGACTGCATAATAATAATAATAACAACATTCAAACAATAAAATAATAGTGGAGATGTGCCAAGCAATTGTAAGCCATGGTATCTGAATCCTGTTTCCAGTTGGATCATGCAAAATATACCACACAGACTCTTGGAAAATCACTTGGGAGCAGACCTAATTAAGATCTTAACTTCCACTAAAAGCAACCAGAAGTCAGGCACCTTTGACTACATCTAGATGGTGCAGAGGGCCATCAGAGGCTCCAGTAACCTAATCCTGAGACTGGGGAGCCTAGCTGGACAATGTCACAGCTCTCTCATGTTTCAGACCCCTTTGCCAGGTTTCTTTCTCACAAATGCTGCAGGACACCAGAGTCAAGGGGTACAGGTATGTGCATGGGTGTCATTACAGGTCCGAAGGTATGCATCTACCTGTACAGGGAGCGTGTAAGTATATCTGCTATTCAGAAAGCCTTCAAGGATATGTTTTTAAATACATACAAGAATGACAGTGCTCTGATATACTGGTAAAATTACACTAGTTTAATAGTAGTATATAAGTATAAAGGTCCTTTGTAACAGTATAGAAATACATATGGACATATAGAAATACATGAGAATACAGGTTTCTTTCAGTGAACAAAAAGAACATAATCCCATCCAACATCAGTATAGCTGTAATGTACAAAACCAGCACGCACTTCAGGTCTCAATGTAAAAATGGTCAACTATTTTACAAAACAGAAAAATGCTCGACACTGAGTCAGTCAACAACAACTAACATTTCAATTCTCATCATTAAGTTTATAGTCTAGACCTATCTGAGGTTAGTAAAACCAAAACCACTAGGCTAGACTGCCAACTACAACTGTTTTATGCTCAAAAGGAATGAAAAAATAGCTATTGTCTCTATTCGTCCTGGTGAAAATGGGTGCAACTTCTACAAGGTTCCAGCTTCAGACTTGCCTGTATCAGGAATAAAGCATCAGAGATTAAAAACAACATTTTTTTGTTTTGTTTTTAAAGTATTAAAAATGGAACAAGTTAAACAAAAAAATCCTTGTACACTATCCTTCTCTTTTGCCACAATCGTCTAAATGATTAAAGGCCAAAGTTCGTCCTGAGACTTAAAGCCTGACTATATCTTTGGTGATACAAATTTTATCTAGGCTTGTATTATCATTAAGGCTAAAGTAAAAGAAAAAAAGAAAAGAAGAACATATTTTATGAATGTTGAATGAGGACACTATTAGCCTATCACACTAAAGAGACAAGGGCCTGTTGTTCTGATTTGGTGAGAAACATTACTGCTCTTTAGAAGCATGAACTGTTAAGACATGAACTAACTTTGGTGGCCAGACAAAACTAAATCAGGAAGCAGAGCGTCACATATCAAGCAAGTCTGGAGGTGACCTGCGAGTAGACTGACACCTAAAACCATCTGCATTTAATTTAAGACAAGAAAGAACATAATCACATGGGTATTGAGCTATGTGGGGATTGCCAGAGCCAGGAGTCCAATGTTAGACTTGTTCCTCCTGTACCCAGCAGAGTGTGCCTATAAATGACGAGAGTATTAAGATTTTTTACTGTTCTGAATTACCTTCCCAATGAACATTTAAGACCACAAACTTGAAACACACATATGCAACATATGCAGCCTTCTGGCTGTCTAACCAAGTACTCTGTTATACCTCCAGCATCCCTATTTATCTATCCTTCCACAACATTTCTTGAGAAAAGCCACTGAGCCAAATGAAATCTTTAACATGAAATACTTCTCTGTTTTTGGCTCACAGCCACTTGTGCCCAAATCAGGATAGGACCGCAGTATGTACCCCAGTGATACCCAACAGCAGGTTCATGTCATTGATCCTACAGCATTAGGATCAACTAGGACAAGATCAGCAGGAGTTGAGATCTCAGCACTGCTTCATTAAAAGAATTTCATTAAAATGACCCTTTCCCTGAATATGTTATATAAAGGCTGGTATTTTGAGATGGCTGTTGATCCTCCTTGAAAGATGTCAGGTGTGGGATGCCAGGTTTTTAATTGTTCTTGTTCAACGTGCCTGTGGAGCTGTGAAAGGACACTGAGTCCCCATTCTAGGCTGCTCTGCTGTAGGCCTCCTTTTCAGAGGACATGAACCACTCCCCCCATTTCTCAGTGTCTGGCAGAGATGGTGAACTGGATGAAAAACAACTGGCTGATTTTCAGACTAAATACAGATGGAAGTGATGCTGGCTGGCAGTGGTAATTACGTTAAAGAATTGGCAAAAACAGTACCTCTTTGCTCATTTGTTGAAATTAAGAGAATTGGTTGTACCCTCCACAGACTGGCTACAGCCTCAAGTTCCCACCAAAACGTGTGCGTGTGTGTGTGTGGTGAGGGATGGTGGGGTGAGCATGTTTTGCCCACCACTCTTCAGGAGAATTAAATCACAACAGTTTCCTTGTTGGACAGGTAATGTCATGTCCATTAATTATAGTGGATGCTAGCGTTTTTGACATCGCATATTCATCAAAAAAAGAAGAGTTGTAGTCATGCAACCCACTGAAGGGGAAGAAAGGCCACTGAGTCAGACTTAAGATGTGTAGGTTTGAGGCTTTGGTCTCATAATCAAGGTAAAAAAACCAACTGCCCATTTATTGCTGCAGGCTGGGGATCCCCATTGTTGGAGATGTTTCATTTGTATGAAGAAACATTCCTTAGAGCAGGGGCTCAAGCTTTGGTTTGTTGTATATATATTAAGTGAGTGCTAAAGCTACTAACTTAGTTACTCTCTGTAAATCCAACAAAAAATTCATCACTTATTCAATTAGGAGAGCAGGCAGCTTAAAAAGAAATTTTGCAGAAAGCACCATGCAAAAATTTCAAACAACTTGGCAGACTGGGCAATTAACTTGGAAACACAGACTCATACCCTTAGCAAGCAGCACATAAGGGCTTGACTTTTGATCCATTCAGGTTTTTAGTGTTTGCTAGTAAAGGAGACAAATTGCTATTTTGGAGAAATGCGTAATTTCCCTTAACAGAAGTCCATCTTGCAGCTGAGGCAAGTTTCTTAACAAAATTTTGATCAAAACTGGTATGTTCCTAGGAAATCTTTCTGTGGTGACAAATCAGCATTTCCTAATAAAAAGCAGCATGACACAGAAGAACTCCCTGCCAGATCAAATACGAGTTTCAGTGATCAGAAATCCTTTTATTTGCTAATCAAATCACGATATCCAGGATGTTGTCCCATATGGTTAGCTTACTTGGCCTCATGCCACCCCACCCAAGTATAGTTTTGAAGACTTGTCTGCAGTTTCAGCTGCTGAAAATTGTGGTTTCCATCCCACAAACCACAATAGTCTATTAAGAACCAATGAAGTCTATACCCTAGACCCTAATGAGGTCTTCAATGTTAATAAAGTGAACAACATACAATACAGCAACTTTGGATAGTTTCCTTACCACTTTGATTTTCTTCTTAAGTACAGCTTAAATGCTGGGTTTGAGCTGCTAAAACCCTGTAATCAAGATCTACTGAGGTGCTTGTACTACCTCTATTTAAATTATAGAAATAGAGCAGGAGACAGCTCAGAGAAGAAAATTTTTATATTATTAATATAGTTATGTATTTATTATATACTTTATATAAATAATATATATTTCATATTACATTATTTAAAAGGGATAATTAAATAGGGACGGGTCATTAACCTCCCCAGATAGCCAGACTGGGTAAGTCTTTTGCTAACTGAAATTAATAACTTTGGATCCATAGAGAGAGTGATGAAAACAAGAAAATAAGGAAAATTGAAACCTCAATCCACAATGGGAATGGCAAAACTCCTTCCATCAGAAGGTTCATTAAAACCCTTCACTGGCTCTAGAAGACTCAAGACAAGACAATGTTCTCAGCAGCAGTTCTGTGGCTGAAACGCCCTTCTCCAGCTAGCCAGATATAGCCTTCCAGGCTTTCTCAATCCCTTATGCTTTTTCTGTAGGTAGGTCTTTGTTTTATAAAAAAAATACAAAAGGTTCTTCAGTCCTTTAGTTGACTTCAGTGCAAAATATGATAGTGTTGCTTAAAAAAACCTTTTGTATGTCTAAAGAGCATAAGAAATATTTTTGAAATTTTTCCAGCACGGTGCGGGAAAGGCTTGGAAAAAAAACAAATTTACGATAAACCATAATTAAAAAAGAAACTTCATCTATTCAGCTCTCTCTGTAGGCTGTGCCAAGTCATACTGATGTCATGATAGGTTGAATTACTGAAGAACAAATGCAGTCATTAAGAAATACCTCTACATTCATTGGTCATGACTCGGAAGTAAACATGGAAAAGATATTGTCAAGAATTCTGAACTAAAGAAAAATCAAACACCTAGTGCTGGATCTGCATATGCCACAGAGTTACCAGGAAGACCTTTTCTCAGGAACTCCAGCATACAGAGCAGCTCTGCTAAGGGCCCATAGATGAACCTGTCAAGTATTTACATTCCACACAGAAACAACAGCAAAAGGGATCTCAGTAGCTCAACGAATCACGTAAAAAGTGATTATTGCTTCCGAGCAGGCCTCTTAGTTCACCTGTAGGGTTTAATGGAACCAAGGCACAATGGAGCTGGTTTACTGATAAAATATTCTAAGATAAATCCTTTCTGGGAGGCATCACTCTCAGGAATTCCTGTGTGTACTTTCCAAATAGGCATGCTTACGCTGTTACCTGTATCACTGGCAGGAGACGAACAAAAGGCTCTGCTTCTGCTGCCGTCAAAATTAGCAGTGAATTTGTACAGGAACAGCACCCAGTCGCCAGCATGCACAGCATCCTGAGAATTTCTCATTCCAAGCAGCACTGACATTTTACTGCTCCTCCAGCCTGAGTACTGTTTGTCAGCAGCTAAAGAAAATGCTGGCACACATACATGGACAGCATGATTGAGAGTCACGATGGCCATTAAAAACAAGAGGACTGGGTAGAAAAAAGCAAGGATATTAAAATGATGGGAGCTGAAAATATTGCTTAAATATCTGCGTGGAGGGCTGCTCTCCTGTTTCATCCGTCTACATTTGGCAAGTTTTGCTATATCCTGCTCTTGTGAGTCACTCAAGAGAAGTGAAAACAATTGAAAAAACCACTTGTTTCAGAATTTTCCCCTTTAAATGAAATGATGACAGATGTACCTGTCAAAAAGGACAAAATAAAGACATGAATCTCATTTAAAGTGCATTCAATTCTACTTCACTGTCTTTATTGGCCTTCAAAAGTATAACAGTTCAATGCAACTCTCACTTAACAGATAGACAGGTTGGTCAACTGATCCATCTAAATAAAATGTGATGTCATGAGAGTAAATAAACTCCACAGACTGGACCATGACCTAAAATATGGAATTAATTACATACGCTTTAAACTGCAAATGTGCTTACAAAAATGATGCTGAAGGGATGGAAATGCTGTTTGCGTTAAAGTAACCACAACTCATCTGTATAAAGCATTCTGGAAATTGGCATCTCTGCCTCCCCTCAGATGTCCTGTGACTTGGTCTCACTGTTCCCTTCGCCCAACAGTGCAGCGGGATTAGTTACCAAAAAAAACACCCCACAAAAAACCAAAAGGAAACAGAAGGAAGGCGTTTCTTTCAGGCATGAGGATTAGGGACCTGCCCGGGTGGGTAAGTGTATGCTCCAGGCCTTTTGTGTGAGCAAAAGCACAAGGCCTTACATTTTTATTTTCAGAGTTAGCTTGTCACCTGAAAGCTGGGTGATGCTGTCGCTCCTAACTCCTGAGGCTAGGGGAGATGCTGGTGCTGCTGCTTCCCACAGGAAAACAGCTGCCTTTCACTAACTGTGCTAGGATAACGGCCCGCATGGAATGATCCAGCACCTTCCTGGTTGCTTGTCCCCTCTGCTGTCATGGATTAAGAGTCTGCTCAGCAAGTGATCTGCATTGTAGATGATCTTCAATAACTCAGAAAGGCAGAGAACAGTATATCAGAAACAACCATGGACAGAAACCCTGATAAAGAAGGGACAATACACTGCTATCTGGGCTATTTTTACCTCAAGTTTGCTGTTGACAACAAATAAAGAGACAGTATGGCTTGCTTTTCACTTCTGCTGGCACAACCTGGTTGGGAACCTGATTTCTTCCAATCTCCTGGCCCTCTATACTTTTACTGACCAATTCGACACCCCTGTCAATACAGATGTCCTGAAGGAAAGTGAGAAATATAGATTCTGATCTCTGAGTTGTGTTGGGGTATCTTCCCCTCAGGGGGCTGCTCCTATAATATTTTACACATGGAGAGAGCATGTAAGGCATCTCTGTAAGTGAGAACAATGCAGTGGAAGGTGGGAGATAGAAGATACAAGCAGAGAGGCACATATTTTAAATGCCTGAAATTAAAAGAAAAAGAAGAAGAAAAAAAAAAGGAATTAAAATGAAGAGAATCAGCATAGTGATTTTTAAAAATGCTTGAGTATAGTTAACCAGAAGATATGAGACATGCTGAAAAACAAGAAGTAGATAATTATAAACAAGGATGAATAAGTACAAAGTGCTGACTTTTGCTGTGGGCAGCTACTGAGACCTAAAAGGCAAAGTGCACTCAGAAAATCCATCAGAATAGAAACAGAACACATATCCCCAAAGTTACTAAGTGAATGGAGTATAAATGTCATCACACAAGGTAGACACACACAAAAAAACCCCTGAACAGAAATGTAATAGCATAAAATAATATTATCTGTAAGTGCTCAACCGGTATAGTTGTGCAATTATCAGAAACAGAGGTCAGCTGAAATAAAATGAAGCTATAAGGAAATCACAAGAGTACAAAGTAACGTAATAAAAATTGTTTGACAGATCTTTGGCAACACAGAATTCGTAGGAATAAAGAGCAACTTCAGGTTAAGCATTTGTATGCATCACCAAAGGAAGCTATCACTTCTCAAGGCACTGCATCAAAGAGGCATTGGAAGAGTTCTGGAAGTGCAATTACAAAGATCCACCAAGTCTTGGTGACACAGCAAAATTCAGTCTTTGGTGAATTATAAAATCAATTTATCATTGCTAAAATATACTACTGCAATGAAAAATGTGAGAATAAAAAGATAAAATGTATTTAAACTCCCAAAAGAGCTTCTGAATAGAAACTTTCAAAGGAGATTGCCAAAGTTGGGCTACTCATATTGGGGTAGAGATAAAGCTCTCAGTGCATCGCACATTTGTGAGAGACAGACCTTTTTTTTTTCAAAGAAAAAAACCAACTAAGCCAACAGTGAGCGGTTAGCCGTTTCCAGTGCAGAAGAGCACCCCACAGATTGCTATGAAGATCAGTATCTGGTAAATGCACTGAAAAGCAGGGAAGGTTTTGCACAGAACTATTGCTTTTCACTTTTAACTGCATGGAGAAATGGGGAAAAAACCAAACAAACAAGGAAATTAAGCAACATAGTGTCTGATTAATTACACTGCAGCCAAATATAATGCATTGGCAGGTGCAGTACAAGATAGATTCTTCCCCAACAGTGACTATAAAATCATTAAACCTCTTCCTTAAAGACTCCTTTTACATGTGGGCTCAGTCCTACATCAAGTAATTCTCATAACTAATGAAAGATTTGGTATTCACAATGCAACATGGGAGGCCACTGGATTTATCCAAACAAATACGTCAGGGAACTTTGATTTTTAGAGAGGTCAACGCACATATTTTCCATAACCAGTTTTAAACAAAGAAAATAATAATCTCACCAAACAGACAAAAATCTAAAGGAAAATATTTTCTACCTGACAAATGTCTAAAGTAACTTTGAAATAGGGATGTTCATTTTTTCAATGCAATTTCAAAGTTCCATTCTTCTGCCAAAGTAACATCAGTGTAACCAAATCACTTCTCTTGTTACAAATTTATGCTTTTGTTTGTGTCTTTGTGAAACTGAGGTGTTAATATTGAGTGTTACTACCACTTTTACGGAACTCCTTTTCCAGGAGGTAACACAAATGCACAATTACCTACCTGCAGAAAAATGCAATTTCAGGGACATTTTTCAGGTTTCAACATCTAGACTTAGTTCAAATGGCTGGAAATTACAGGTCAAATCCAGTGGATTAGGACTCAGCCCATAAAGCTGATTGGTGTCCAAACAAAAGAGTACAGCTATATCTGTAAATCCATGTCACATGGAGTCTATTAAAATCCAACTGATTAGTAGCACCGAAGCATTTTTGTACTTTAAACAATGGCTATTTTCCTAAGGTTAAAAAAGAAAAGCAAACCAACTGACTTGCTTGGGCAGGGCCGGGTTCATGTGCTTTGCAAATTGAGAGAGGAGAGTGCAAATGCAGGTAAGCAACTGGATCATGTTATCCAGCCTGCACTCTGCACTGGATGGTGAAAATGGGGAGAGAACAATGAAGAAAATCTGCAGCCCTGTAACTCCTTTTCTCCCAGGAAATAATCTTTCAATTAAAGAGATCTGGGTTATACTAAAGACGAGTAGAAAAGATAAGACTTATTTTTCAACTTGGAAATAAATACGCAGGCAGTACATAAGCTCAGTAACATTCCCCTACTCCACAAAATACTTGTTTAAGACTAAAGAAACCTCATATGCAAAACTAAGACCCGATCAGTAAATATGTACTCATTTTATTTTACCTTTGTCTCTGTTCTTCTCCTTTCCTAATGAGTCCAGTTTCTTTCTTAATGACTTCTTCCTCTTTTGTCCATCTGTAAGAGGAAAAAAGAAAAAAAAGGAAGTAAGTGAAGAGAAAGAATACTGAACAAACAATGCTGCACAAGCTGTAGAAACACAGAGTGGGATGGCCACAGCACTTGGAGCCTGGAAGGGTGTGGGGTACATTTTGCAAAGGCTAGAGACTGCCACAGTCCTTCAGCCCAAAGGAGTGCTGCTTTGTCCACCCAAATGCTGAGGTTGTACTGAGGAACCTAAAGGTATCTCACTGCATGTTTCTGGGCTCATCTGCACACCGTGGTAGAATGGAAAGCTAATTTTGAAGACTTCACAATGGAGGTTTGCTGCTGGATGCTCTTGATAGCAAGGTAGCACATACCTAAAAGGTACTGGTCAGCCTTCATCCATGGTTAAAAGACCGTGATTCAGGTGTGGACCTGAAGTTACTATTTGGAGATGGAGAATTACTAACCTCCAGGGTACATTCTGCATACTCATCATACCAGTTGTGTCATAGCTGACCACCTTCACAAGAGCCATGTGCTCTGAACTCACACTGGGAACTTGTAGTTTGGTACAGCATGTCCAGATCGGTTCAGATGGATTAGAGTTTCAGAGAAATAATTGTTCTGACAGCCTATGTATCATCCAAGTCTTCACTAAAGTATTAAGGACCAAAGATTTTAAGCAATAGCATAGGCAGGTTCATTCTTGAAACAATTATGTCAAAAGGTTGGCTATCGTTATTTCATTCAGCAGCATCTTTTATAACAAAAAGTCAACAAAAATGCATTTTATTTATTATGTCTCAACAAATGCCAGGGATTAAGACATGGGCCTGCTTTAACTTGCACCCTTTTGAACATTCTAAGTTCCAAAGAGTCTAACATAGGGACTAATACCAATGCTAACATAGGAATCACTCTAGCTAAAGGTTAATGAACGCGTACCTTTGCTTTACCAGTTTTGCAATATGGCAAAAACTCAAAAATGAACACATTGTATCTGTGTTTTGCTTATATGGTAAGAAGGTCTCCAAATAACTGGCCTCAACATGTTTTTCTAGTTATGCAAGCCAGTGTGGTCTTTTACAGTATGAAACATACCACAGAGGAGTGAAGCGGATCTTCATTGATTAACTCTCACCTTTGCAATTAGGGTTCTGAGAGAACACAGGCTGTTTCCCTATGGTTTTCCCCCAATTCCTGTTGAAAGCCATGCCCACAACATTACACAACAGATGGACAAATTCTGCCTTTTTCCATAGCCAGTTAATATCCTTTTAATTTATAATTAACATTTCTTTTTACCTTAAATAACCGTGGTTGGACAGACTCCACTTGCATGCTTGCACTCTGCATTCATTTAGAGCATATTTGCTCCCAGCACTCACTTAACTACGACAGTCAGTTCCTGTCTCATGATGCAGATTGTCATTTGCTGGTTATGTTACTTCCCCTTTTTCCACACCTGCTCCGGTGAGAATTCATCTCTCCGAAATACGACTGACTAGAACGGATAAGGTATTCCGGATGAGAGTTCAGCAATATAATGGTGGTAATTCATTGCCTGACATGGTCTAAGATTAGGTTTTCCTTTTTTGTAGTTCATAAGTCAAAGTCATAATTTATATATATTATATATACCTAATCTTTTCAGAGCTTCTGACATTTCCAATTGATAAGACTCAGTTTATTACAGAAATTCTTCTTTCACCTCTTGGCAATATGAATAGTAAGTAACCTGCTTACATACAACTGACAGTACTGCTTTTTTTTACAGGGTTCCCTGCTACCACTGTGTTCTGGCTTTATATATATAAAATAACTTTTAAATTATTTTTCATGTTATGTATTTGGATTACTGCTTCACAGTAGCCTTTTGATAAATGACTTGCATTTCTTCAGAGTCCTACAGCCTTATTCTCCAAAGACCTTTTTATTCATATTCTGACATTCCACTGAAGTCTACTGAGATGTACAAATAAGAACAAAAGTCAAAATTGGATGTAAAATACAGTTTTGCTATTATACCTACACAATGACAACTTCTGGAGTGTTTTAGTACTGCGTAGTCAAATACAATACTAATACAGGAAAAATGAATGCTATTGAATATTGAACACTGGAACAAATAGCAGTCACATGTGCTTGGAAAACAGTTTAATGACATGACTTCTAGGGCCAAACTATCAATGCTTTCTCATGAACCTTGTTTGTAATGGGTGATTCTTGCAAATCCACCACTGAAGAAATTCCTAAGTAAATGATAGGCTGAGACAACATTTGTGCATTTGTCTCTGCAAATCTTGAATTTTGGATACAAGTGAGGGCCCAGAGGAACGTAAGAAGCAGGAAGCAGTTCTGGAGATGGAGAAACCAGAAAATACACAGAAGAGTCAGCTTTGCGCACTCCTGAGCCAAGACAGAGATTGCAGAGCAACAGAAGAGATACATCTACCCTCAGCAAATGGGTGCAGTTCCACTGAAGGTAGTGGAACTACGACCATTGACATTTACTAAAAGTTTACCCCATGGCAAGAGTTGCATATGAAATAAAACTCAGAAGAATCTCAGAGTAAAGTTAAAGCTTAGGGAATCTGCCAAGAGGTCTGAGGTCAGATCCAGTTCTTCTCCTCCTCAGCAAAAGACATGATTAATTACCAACTATATTCTGTAAAAATAAATATGTTTTGAAAAGATTGTTGATTCAGGTTACATCAGGCACCAACACTGCTGAAACATTCATAACGTGCTTAAAGACTTATGCAACTCTAGCAGTTTTACATCTTAAATGAACCCAATTCATAATAACAATGTTTAGTACTTATTATCTGCAGTGTGCTTTGAGAATATAATTAATATCCAAAGCATTCTTGAGAAACAGGCAAAGCATTACTACCTGCATAATACTTACTGTACATTTTTAAATTAATTAGCAAATATTTACACAAAACAGTAATGTATCAACTCAAAGTGCTATTAATTATGGACTGCTATTTTAATTTGCAGTTTGGAAATGTTTAAACCACAAAATGATAAATGTTGTTGGGCTTTTATGCAGCCTTTTCTGTATATAATTATCACTTAAAGTCTTCTTTCTATAGGTTAACAATATATTGCTCCTTCAATAGATTCCACTCAATAATATTAGCAAGATGAAAAAAGTACTCAAAAGAGAACAACTGCCAAAAGTGAAGGAAACTGCATTTTTTTTTTCTTTGTTAATCCATTGTGTTTCTTCTGAAGAAGACCTGCCCAGGCAGCTGTGCAGATCAGTTCTTTTTCAGTAATGAACTTGGTTTGTTCAGTGGTTACTAATTAATATGTTCACTGCATTTTTCACTGCAATGCATACATCACACTCCAGACATCCATATATTAAGACTACCATGATGAATATTTAAAAGACCAAGAGTCTAGAATCAAACTCCTGAGTGCATATTAAATTGCTATATATGACCTGTTTTTCCAAAGTGGTGAGCACCACTTCCAGGTTCAGTTAATGTCAAAAAGACTTTTTCATTTGAAAAATCAGGTCATCTTTATGGGGCTTTGTCAGTGAACCACAGTCAACAGAATACAAAAGTATTTGCACTTACATACTGATAGCAAACAAGAATTGAGGAGTTTGACTTCTGAGGTTATTGTTTTTGAAATTTTGGGTTAAGGTTGAAATTCACCTTCAGTGTCATCACTAATTAGCAGTTACACTCTCAAATCCCAGATTTTATATAGGTCAGTTCAGGGCCTAAATTTCACTCTAAGGGAGCCCACGGTTCTACAAACTAGCTAATTAATTTTCAGCTCTGAAAGTTAAAACAAAAAGAAAAGAAAGGTAACTTTGTCTTTTTTTGAGAGAGATTGCTCTGTTGCTTTGCACAAGACCACCTACCAACACCACACATGACTCAAAGAGACAGAGTGCAGGCTGAATTCTATTATTATTTACTTTCAGAACTGCTTTACTTATTTTAAAGTTATGGAAATCAACAAGTCTAATTGGTAGGTACAGGGGCTGCTCAGCACAAGTAAAAGCATCACAAATTAGGTATAGGGAATTGTTCAAGATGATACAGTTAGTGGCACAACTGGAGTTAACATTCAGGAACTCTTGGCCTCCAGTTTCACATATTATGTCATTTAATGGTCACTATACTAGGAAGCCCTAATCCAACACATTTTTCACAGTTAATATAATATGCAGTAAAAAGAACAACAGCATCTGAGCTTTCTAAGTCATTTTTATGACACTATTATAGTGCTAGGCTTCAGATCACCCAAAGTACCCTGTCAATAAGCCTGAAGTGAACCTGTAACAAAAATACAATTTTTCAGGACTTTCTTTCCCTACACATGGCCTTGTGGATTATGTATAAGAATGGATGTTTCTTTTATGTTACTTAAATGCAAGTAGGCTTTTTTGTTAATCCAAAATATAATAAATTAATACAGAGACCTTAACTCATTGGGTTTCTGACAAAAGTGATCCTCTGTTGACTGTAGGGTTACTGAGTAAAAAACCCCTCTTTCCATCTACTGGCAACTTTGTTTGCTTAGAAGAGCTGTGCTTCTTGTCCATTAAGGGAAGAAAATTGGTTGTGTTCTACAATTAAGCGTTATTTTCACACAGTATAAAGTGTTATGTGAGAAGTGAATATCATACCCCTAGCTTGTTTATCAAAACAGAAACAGATGGAAAAGTTGATATTATAAGATTTCTAAAACACTTCTTCGTAGTAGTTATATTCATAGCCATTTTCCCTTAAGAGGCATTAGTAATTGGATCTAATAGCATTTAAAGAAAAAAAAAATTAGAATGTAGTTTTTAAAAGTGCAATCCATTCTGTCTTGGAAATTACTACCAATGGCACCACAAAGCACCAAGTTTGACCTCTCTTGAGGACTTGTTGGTTCATTTCACTGATTGAGAGCGACACAGTTCAAGTGCCAGCCTCCCACATGCAGCCTGTGAGCTGAATGTCAGGCTACAGTCTCTCTTGCCTGAGCAATACTGCAAGTAACTGAGACTCTGCAGTCAGAAAACACTGCCAAATTCTGTTGACAGAGCACAATAAAGATGAGACTGTGCTTCATTCACTGACAGTTGCACTGTGTTTGTGGTTGAAGTTGGTTCTTTGGGTCACTGTACAAAGCAAAATTTGCTTCTGAATGCACACACGGAGCTGCTCTAAAGATGAGGACGCTGGTTTTACTTAGCCATTTCTGTGACTATAAATGTCCATCTTGAAATATTTATTTAGATTAACTTGTTGAAATGCCCTCTCCCCACACAGTAACTTCCAAAGCACTGCCAGCTGCAGCACAGATGGAAGGTAAACAAGTCCAGTCAGGGAACCAGGAGCTACAGATTTTGGCACATAAAGCAATATAAAAACAGAAGGGCTGAGCCTACAGGTATTTCCCATCACTTTCTCCCTCTCACCTGTTCCTCAGCTGTACACACACAAGGAGATCTCCATCAGTGATGCAGATTACATTTCTTCAAAAGCCTTGGACTATCTCCCTGTTTCTCACACTGCTTTTCCTTATGGTCTATGTTGTTCTTTTTATTTCACTTTGACTTAAATCAGCAGCCCTTTGTGCTCGTCAGCCTGCGGCTGATGGAAGAAAAGCCATATTCAAGCACATCCTGCAGCTGCAGCCATGACCTTCCAGGTGGCAGCTGGCTCACACGAGCTCACCTCAGCCACAGAGCTGGGTTTGGGCTGTCCTCCACAGACACCACAAACGTGCCCAGTGGCAGTTTCCCTCTTACGTGCTGCTTTCTCTGATGCAGCAAACAAGCTTCAGCATCTTGGTCTCCAGGAAGTTACTGGTGAGTGAGTTTATGGCAGAAGAAATAGTGTGAAAAGGGCAGAGTTGAAGTCAAAGCTCATTCTTCAGGAGAAGGGCTGCAGCTCCCCAGGGGCTGCACACAGGTGGGACCAGAGCAAGAGCATTGCAGCCCTCTGGGTAGGAGCGCTGCCTGACCCTAGGCCTTCTCAGGGCAACGGTGAGACACTAGGTGAGGCATGGGGAAAGCCAACTGTGCGGGATTATTATGTTCTCAGTAATACACAGTGTATACAATACCACCACTTGAGAAAACCCACAGCCATCAGACAAAAGTGTGCTTTTCATTCTCTTCTTCATCCCACCAGACTCTCTGTCAAACTGTGATTAGCGCATCTTCTTCAGATGTAGGCTTCAACTCCTTTAGGCTAAGGCATTACTGATTGTTAAAATGAAATATAAAGGAATTACAAAGTCTAAATGTGCAGGTTTAAGTGATGCAGCTGCTGAAGTTTAAATCCTGCATTATTATTGTAGAACAGTAAGAATTCAGTCATATTGAATTAAATTATGTCTCTAGGAGCATTCATAAGTTGCTGTGGAACTTGCTTAGAAGGCAAAACTGCTGGAAATCTCACCTGCTTCAGAAGAAGGCTGCATCCTTACAGGAACTTGAGTTTTACTAATCAAATACCACTTTGAAATAACCTTTTGTGATTCTGATACAAATTTAAAGACAAACTAGAACAATCCTCTATAATTTGCTTTCCAGGTACAAACAGATTTCTGATGCTACACAGCTATTCTGAAGGCAAAGGTGATACACAAATTTGCACCAGCTGGGCATATTATCAGAAGACTGTCCTGCCTTTTAGAAAAACACAGGTAAAAAGTGTAGTTCCAAACTAGAATAAAATCTTTGAAAAGTCAAAAATGCAGCATTTCTACTGATCCATATTCTCAAAGTCTTTTTCTATGACAGTCATGTCCCAACTTGCTAAACGAAAAATGTTACGTGTTAGAAAACAGCAGGATACAGATATAGACAATAACTGTGATAGAATCACAGAATGGTTTGAGTTGGAAGGGACCTTAAAGATCATCTAGTCCAACCCTCAGTGAGGCAAGTGGACCTTATTCTTCACAAAAACAAACAAAAACAGCAATGCTCTAATTTGGATAGCAAATACTACTCAATTCCTGTGGATAGAGGAATCTTAAGAAAACATGACATTTCAGCTCTACTTGTGTAGACCTTCTCTAGTGTATATAAGATTTTAAATAGTCTCTAAGTATATATGTTGGAAGAAGATAACTACTTTGGTATTTTCAAATATGTTCTTCCATGATTCTCCATCATGAGGGACTTGTATTAACTGGTGGAAAAATGCAGGTGCAATGTACTCTAAAGGTGAGAGCCAAACCTTAGCAGATAGGGGATATTAGGTTTGGGCTCTGGAACAAGTTTGGGGGTGCAGAAGCCACAGCCAGAGGGAGGGAGCTATCAGCACAGCCCACCCCTGCTGAAAAGCTGGGAAGGAGCCGCTTTCCAGCCCTGCCCCAGGCCACCACCTTCCCACTGTGCAGGGAGCTGCAGGTCTAACAGATGAACATGACGACTGATGCGCCAAAAGCAACCCTTAACAGAATACAAGAAGGATGGCTGCCTTCAGTTTGTGCATGCCATGGATAAATATCCTTAAAAGTTGAGAAATTTTAATTATTTCAGAGCTATTCAAACCACCACACCAAAACCAAGAATGAAGTTCCCTGTCTTCCCTTTCCATTTGATTTTTTTTTCAGATGTGTTCTTCAATCTTTCACATTTGGACTCTTGACTAGAGATAATTGTGTTTGAAAAGTTGAAAAAAATATGTTCATCTAGTTTGGCATTACTGGAGTGGAAAAAAAAAAAAGTTCTACATCATTTAAATACCCTTTTACTGACCAATACATTTTAAATGGCTGTATTACATGAACACTGAGAAACAAGATATTCAATGAGTTTCAGAGAGGAAATTAAAAACCAGAACACTAAAATACAATTGTTTTGGAGCTTATTGGTATTTGATAAATCTTTAACTGGACCTAAGGAAACCAACTCATTTGGACATGAAAACAAACAGTTGCTCAAATAATATTTTAGTGGTTGGATGAGGGAAACTACTGCTGCTGCCATATATAGAAGGGATGATGGAAATAACTTAAACAAGCATGCAAAGCTACCTGGCAGCCTTTAAAGGATTACAAGGAAGGGCCAAACGCCCTTGTATGTCCCTCTGTGGCTGTCACAAGAAAGCAGCAAAAAGGACATGAATTTCTGGAAAGGGAGAACAGATAAAGATGAAGGATACCAGGTCTGACTTCCCTGTGCATAGGCAGAGTCAGATTCTCAACTAACACAAAGCTCTGCTTGCTTCAGTGCCTACATTAGTGCAAGATTTCCTGTGCCATAAGAAGGCCCAAATCATACTACTCTAATAAAATAATATTTTTTGTTTAAAAGAAAAAAAAAGAGTGGGCCAAAGAGTAACACTTGCTACACATTTTTCTCCAGAAGTCTTTTGATGGAGCACATGCCTTGTGTCAGCATTGGAGGAAAAAAACGCCTCCAGGTATACAGAAATTAGGAACCCTCTTTTCTATACTTCAGGGCAATATTTGCTACACTGAGACTAATGACAGGATTCACAAAAGAGTAACGAGAGGTAGCAGGTGCAAGACAAAATATACATTGTATTTTTTCACATTGTAGCAGTATCTTTAGAATGGCAGGAATTTCCCTAAACACAAAAGGTAGGTGAATTCCTAATTTAGACAAATTGTGGTGACTTTGCTGCCGCCGCCTTTCTCTCTGCATGGAAGACACTCAGAAACCACAATGAGGGGCAGAGGTTTAAAAGCTTCAAGAAAGACCGAACAACAACCCTTGCTTGGAGTGCTTTCATAACTGACAGTACTACAGGTCAAAAACTGTCCACACTACTACAGCAAATCAACTACAGTAAAAGAAAATACTGTAGCTGTACTAAAAATAAAATAAAATCACCAAACTCCAAACAAACAACAAACAGGAGTCTCAATGCTGTAGTTTGAGGTAGGAAAAAATACAAATAACAGCTGTAAAACTGCCTTCAGTCCTCTGTGGGCAGGGTAAAATTGAATGTCTTCTGGCATCAGTTACCTAAATAAAAAGTCATTTTATGGTATGGGGGGAAGAAAGCAGTTTGATGCCATTCCTAGTCAAAGTGACTCTTGATTTCTTAAGAAGGAGAAAAAAACCCTTTAAACCCCACAGTACAGGGTGGGCTAGGTGCAGGCCAGACATGACATCAAAATTTTTGTGTATTGATAAACTGGCTTCCACACCTGTAGTGGCAGGTGAAGCAGCAACCAAGCTTCTTTATATCTCCCTTAGAGCTTTCCCCAGGCTGCTGTCAGCATAAGCATAGGCTAAGCTCTTCAAATAAAGAGGAAATTTCTCAAGCACTCTGGAATTCAGGGGACTCGCTGGTGGCCACAGAAGTGGTTTGGGGCATCCAGGTCTCCACTGTGTTCTGACCATCACTTTGTTATTATGAACCCTTCATACAAGTCTTTCCTTGGACTCTCACCTTAAAGAAGGAGCTGTGCAAGAAAATAAAACGGCCTTCATAACTTGCTCCCTCCAGGACTAATTAAACTAGCCTACAATATTTCTGCTCAAAGCCTTGATGAAGAAGTGAAGTAAGAGAGGAACCTTTAGTGCAAGGAAGTGAAATGCCAGTGCAGAAGGTGTCTCACTGGACAAGTTGGTGGTCCCAATAATTGAGATGCTATCCCTTTGAAAAACGACCAATGGATCTTCTTTCTAGTAATGTTTTATTGGAATAATTATCTGTCCTTTGTGTCATCAATCACCTAGCTTACATACTTTTTTATTAATAAACAGGAACAAGTGTTGAAAATGTAAACCACACAGATAAAAAGAATTATGAGCTCTGCAGAGAACACTTGGGTTGACTTCCTGCACAGAAATAGAGTCACATAGACATTTGTCTAAGCTATTCTTAAAAACCTACAGCAGGAGATTAGGTTTCCATTAAATCTTGAGGTAGCTTTTTTAGTGTAAAAGCCTAATACAAACATACACATAGAAGCACAGCTCTGATAAAATAAATATACCTGTAGTTACTTTATCTTTCCTAATCAGTACTTAGAGATATTAGACATATCTTACACTTCTGGCACCAACCACAACTCCACTGAAACTGTGCCTTTGAAGAAACTTTAGAAACTAATTCTTCTGCCTAAGGCAAAGAAGAAATCCTCATCAGAAATACCTCCTTTAAGCACTTTTGAAAGGAGCAATACACATAAGATAACAGAAATAAATCTGATTTTCAACCAAAATTTTTAAAAGATGTATACCAGAAGAATACACACATTAAAGTAAAGCTTTGCCAAAGGCCGGTAGAACATGGAAATTAGTAGGCTGCAATGTCAGTATTCTTAATAAAGGTTAAAAAGCTTCACACATGGGACACATTTATTTTTTTGTGATAAAGCACAAAATCTTAAGTCACTACAGAATCACCACATGCTTACACGGATTATTTGCAAAGCACAGGACAACCTAGCTAAGTGTTCAAAAACAAAAAGCTGGTGCTACATTAAGTACCAAAGACATTGGCAGAACACAACCAATAATATCTGTTACCCTAGTGTTCTCACAAAGACTCAGAAAATAAACAGAAACAATGAAATATACAAAAATGTTGCAAAAATCAGTGGTTTAGAGCCCCTGTATGTGCATCTTGCTTCCTAATCTTTGCTTTTAAACCGATTAGCTTGTCTGTAACTGACAGAATAGATATGCTGAATAAAGTTTTCCTGATGTAAACAGACACGCAAAACTTGCTATGTGGAAATCTTGGAAACCAATTTGCTGAGCATTATATAGAGTCTTTTATAAGAAACCTGTCTCATAGCAAAATGTTGAAAAAAAAGAACAGATCACTAAAAACTTTAAGTTTTGAAGATAATAAACTAGTTCTCTTGTTCTGCTGTCAGGAAAATTATGTTCTTGCAAGCTTCATGAATTTCCATTTTGTTCTTGTCTCAATGGTGGCAAAAAGTCAAATCTGAGAAGAAAAAAAAAAAAAATCACAAGAAATTTCTGCAAATTTCCTTAGTGGGAGAAAAAAAAAAAAATTGGCTTGCTTATCTCCCTGCCTGGAAAAGCTCCTGTCACCTTCACTTTGACAAACTCCAGCATAGTAGAGCGTGAGGCTGCGTGCTCTCATAACCTCTACCCTGCAGCAGCTGGGACTTCTCCTAGCTCAAAACATTAAGTCAATTTTATTTCTTCCAGACCGAGAGATACTGTTTTTACTTTCCCAGGAGGACAAAAAAGCCTCAGAAAAATCCATATTTCCATGGAAAATTTGAATTTGGGGGAGGGGGAGAAGCTTCCATCTAAAAATCAGCAAGATACACACTTTTCATCTCTGACCATGTCTCATACAGCAAGACTGATACAGTATATCAAAGCTCACAGTCTTGCTTGTCTTTAATATAATCTTCATGAACACTGCTATATTGAAAACAAATCCATGGACTCACAGGGTCTTGTTAGAAACAGTAGTTATATGAGAAGAACTGACAGAGGTTGGCATTAATAGAGGTGGTAATAATTTAGAAAGATATACTGATGCCAACTCAAAAGTATTCAGTTGGTAATTCCACAGCTGCACAAAATACAGGCTACAGTTTACTTAGATGCTTTCCACTGTTACAACAGCCTACAAGGTACCTAACATGGTCAGTGACTAAAAACAATGAGCAATTTGGAGCCCTCACAAAAATGAAGCCCTCAAAAAATGCAAGTCCAGATAAAAATCATAGTCACTCTCAGTGTTAAGGAAAATGGATAATGAAATACAATGACGAGTAATGTAAGCAAAAAAAAAGATTCAGAATACTACTTCCTGCCAAAATAAACAAGAAGCAGAGAACGCATAACTCTGAATTCCCGATTTTATTCAGAGCTTAACTGGAACGTATTAGGGCAAAGTGCACCAATGAACAATAAAAATTCAGAAAGCCCAGCTATGTATGTTTTATTTCATTTCAGAGATGGGGTTGTCTCAGTGCTCAGTCTGTAATCACACACTTATCCAGCCCTGCTCTTTCAAATCCACATTACTAAAGCAAGTTGTACAGGAGACTAATGCCCACTTCTTGTGAGCAGAAGCATACGATCACAACACCTGGTGGAACTGGCTACAAAACTTGCATGCAGAAATATACAACAGGACATGTTCAAGCAGCATAAGCAGTATCTTCCCTTAAATGACTGCATTCAGGTTTCTAAACCCAAACGTAGATCATATTTACTGCAACTAATGGAATGAACGGAGAACTAGATTTGGCAGTAAAATTAATGATTACCTTCTCTCTCCCCAAATGTCACAGTAAATCTAAAAGAAAAAAAAAACCAACAAAAATTCCCGCATGAAGTGGAACCCTTGCTGTAATTACTGAAACTACTGTGTATGACCTACTTGCTGTTAACGATACAAAATTGTGTGGATATACATTCCTGTCATAGGCGGCATCAACAGTGTAAACAGTCTTCTTAGCAAAGGCAGACGATCTCTTACTGCATTTGGTACACTTGCTAAGATAATTGGGTAACATGTTTATCGTCAGTTCTGGGAAGTGAAGACAAATTTTGTGGCTCACCTTTGGATTTTCACTCCAAAATATTTGAAAAACATTAAAATAAACCCAAAGGGACAAAGTAAACATATGAAACACTTGTACCAAAACGTAAATACACTTTGGTATGTGGTGCATGTTAAAATCAAAACGCTACATTAACATAACATTAAGGTTGTGACCCAAGCCAACAAAAGCAAGATAACTGGTCAGAGACAGATGTTCTGGCCTTCACCCAACCTACTGCATGTACCGCAATCTGTCACATCTGATCTGGTAACAGTCCTGGGCCAATGCATAACCTCAATATCCAATCTTAACCTCAATATCAATCTTATATTTTGAAGATGAGACTGGAACAAAGATATTTCACCACATCAATTTGAAGATCCAAGGCTGAACTCTTGTGCTAACAGTCTTCCCTCAGGAAATGAAGTTTGATAGCATCCCAGTAATGCTCTGCTGACACATAGGTTAATACTGGGATTCACTGATAGGAATTATAAGAAAAGAATGACGTATGAAAAATAGAAAGATACTTCTAGGGTTCTTGCCTAGCAGAGCTTCTAAAGCGAAGTGAGCCCAGGCCTCTGGAATCTGACCTAGTGCACACACAAAAGCTCCCATGCCAACTTCCTCACAGCTGAAATTCTGGCATGAAGTAATTTAAGAAGTTAGAATGAAAAATGTTTAATAAGGAAAACAATGAGATTCTATAAAGGCCTGTGCAAAACTCATCAATATCATATTCCCCTTGATGACTCAAGTTCTACTCCATCCACAGGAAATTAATATTTCTGAACTTTAATTGGAGAATTCAGCATAAATTTTCATTTCTTTCTCCTTTTTTTTGGAGAATAAAAAAGAACATTTTTTTCTAAGGAGTTTTCCTCTACCTCAAAGTCTCATAATTGACTAGTCCTACAACTTTCTTCATCACAAGAACCGTTCCAGGTCCTCTGAGTCCTTTCAGTATCTTCTCCTTCCCAATCTTCAAGAGTCACTGCAAATGAACACAAGGGTATCAGGAGGCCTCATCAATTCTGCAAGCTTAAACTGATACATCTGCTGATGCTACCTTAAGTTGATAGATCTGCTAAACTAAGATTAAACACAGCTGTAAAATGATCCACTCTTTGAGCCCATATTCTTATTATGGCATTCAGGGGACATTTCAATCCACAAATCAGTGGAGTGCAGCCCAGGTCTCACTCACTGTTCCCTTACCCCCAACTTATACCGAGACTAAGTTCTCATGGTCAAAACCACTGCACGGTTGTCTACATCAAAACAGAGTCTTGATTCAAAGCTGGAGCTATAATGTATGCGTGCATACATTATAGTATAGTAGTTGTAACTACTACGGCAACCACCTTTCAGCAGAAAAGTAAACATACCTGCTTTTTTATTTTTCATTATCAGTCCATGAAAAGTACTTCTTTCCAGCAGGTAATTTCAAACATACAGCTGTAAAACAGTAGTGTCCAGGCTGATATCTATGAAAAAGCTTCACAACTTTTTTTTGATTTCTTAACTAATAATCATAGGCTGCCCCAAACTTGTCAAAACAAATCAAAACTATCACACAAGCAGGTATGTGCTCTGTCTGCCTTTTCTCTCTCTTTGGTGTCTGAAGTCACTTTGGAGTCAAAGTTGCGCTGTGTGGGCAATGGCAACGCATATGCCTTTACAACACCTTGCTAATTTAGCCTGGTAACTCTCAGAAGCACCACTATCATCTGACAATTAATGATGTGCAGAGAGAAAATGGGAATAGTTTGGTCTGTGTGCTCTTAGTTGCTACACTTGAACAACTGCACAATCAGTGTGAGAAAAACTGGCACCTACTGGTATGATTACCTGCCTATGGTTTCTTCTTCCTACAGAAGCTGAGACTGTGAGGCAGGCAGCCTGTGCTCCCGAAGTTGAAGGCAGCATATGAATCAATAACAAATTGTCATCTACCCACAAAGAACAAAACAAATAATCACAAGTGGCAACATACAGCATACAAACATAAAGCCTCTAAATAGGTTACACCAATTTTGGGTAAAAGAAGAAAATCTTCTTTCTTACTTCTTTCCCTTCATCTATTAAGATCCCCACTGGACCAATGTCTTCACCCTCTCTTCCCAAGGAGTTCCTACCAATAGTCTGTCTCAGCCCCAGCAGCCAGAGGTTGGGCAATAATAAATGGAATGTTTTCTTCTAAAAGCAATCTTGAGCAGTGCTGTGGTAGCAAGCATTATTGATAACAGCTCTGCTTTATAAAATTAAAAGCAGTATTAAACAGACATGAGTAGCAATACAGCTGTTTTCTGAAATCTCTCCAGGTTTGTCTACAACTTTTCAAGAAATTCAATAGAAGAATGTAACATACACTTCTGAGTAGTCAACAGCACTTACTAAATTGCTTTCCTAGACCCAACTTCAGGCATCAGTTCTTCTCCTTTACCAGGAATACTGTTCATATTTGGCTATGGAAGAGGCAAAAGGAAGAGGGACGGAAGCTCCCTGGAGGAAGTTCCTAGCCCACAAGAATTTTATGTGCTTGTAACTCTTAAGTCCTCTGCTAGCCACAACCTTTCCCCAGAGATTTAGAGATTACACTTGACGGGATAACAGCACATGAGTTCTCTATTTTGCTGCACAGACACATACGTGACATGCTTCTTTTGCACCCCAGGACAATGCAGGCAGATGGATTGTTATTGCAGCAATAGTGCAATTTACCTGATTATACCAAGATGCTTTCCGTGCAGCAATATTGCCTGTGTGGCCACAGCACAGGACAGTATTACCAGTGAGAATTATAACAGAGCAACTTCTGGAACTGTAAGAGATTTATTCATGTGAAAACATCAGTCATTTCCCATTATTCTTTGTTGATACTATGAAGAAAACGTGCTGTCACAAGGAATAAAGTGACAACAAATAAAAGGCATACAGCACAAAACATCATTGATATATGGGGATTTGAATGTGGCCATTTCTATACAAAGAGGTAGATCAGAAGTGACGACCTCACTGTCAAGAAGGTCAGAAGAAAAGATGCCATTTTTATCCAAGTTACTAGAGAGATTGGCCAAATTTCTGCTTGTCATTGTACCGGTAAACAAATGCATGAGAAAACATATTGCTCCTATGTTTCTGCACTACTGAGATCAACAGAAGTTCCTCAGGAGTGAGGTAGCTATCATGAACATCAACATCAGGAGATGTCAAAACTAAGATGAAAAGTCAGGACTTCACCCAGCCTATAGAAATAACAAGGGTAGCTGGAGTCAGCAGACAGTGGTTATCACATCATTTTAATGACAGCAGAGAGGTCTCTTTCACAGGGGTGAGGAGAGGCTGGCTCTGTGGCATATGGCAGCTGCAGGACACACAGCATTGTAAGGAACTGAGCCTGAAAGACGCACAGATCCTACTTATTCCTCCTGCATCCACATCCCTGCATTGTCCCTCCCTTCCAACATGAGTCTTCAAAGAAGAAATGAGAAATTACTATGTGAGAAATCCAGGGCCAATAGTTCAATCTGTGCCATTTGCTAGGTCAAAGAAAAAAAAGAAGCAAACAGACAATTACAAACTTCTAAATATCTGCTGAGTATCCACTTTGGCCCTTATTCTCTCTGAGACACACCACCTTTTAATATGAACCACTGTTTACAAGTCTTTGGTCAGCTTACAGTCTGATGAGCTTAACCATGTGCTAAATCACAATCAGCTCCATGCCAATTTCAAATAATACTTTTGACGACTTTAATGGGATGGTCAAGCTTTCTGTAAGAATTCAGCTACCGCAGGTCTACTTTTCTGAACTTACCTACATATTTTTCCCACTTCTCTATAGATATTTCCCCAAACTTCACAACAACCAAGAAGCTGGTTGTCAGAATATAGACCATTTGGAATCAACAGTTTGCAGATAGCATTTATTTTCTAGTGATCCTCTCATGTTCTTTTTTCCTTTTTTTTTTCTGTGCTTGTATTTTTACAAGCTTCATTCCTACCTAATTATCCACATATCTCTCCCTTACTTATCTTCTTAACAAGCAACCTCAAAAAGCAGCTCAGCCATTTATGTTTCTGTGCCTACTGGTAAATGAGCACCTCTATAAGCAATATTCATAATTAGCATTGAGCATTTCTTTTTCACCTCATTTATCCTTTCCCTCCACAACTCCTCCAGCCCTGTTCCAAAGCTGGGAACACAGCAGTGCATCCTCTGAGGGGCTGATGAGAGCATGAGCAGTCACAGTCTCTTATTGAATTAAGAGCGGCGAAAACTGTAAGTGTGACCCCTGACTCCCAAATCCTATCCAAGTCCCTACTGATTGGCTCATGTTGCACCTTAGAACCCAGACAGAGCTTGAGGAATTGAATTAGGGCTGGAGTCCTATATCCTTGTTTGCTCTAACTGATAAAGCCCTGCAGTGCCTACCGGTGCTCCCAAAGACAGGCTCAGCGAAGTGGGACAGACTGTGAAGAAGAGGAGAGTTATAACCATGAGGTATTTAGGAAACTGCTCCAAACCTCTTCTGCTCAACAGCTACCTGAAGCCTCTGAACAGAGGGGAAGAAAAGGAGCTCCTCTCTTGCTTTGATCCCAGTTTTACTTTGAAAAAGCCGCCTGACTTGAGTTACCATCTTTTTTTCTTGTGAAGACATTGTGTAAAAGGTTCATTTGTTCTCACTACTTGCGTACAAAGACATACACAATTGGAAAGTCATGAAGACATATGCGCAGCTAAAATTAATTTCATTGCAAGTTTTTTTTTATCCCATTATAAAGAGAAGATTGGCTTCCTTGAAACTAAGAAAAACCGTATATTTTAAACAGCAGTTGTAAAGAAGTTTCACCAGAATTGTACTGTTGTGCTACTCAGCATCACGCAACAAATTACAAATCTTTCACAGAGTAATTGCATTAGTAGAGAAACTGTGCCGTGCTCTGCTCAGAAATTATGGCTTCTTGCAACTTAACACATTAACCCAGAGACAGTAAAAACAATTCTTGCTATAGTTACTGGTGGCAGATGAGGGAGCTGAGAAAGATGCTGATCACAGAATCTGAAAGATAAGAGGCAGAAAAACAACAAAACGAGAAACAAACCTGAAGCATCTCTGTCATAAAAAGAATAACTGTTGATCAACTTGAATTCATTCTAATTGCCTACTGCAGTGCAATCATAGCATATTTTAAATGACATGCTGGTTAAATAAATTCCTGTGGGAGGTGGTCCCCGCTCTGTGACCACAGGATATTTAACTAAGAGATGTCAGTAAGACTCTTCATTAATGCTAATGGCTGCTATACAGTGGAGGAGGGGGATTGCCTATGAGGTATTACATTCTACACATTCCTCTACAAGTGTGAGAATTGCCAGATGCGCCCTGGAAGTGGCTAACTAAATGCACTTGCTGTGACAAAGGGGGCTTCTGAGCCCTGAGAACTGAAACATTATGAAAAAGCAATCAATAACAGCATGACTGTGATTGTAAAGATAAGGCAGATGCCTCTGTACTTTGACTTAATTTCCACACAAGCATGTTTGACACAAACACTTGTTACTCAAGAACAATGAATTTTTACTTTCCACAATACCTGTGCCAGTAAATGTAATTACTCAGATGCCTACAGGAAGCAAATGGCCAGCAGGCATGAGCACGTTCTAATGTCATTCACTCATAAGTTTTGGAGAACAGTCAAAGAACCACAAAGAATCCCAACTTTTAAAGCAGAAGAGAGGTGTAGAGCACATCTTTCTACGTCTGGATCTCTCCAGCTCTCTCAAACAGACAGCTTTTTTTAAAAACAGAAAATGTTTAACAGCCTTCACTTTGTTTTTAACTTGAGGCACAAAAGGCTGTGCTGGAGTTTTATTTTATTTGTATTCCTGCACGATCAAAGTGCCCAAGTCAGTTTCAAACTGCTGAAACTTGAAATTCTCCATTTACACAGTCCTGTGATGTCAGCAAATCAACTGGATGGCTACCTGCACCCTCTTACCACACATTCTCATTCCACACCATTAAAGAGTGATGGGAACACAAGGTGGACTTCAGAGTGTCTCTGCAAAGGGCCTAAACCAACCTGTAGCAGTTTAAGAATATAGCACATTCTTGTTCTTCTACCAAAGTGCCAGCACAGAGGGCATGATTGAGTGACGTAACGGTTATTATTTACATATATTCTGAAATGCCAGACTGGTGCCAGACTTAGAAAAACGGTGGACAGTTAAACACTATATGTACCTTAATTCTAGCTTCGCTTCCTTCAACAGATGGTACTACAACATTTTAAAACTCAGCTGCACCAGCTATTCATTCACCCTGCCTACCTTAGAATGCAGAAAAATTCATGATCTTGTCATTCAGAGCAAGCATGCGGATGTGAAATAATTTGCCTCTTATTAATAATCTCACTGGTATGTTTAATCTGAACAGCAGAACTGAACAGCTAATTTATTTCTCATCCAAAGGGAAAAAAAAGATACATGAAATGATGGGGCCAGCAGTAGAGATGCAACAGGAGCCCAGGTTCCTGACTGTGAAGTGCATTTTAAGTTGCTTCACCAGAATCAACCAGCAGGGCAAGGGAGGTGATTCTGCCCCTCTACTCTGCTCTGGTGAGATCTCACCCAGAGTTACTGCATTCAGCTCTGCAATCCTTAGCACAGGAAAGACATGGACTTCTTGGAGCGGGTCCAGAGGAGAGTCACAAAAATGATTAGGGGCTGGAACACCTCTATGAAAGAAAGGCTGAGAGAATCGGGATTGTTCAGCCTGGAGAAGGGAAGGCTCCAGGGAGACCTTATTATGGCCTTCCAGTACTTAAAGGGGGCTTATAAGAAAGAGGGGACAAACTTTTTAGTAGAGCCTACTGCAACAGGACAGGGGGTAATGGTTTTAAACTGCAAGAGGGTAGATTTAGACTAGATATACAGAAGAAATTTTTTACAATGAGGTTGGTGAATCACTGAAAAGGTTGCTCAGAGAAGTGGTAGAAATCCCATCCCTGGAAACATTCAAGGACAGGTTGGACAGGGCTCTGAGCAACTTGATCTAGTTAAAGATGTCTCTGCTTACTACAGGGGGGTTTGACTAGATGACCTTTAAAGGTCCCTTCCAACCCAAACCATTCTATGAGCCTGTGAATATGTATTATACGTATATACATATGGAACATTTTTTGAGGGACCAGTGGAACTGTGGTGGGGCTTGAAGAAATAGATTGCATCCATCTCACTACAAACGGATGCACTGTTGTAATTGCTAAGTTGGACTTTTTTGGTTTTGGCAGTTTTCTGCAGAACCTAAAATGTTGATGAATATGCAAGCTGATGCCTTTCACATTTGTTCTTTTCCATACCATTATTTTAATAGACTGGACAACTTTTTAGTGCTTAATTTTGATTAATTAAAAAACTGGTCCTTTGGCATCACTGTGTATGTGCTACCTCACAGTATGTCTGCGCATAGACAGGGTAGAAGCCAGTGGTCCCTTGTTATTCCTTAAGTAAGTATACAATAACTGGAAATAAACCACAGGAAATCCAGATTTGCAGAAGATTGCACAGCAGCTGTCTTTGCTAGGCTTGATCTTCAGCCTACAGGAAACAATGGAAACTTTTGCATTAGTTTTAGTGAGGTCTAGATCTCTTCCACAGTAACCTAAGCGCAGGTCTACTATGTGCATCAGGATTCTGACAGCCAAGTTTCTCCTTTTCAGTTTATCTGCTGTTCCTTAGGAGTTCAATGTTTATACTGAAAATTAACATATTTTCTAGGAAATAAGCATCAATGTCTTTAGGAAAACTTGGGTATGATTCATCTTATTGATGCAGGTACCTTCTCTGTCTGCCTGAACTAATGATACTTGGCTTCCTCCATAGCCAATAAAATACAGAGCAAAAAAGCCACTTCTATGGCATGATCTGTATGACCTACAGAGATGAGTACTTTTCACAGAATCACAGAATTGCCTGGATTGGAAAAGACCTTTAAGATCATCGAGTCCCATAATTAACCTAACACTGACAAGTCAAAGAGCAAAAACAAAATAGAAGAAGACAATGTCTGTGGAATAAACAATCTGGTGTTTTCTCCCTTTTATTGCTTTGATATGAAGCCAGTGGCTTAGCAATCTAAACAGAGACGGTTTATCAAGCCCTTACCTTTGGGGATAGTAATCTGACAGCCCAGGTCACAGTCCTGCTGCAACTGATAAAAAGCCACTTCCTGCAGCCGAGCACGCTCCAGCTCCGAGAGGCTTTGAACGGGAACTGACTTCAGCCGAACACTGCGCCCTGACATGCTGTTCCAAGTGAAATCACCCTACAGGAAATCAAATGGAAAAATATGAAGAATCATATGGTATGCACAGTTTAATAAATAGAACCATCTCTTTTACTGCTAGGAAAAACAATGCAGGTCCTCTTTTATAAAAGGCCGTTTTCTTGGACATCTAACCTTTCATATATCCTTGTTTTCCTAAGAGCTGCATTCCTTAAAAGGAGTACAGACATGCAAAACAAAAAGTCAATTCTCTCTGAAAATATTTAACCAAGTATTGTTGCAAAAACCAAAAGCACAAAGCAGGAAAAAAACCCCAACCCTTGCCTGCTTTTCCTATTTGCTTTCTTTGTACAGTACTCAGTCATCACTTCATTCCTTTCCCTGCACAGTCAGACATGCAGACCTCTGTAAGTCTGTGGACAACGCATCTTATCTCCCTCAGTTTGCTAATCCCATTCCACCAGACTTAGAGAGTACAGAGGCAGAGCCCCTTCTCTTTTCTGACACATCTCATCCCCTCCTTATAATGATATTGTGTTTAGACCAAGATTGACTAAAGGACAAGCTGTTTCACGTTTTTGAAAAGCCGTAATAACAAAGTATGTGTTAAAATTTATACAGGAAAACAACATGAGATATGCTACATCTCTGTAAGGTACCAATTATGCTTGGAAAGGAAATCAAAAGCTTTAGCTGTTCTATCTCCCACCTGTGATAACATATACAAAAAGCTATTCTCTCAGCTAGTATTTAGCTAAGAAGAGAGAAGCAATCATCAGTCAAGGAGAAGTGAAAGCATACAGACAAGCTTAGAGGCTGACAATTAACCTCAAGTAAGAATTTCAGAATTCATCAAAGCATCATCAAAGATCACATTTTAGCACTACAGGGAGAGAAAAAAACTTGTTTATTTTTTAACATGGTTAGAATGAAAAACATCGAGCTTGTCAGTGGGTATAAACTTATGCAGCTGTAGATAATGGAA
Source organism: Eurystomus gularis (assembly GCA_013400335.1). Classification (NCBI taxonomy): domain Eukaryota; kingdom Metazoa; phylum Chordata; class Aves; order Coraciiformes; family Coraciidae; genus Eurystomus; species Eurystomus gularis. The sequence goes on along the minus strand of VZZY01025671.1, from coordinate 170,630 downwards.
AAACTCTGATGTACATCAGCTGAGCTATAAAGACAAATCCACCAACCTGCTCTTCATCACAACACAGCAAACTTAAAATTAACGAACTTCACTCTCATTTTAAGTGCCTATTTGCAGTTTAAATTTCAACATCTGTACCTTCACTGCATGCTCATATTTTCATCATTCACTTATAATTCAACTGTTCTGCACATGCATCTGCAGGCAAAGAATGCCTGCTGACTTTAAAAGACATTTTAAACATCCGTATTACATAAGTCAGTTAAATTTTACCTTACATAGCAGCTATGCATTCTGTGGTATGTAAGCATCGTTGTGCACATATTTTGCCTATGTGAGTGTATGTGTATATATGTGCACACATATAACCTATATATAAATTTGTGTATACACACACACACCCCTACCTACCTATATACATATACCTATGACTGCCTGCGTGTATTCATATATACATATGCAACAAAAATAATATACATATATGCAGCACCACCTAGCAAAGTAAATCAAAGAAACTACATATTAAACCCCATTGCTTATGATGCATGAAGTATGCTTGAGTTCATCAGGGAAGCTTTTTTTCATAGTACTTTTTGTAGGTCATTTGGCAACCGTAATAGATAAAGCTGTAGCCTCCATGTGAATGAACAATGGCACATCTGTACACTCGATGCATTGTACTATTCTCAGCATCTTTACAATATTTTTATATACATGGGCCACACATGCAAACTTCTGTGCTAACCCTGGCTACTGGTCCTTGTTCCTTCATTTTTTGCCTCTTTATCTCTTCTCATTTTTCCAGGGCTTCACTGTCAATTAGGTACATTTAATAATCCAAAACTAAAGGTTTGCACGGTGACACAAGCAGAGCTGACTAACTTAACTCAAGCAAAACCAACACAGCAGGAGTCCCATAAACACTGTTTGCAAAACTGCAAGTAAACATTTACATTTTTTAAAAAAACTGTTGTCATTTATAGATAAAAGTGATCAAGAACAGAATCCACAACCAGATGATGTATACTAAGAAATTAATTCCTTTCCAGCCCTGATAAAGCACAAGAAACTTTACAAGTACAGAAGTATGCAGTTCAATCCTCATGAATGTATGATGTACAAAATGTTCTGCAGTCAAAATGGTACAGAGAGAGAAATACAGGTCTTTATGGTAGAGTTTGGGCGGATTTTATCTATTTCTCTGAGATGAGCATTTCCACAAAGAAAAATATCACTTTTATGTCTACCCTAAAAAATTTCAAAACAAAATATTTAATTTTTAAACAGGAATGGGAAGCAAAAAGCATACCCATTAGAAAATGTTGAGGTAACAGAATACTCAAGACTGTAAACTTTTAAAGACATATCCTGTTCTCCCTAGAGCACAAAAACAAAGGGGTGTGTGGGGATTTTAGGAACTACCACAAGTAAAACAAATATTCCTTAACTGAATTTTGCATGGATTCATGAATTATTGATCTTTTTTTGGATAAAAATTACCAAGGGCAAATCTAACTCTGGTGATAACTTCACATGGTCTGCCTTACCTCCAAGTTATCTCTGTAACTGCAAGCACTGAGCTGTACCCCTGCAATGTCCAGCTCAGACATTAGCCCTGCCAAACCAGCTGAACTTGGAGAGACAGGGCTTGCTCTGGTACAGCCCCACATTAAATGAGCAGAGCTGCCAACTTGGCACTGGCTCAGGAGTCCTACACAGACTCACTTCACCTTGATATGGGAGCACCCCACCTCATGTTTTCTTACAGGCTGTCAACAGTTTAAAAACAAAGGGAAAGAAGAAACCATCCAACAAGATTATGAGGGCTCTTCCTTTCAACCAGTTTATTTTTTTTTTAATTATGGCAAGCAGTATGGCCCTGGTACTCACTGGGTTGGCCCTGTCTCACTAAAAATGGTGGGATGCAAGCTCTGCACCTTCCAACAGCACATCAGGTCGCTAAGCAGCGATAAAGAATGTGGAATCACTCCGTCCAGTTACTGTGCATTAAAAAAGATATTTCTCTTTTACACATGATGGGTTTGATAAAATCTGTGCTAGGTCACAGTAACATAGGTTTTTACTATGCTAGTGGAACACATGACTAATTAGCTACAATATTTTTGGAAAACCATGTGTTAGGGCCAGTGGAATCTCCTAACGTGCTAAAGAAGTGAGAGGCTCAAGAAACGTTTCCTTGAAAAGGTCTGTTTTATTTGGCAAATAAATATCACTATCTTCTATTAGTCAAAACACAGTATTTGATAGTTTAAGCTATTCAAAGACTCCCATGCTTTGCATGATACAAGGTAAATTTAAAAGCTCATCTTCCTTCTAAAGCACTATACAATTTTACAGGGAGCCTGTAAATTACTGTAAAACCACCCAGGTTTGAGAGAGGCCCAGAAAAGTCAAACTCCCTTGGAAGATGGGTGCTGGTGTAATTACATCAGTCACATCTGCCTAAAGCCATTCTCCCCTCTGTGGAGCAACCAAAGGAGGGGAAGGGCAGGACAGACACGGAGAACATTTTCTGTTTCTCTCTCCATATGAGGAAGAACATTTCATCAGCCTACTTCAACTTCAACGTCAGCCTGACATAGCTCCTTGCAGAATCTTAAGAGGAGCAGATCTTTAAGCACCATGTCAGGGTGACTTGCTTTTTTTTTAAGTTCACCCTGCATGTGGTCAGACATACTTACACACAGCTTCTTCTCTATTATTTGGATTGTAAGTCAAAATACGACCTGCAAATGGATCCTTCAACACCAAGAGAAAAAAAACAAAACCCAAAACACTGCAAAAACAGAGAAGAGTGCAAACAGAAATACTGCTCTGGGATAAAGTGATCAGCCTGACAGGACACAAACTGCTAGCTGCAAGGAGGTTTTCATAACTGACTTTTACGAAACCTTAAACTGGACTAAAAGCCTTCTCTGCTTTCTGCTACCAACTGGTCACTTCCCTCACAAGTGTCCAGCTTCAGGTACATTTTCTCTGGCCCTCCCACCAAAATCTAACATCTTTCCTCCATTCAAGTGAGCAGTTCACTTATTGGATAAGTAACTAAAATACCAGAGCAGATGACTCAGCAAAGGAGATGACTGATAAACTGCCTCGTGTGCCTTTGAAGAATCTGTCCACTTTTCCCAAATGTCTTGTCCATGGTCATAAGCACGTTTTTAATAAGATGCAGATTGCAGTTTTACTAACATTCTTCCAAACATTCCTTTTATTAATGGGTTGGATGTTCAGTGGCTCCAAAATAAACATTAAGTGGTACATCCTGACTTAACTAACGATATGCACTTAAATTACTCTTAAGTGTGTGTAGGCTATTCTTGTGTACCTGACCTCTTTCTCCTGAGCCTCCATCTTTCAGATGTCTTTTAGTGAAGTCTCATTCTCCCGTCCTTTGTACAACACTGAAACTACTGCAAAGAAACCTGAATGTAGATGCAAATCTATGGGCAATGACTGACCTTTGTTGATCTCTCTGGAGTTTTACTTACTAAGTTACTCCTTAGTAAGTAATGGGGATCGTGCACAGGGTGGGAAATAAGAACCCACATACATGGCAATTTTAGATAACAAATTTTAATGCAAGATGGAGAAAGCACTTTTTATCTTACTGCATTATTTTATATTTATATTTATATTTATATTATTTTATATATTTTTACTGCATTATTGTTACTGTTAATGATTTTAGTCTGCACTCATTTAGGTAAAGGCCATTATCTGATTAGCTGTCTACTTTTCATTAGTCTTTCGCTCAAATCCATTTGAAACCGCTGAGATCAAAACCAATTCTATCAACTTGTTTTTCTCCTACCCTAGCAACACTTAGCCATGTGTTTAGATCGGTCTCCACTCTAAAAGAATTCAGTATTTTTGCACACAAAAAGATTATATTGCAAGTAACATGGCAAATACAGCATCATAAAGTCTTAATTCTGTTTGCTTAATTACTTAAGCTTCATGAAACTGCATAACATTGCCACTTTATAAACTTTTCACTTACTTTGGTCAATTATTTCAACTCTCTGTAAAATTATTTCCAGACTCCTGAGGCATAAACTCACTATTTGACTGTTGATACAGGTAATCCCTCTCTTCCTGATTTCCCTGGTATTGCTGTTAGTATGAACCAAAACCAGTTCTGAAGGGAAAGCCAGTCACTCCAGTACAGCAATGTACTCTATCATATGAAATCAGTGTACAGATACTGTTCCTGGACAGGATGAGAATAAAGAGAAGGGGGAAATAAACTACGTTAAGAATCTATTTTAGCATTACATGCAGCTAAGGACTACATGGCCAATCCTTTACTAATGCCACCCTAGTGCCTACTAACAGCCACCTGTAGATTAATGAATTAAGAGTTAGGAAACAACTGGCTGGTATAAGTGTGCTACAGCCTGACTCTCTCTGCCACACTATTTCCAGATGCTCCACCACAGACAGTATACTAGTTCCCAGCTGGCATTACAAACTACTGCAACCTAGGATGCTCTGGCATCTCCAAACACAGCAGGCATCACACAGCTGCTCCCATGGGACTGCCAGCATCACAAAAGAAGACAAATCTTTCAGATTAATGAAGTGGCTTCTAATTACTAAATACAAAGAAGCACAAGACTTGCTGCATGACGCTGAAGCGTTCCAACAAAGATATCGGAATATAGATGCACAAAGTATGGGGCCCCAACAATTAATCTTCATTAAGAAAGTCTGACTTCATTAAAGTCGTTATCTAGGGTGACATCCTGTTCCCCTTGACGTCAGTGGCAAAATTATTAATATAATGTCTCTACTAGGAAAAGAATAAGTATAGTCCAGATGATCCTGTGTTACAGTTTGGAGCCTTGCACTAAAAGTTGCCTCTTCTCATGCTGTATTGTACTTATGTGTATTAAAAAGGGTATGTTCAGAAAAAGCTATTATTTTTGTCAAAAAGATCACACTTTACAAACCAGTGGTTTAGATATTAAAACTGTTTCATGGCAATTAATACAGCTGTGGTGTTGCCAAAGAGAGACACTTCCTTGCTTCCTGTCTCATTCTCAAGGTTGGAAATCTGTGTACTCAGGATTGGTACTAGAAGACAACTTCTGTGGCACACTGGAAAGCTGGTATTCCCCACAAGGGAGGCAGAATTCACACCCACAGTAGAAATACTTCATCTACCAAGACAGCATGAACCCGTGCCCAGGTAAAGATACACACTTCAGCATATTACAATGGTGATTTCCATTTATATGAGGGGGAAAAAAAAAAAAAAAAAAGAAAGAAAAGGCCTTCTAAGTTTAGTCTAAGGGTAAACAGGGAGCGGAAGAATGAGCATGCTTTCACAGCAATATTAAAATTGCTAAAATAAAGTGAAAATATTTCCTGTTCTTCTATGATAAACCTCTCCAAGTTTTCCAAATGCCTCAGGATACTATTTCATGTTTAGAATACTTAAAAAGCATTCTCTTAAAAAACCCTGATGTGCAATGGAGATGTATTTGATTCTTCTTCTGACATTAATAAACATGAATTATATACAAAGGTACTACCTAGCAAAATATTCATCCCTAACATACCCACTGTACTGAACTTTTTTGTATATCCAGAAAACCAACCTCTAGAAATTAGAAAGCTCCATTAAAACACATCAAAATACATGTTCTGAATTTCTTACTTCAGCCGATATCAATATTTTTTGAGGAATTCATCCACAAATTCATCCACCACAATTAGAGCCAGACAGGGACAAGTACTTTTTTGGAGGTGTCAAAATGGAGACAGAGCACCTTAAAAAGACGCAAGTGTAAAATTACAGCTGAAATTTTGTCAGTCTTCATGTAAATAGATTTTTGTGTATTTTTGTTAGTAAAAGAGAATTAAGCCATATTACAATACTCTGAATTTTGCTGCAGGTTGAGAGTACATGCTCAGCTGTGACAACCACAACTGCATGCAGTAACATACTGAACTGCAGTAATTAAACCATCTGAGACAACAGTAATGGGCTATACTATCAAAGCCAGAAGTTTCATCAATTTCAACACAAGAGATCTGGGATAGCCTGGCTTGATTAAGAGAACTCTTATCCGTTTTATCGGTTTATATAGTGTATATTTTGATAGGCTGGTGCTATATTTTTCTCAAGTATTAAAAAAGTTTCCTGCTTTAGCAGCAATAATGTGAACACTGCAAACTAATGGCAGCTGACCCCAAATCAAATACAATAGCTGTACAAGTATTATCTTTAGTGGCAAAGCTGCCTTAAATAGACCTCACTCTAGCTTCTGCGACCAACGCCCTCAACATTCAGCTGCTTGTGAAGCTGAACAAGGAACCACAGCCTGTGATACACCACAGAATGGCACATCCTCTCATGTCCTCTCCAAGTTTTCCTCTGCCCCAAGTCACAGAAAAGGTGGGCTCCGTTCTATAGACAAGCTTTGCTCGATACTGCAAGTTGCAGCATCTATTTGTGCCATGAATGCCATCCATTCCTGTCACGCTCTTACCAAACATAAAGATTTCCAATGAGATTTTGAATAGGAAATAGTGCTCTTTCTCCTAAGCCTAACAAGATTAATGCCAAGCATATGATCAAAACTATACGTGAAAGGCATTTAAAGAATTTGGATTAAAGAAATACAACCATACGTCCTGTTTCGTAGCTTTACTGGTCCCGACGTAGTACATAATGCCCCAGTGATGCAATAAGGATCTCTGCTAGTACAGCACAGAAGCTAACCATTTCTGCATCCCATAATAAGTATTAATGTGACTGCAGCCAATGCTTAGAGCAGTTAGGAGTGGCACCTATTTCTGTTAAATTCAGTATAAAAGAAAAAATTGCAACACTTTAGAGAGGAGCAAATGATCTACTATTTGAAAGGGAGAATGCATGCGAGGGCACACACACTATCACTTCCAAGCACGAGAAAATCGTATCAGCCTAAGTATGGTATACAAGGCTAAAAATAGATATTTGAATACTATAGTATACCTTCGGGATTTTGAGCTTTTAAGATACATGTAGATTACTTTATCTGACTTGAGCATACCGTCAGAATCGCATCATGCTATAAAAAAGAAAATTACAGGTAAAATAACAGGTAAAATAAAATAATTAATTCAATGACTCCAAGAACTGGGATTTGATGAATACTAAAGCTTTTAATTCAAGACAAACCCCTGTTCTTATCGTTTCAAATGATTTGCGTCTAAGGAAAATGAGATCTGTTATGCATGTGGAAAATAGCCATTCTGACTGCCTACGTACCAGGTCTGATTGGAAAACAGTTCTAGGGGTTTTTAAATCTTTTGCAGGGGGAGTGGAGGTTGGTGTGATTTAGTTGATAGGAACAAAATGCAAGACATCTCAAAATATTGACATTTGGAAGTGGAGTGAGAGCTCTCAGTTACTCAGCTAAGACACAGAGGACTTAGGAGCAGGTCTGTAATACCCAGCTTAGAGCAAGAGCTTGAACAAGCCTTTACACCATCCCAGGCAAATGCCCTAACCAGGAGGCTACTGACTGCTCTAACATCTACCTCCACTACTTGAACCTTGGTAGAGACTGTCGGCCACCTCCAGAATGACCTGCAAACTCATTATGTGAATGGCTACTCTCAGAGCTGACTTAGACACCTCCAACAATGACTACCCACTCACTCCATACTGTGACCGTGTGCGCTCCCTCATGCACATTCTCTCTTTCACAACCTGGGCTGAAATAAAGATGTTGTAAGAGCTGTTTCCTTATTTAAGGAAGTTGTCTTTGAGTCATGAGTTTGCCTCACCAGCCAGCAGCACTGCAGGTGTTGGCGACACAGAGCACATATGCCTCTGGGAGGCAGGGACGGGACATTTCAGACATCCAGAAAGAAAAAGCAATTAGCTTTTAGAGATTAGGAGTTTTCACTACACACTTCCATTTGGGTTTTATCAGTCTCACACTATGTTCATGTGTGCAAACTCTACACTCTGATGCTGGGCAGCCTGGGAGAAGTCTGTATGACTGAGTTGCACTTCTCTGCCAAGCTACTCCAGTTTATTGGGACTGTGTTTCTTGGTTGGTTTTTTGTTTTTTTTTTTTAAGATATAAGATATCAAATACCACCAACACTGACAGCTGTTTTGATGACTGTCACTCTCCTGAAGACCCTATAAAGACAATTCTCTATGGAAAAGTTCCAAAAAAATACAGAAAGTCTAACAATTAGGGGAAATATTGTGAGTACAAAGAGGTGGCTTTGCACTCACTAGCATGAATGTTACTTTCCATCTGTGTACCCACTTTTCCTCTGTTTCCTAAGTATTGAAACAGTGCATGCTCTCTTGCAACACACAGCGAAGGACAATTCTTCAGCTCATTGCAAAGTACTACTTTGGCATTTGATATAAAAAAATATCCTGTTTGCACACATGAATCTGCCGATTTGCCATTAAGTTAAATTTGAAACAAGGGTTTACAGATTTTTTTAAGAAGCCACCTCAGCTACACTGGAACTATACAAGCTGCTCTGAACGGATATATAGTGGTAGGTCAGATGGATGGATCAGTGTGCATACCTGGTAAGACCACTAAAGATGATGAGCATCTCCCTTATGCTCATTGTCTGTTAACAGCGAGGCTTGTTAAAAATGTGGCATTCCAAAGCAAGAAATCTAAAATGTATCCACACAAATAAAACCACTGTGCTGCAGTATCAATATTCAGAAGAAAGGTACATTTTGTGAACTGTCCTTGCAACCTGGGGCACCCCAAGTTTAAACTGCGTGACTGCCAGACAGTCCACGACTACTTTCTTTGTTTTTAAGCAGCACATTTACTTTGGACAGAGAAAGGGAAAAATAGCCCATAAAGTTCTCACTGTTATGAAAAACAGAAACAATTGCTAGAGTTACAAGCTCCTCACAGACTGAGCCAGAAGATGAACAGCTCTCGGTCTCTACTTTCTTCTACGCAGCTAACCCAAATTTAAAAATGCAACAACAACACAGCCATGCCCATAAAATCTGACGCTTACAGAAACTGTTATTTGCCAAACTGAACCTATGCAGCTGCAGCTGTCATGCCATCAGCCTTCAAAAACCCGTTACCCTCAGAATATTTTGTTCACAATTGCCTGGGTTATATGCCCTTCATGCACAGGGCATACAGAAAAGGATAAACATGTCACCACAAACTTCAAAGCAAGCCATCTGATGAAGCCACTCAAATACAGATCAGGCCAATTATGCAGTTTCATTTCAAAATGTTAATACCACTTCTCATTCCATGGTTTCATACCTCTCGGTCCAACTGCAAAAACAGGCAAGGTCGTGAAACTGGTCTGAAAATAAACAGTATTTGACAGCTCTCAGTTTGCTGATGCATCTCCAGAGCCGGGTAAGTGGTCAGTAGTGCCAGCTTTTCCCCCACTGAATCAAAGCTATTCTCTTTTCTGCCAAACTAGCTAAAGCACAAAGAAATTAAACCTGATGTCATCATGAGCACTACATTCAGCAGATGTTCACCATCACACTTACCCCACTACGTATGAGACCATTGCTTCCTTACCCATTAACAAAGTCCTCTTGCGTCTTCAGTGTCCTATAGTATTTGATTAAACCAGATTTGAATTAACAACCTGGATCCAACCATGCCGTTTCGTAAAATAAGAATAAGGTAAGACTAATGTCATTGACCTGAAGCTGTGTACTGGGCGTCTGAGAGAGAGCCCAGCTGGAGCAGCTGCGACTCCCAGGACACCTTCTGCTGCCAGACGTCATGAATCTTAGGGGGGGAGAATCAATCTTTTCATTTCTCCACTTTGAAGCAAGCCAAGAGCCCAGCCCAGGGGAGAGCCAAGTCACACAGACAAGTTGTGACCAGGTTCCCTGCTTCTTACTACAGTGGAGACATCTCTGAGACAGTGCAAGGGGTAGTGAAGAAGGGGTAGGTCTCCCCTCAAAAATCGTTCTCCCTCGTGGCTGTGCAAGCTCAAAAACAACTATAACTGCCCAAACTCTCCCTGTCAGTAGCAGCCAAAAGAGTGCTGGAGGCAGCTGCCATGGCTCCTTGGAGCACAGCGAGGAGCACTCGGCAGTTTCTGCCTGACCTTCTCATGCCGTTTGGAGCTTTTTAAAACACCTTTGAAAACTTTGTGCTCAAGCAGGCAGGCCAGCTATATTTATAACGTGGTTTTGACAACAGCAACACAGAGGCTTAGCATTTTACAGAGTTTGCTAGGGAAAGAAAGTCCTTGATAAAGGCACTGCTTCATAAATAATGTCTCTCATGTTCACAGTCTCCATACACAATGCTGTCATCTATAGTGCGTGGGCAGGGAGCGTAGGAAATTTGTGAAAAACAAACAGTGAATCACCAATGATTTTGATGGCAGCTCTGCCCCGTGTGGCATTTCATCAAGTCATCATTCAGAGCGACAACTTTGTTTCTCGGCTGGCACGACTTAGTGCTTCATCAGATTGCTCCCAGAACAGGAGAAACCATAGGCTAGTGTTCATGGCAATGGCAAGGGAGATGATGTAATTTTTTTTTTTTTTTTCATATATCCACCCAGATGCTTTGTGCACCTCTAAACTGAGGCAGGCTGAACAGTCCCCCACCTGCCAGGGTACAAGAGCCTGTGCTCACAGCTCAGAAATGCATGCAGCCCTTCCTGGCTTGACATCTGGACCACCAGTACTGAGCTGGTAGCAGCAAACACTGACATTGGATGTGCCTAATTTTGAAGCCTTATCCAAAGCCCAGGGAAATCAATGCACAGGCCTCAGCATTTTCAGTGCCTCTTAGATCAGACATCAAATCCTCTAATCATGCAGCTTCTCGCCTCCATTTCCAGTCTCTTTCCACTTCACTACCCAGAGCTGAACGGTGCTAAGGACAGCCAGTGTCTTGCATACTAAGCGTCATACCATGCACGATTTCCAAGTTGGAAAAAAAAAAAAAAGTCTTAGCTGCAAAGAGAACTGAGTAACTTTCTCGGAAAAGTACTGCCACTGATTGTGCTTACATCCCAACATAAACCCAGGGCACTGAAGTTAAGAGTTACCTCTCCCCACCAAAATGCTGTAGGCAGAGATCAGATTCCTGCTAGTCATCTTTTAATTATGCTGTACATTTGTAGTTCTTGCAGTCTTTCGCCAAAAATAAGTTTCTTCAGCCCATATATCCCTTGTGCCATTATTCTCTGACTTTCCTGTAAAGAGTAAAACTCTGCTATTTATGTAGCTGGAAATAGGGACGTGCTCCTTCATGAACCCACTCACTCAAACTATGTGATGAAGGAACTGCCATTTCCAGGCTCTGCACAGCAGTCACCCTGCAAGCAAAGAATCTAAAGATCACTAATCTTTCTGGTGGCCTGCAGAAAGACAAAATAGAGTGGCTGTGAAGAATCCAAGTAGCCCGTCCCCCTTGTAACTATGATCTCCACACAAGGTTATGTTCCTTTACCTTGGACAAAAAATGTGGAACTGGAGTGGGACTATTCATTGGAGCTATAGGTTCTAATTCCTATTCATTGGAACATAGGTTAACAGAATGAGTTTCCTTCTCAGAAACTGAGGAGTCCAGCAACACTTGTTGAGTTTTACTTTCATTCGGGGTTATTCAGGTTATTCAGTAGCTAACAGTGTTCTTCGCAAAAAAAAACCCCAAACAAAACAATAGGTCCTTTGGGGTACACTGTCTACACCTAGATGATCTTATTTTTATAACATTTCTATTAGCTGCCAGTACATCTGCGGAATTATTTTTCCCCATTTCAAACTACTTTTTTCAGTAAGGCACAGCTTTCTATTTAAAAACATGCTATTCAGGATGGAATGTTATAATACAAAACGTTCACAGTTTATGAAGAGGTTATATAAAATATACCCTATCAGCAACAAAACGGAAGAAAGTTAACTACTTCTGTTGTCTACTTTGGATTCTTTTTTTCTCAGAGCACTCAAAAATATTGATCTGAAGACTTTAAACTGAGCTTGGCCTAAACTCTCACTGAGAAACTGGTTAAGTGATTCTGATATCATAACTTCATCACTCAAAGATAAGCAGTATGAGACTTTTGTTTCTTAATTATGCAAAATTCCAAGGAGGGGCACAGGATTAGGAGAATCAAATTAGCAGGCAGCTGAGAATTCCTCTGGCTGATCTCTTGTTACAGCAATGACCAATGCTGTCCACAAAAGCCTCATGAGACTGTCAAAAATAGACTCAGAAACAGAATTGACCTAAAATCTCATTTTTTCAGTGGAAAAAAATCAGGGGTTTGTCTTTTAAAATTCTCATGAAACATGTGTTTTCTGTGGAAAATAATGACGGCTTGGTCAAAAAGTTCAACACAGTTTGCAGTTAAGAAAGATGTTTTCAGTCTGAAACGTTCTGGTGTGCCTCATGTGAGCTATGATTCAGGTGCCCTGCATGCTTGGCTACCTTTCCACTCCTGAGCAGGCACTCCTATGACAGACTGTTTCCTTCACCTCCAAGGATGGCACCATGGAAGTTCCTCACGGGCTTAAAAAAAAAAACAAAAACCCTGGGGTATAAAAAAACCCCACAGAATAGCTTACAGGAGATATGACAGAGCTATTTTGAATGAAATCACATTCCACTTCTGTATTTCCACAAAAAAGAACTGAAAAATGCTGACTGCTTTAGCCTTTCCTGGATTCCTTTTGAACTATACTGGGGAGCCCCAGAGACAAACTGGGCATCCACAGTCATGCAAGGTTATACTCATTAAGCTTGAGTGATACAGTTCATTCAAAAATAACAATAAAAAGTACAACAACATCTACTAGATTTACACTTGATGTGATCCTAAGACCTGTGAAAATACAGAAGCGGTAGCAAGCTGCATATGCAAAAAAGGCACTTTAATTATATCCGAGCTGTCTGGTCCAGTAACCATAAAACAACCCATCTGCTCCAGAGACTGTCTGCTTGTGCCTCACAAACTCTAAAAGTAGAAAGCAAATAAAAGCCAGTTAAATATATTTAACTTGGGGGTTTTATCTCATAATTTTAAGTGTTACCTATTACCAGAAACTCATCACTCCTGAAGAGATGATGTAAGTACTCTGACAAGTTATATTAGGTTCTAATAAAAGCCCATACAGTGAGACAGATTAAGAGAGAATGTGCAGCATCATCCCTGTTTCTAGGAAAATAAAAGCTCAGAAGGAGTTGCAGAGATTTTGTAAGGTAACAGAGAACTGAAAGGCGATCCTGGAGGAACCAAAGCTGGGTTTCCTCAGACATGCTGGTAATGCTGTTGCAAAGTCTGAATGGCAGAAGAGTATGCTCTATTTTTTCTCAAAGACTTTTGAAAGTAGTCAAACATATTCTGAGTCATTGCAATATGCTGAATACCTCACTTCACAGCTTTGCTTTTATAAACGCTGTACAGCAGATTTTCCCTTTATTGAAGTTCTAAAATCCATGTGCAATGAGCAGCATTAGGTACAGCCCACATCTCACTAGTCATTGAATCACAAGGGCAAACTCCCATCTTTGGGCATGTTTAGATTTCTCTCCAGCAGAAAGCAGAGCACACACTGAACTACAGATTCAAATTATGTTTCAGAAAATGGTGCACTAGAGTTCACAACAGTATTCAGTTAGAAGACAGTACCCTAAGGACCTCATCCAGCTCTCAGAGGGAGCAGCACGGCCAGAGAGAAGCTTGCAGCAGCTCTCCACATGTGCAACCAAGGCTTCAAGTCTTGTTCCCGAAACTTAAAGAGCGCAGGCCCTGCTCCCAAAGAATTTGAAAAGACACATCTCCATCCACAGTCTCCAAACTAAAGGCATAAACATAAACAAACTCAGAAGCAGACTGAAAACCTATTTTTAGATGAACAAACAGCATGAAAGCTTTCCAATGCCCTTTTTTTATCCCCCTCTTCTATTTCTTCTCTTCCCCTCCCTTCTCTCCCAAATGCTTTTGTTGGAACCTGCCAAATGCACTCTGCTCCTATTTGAATTTTTTAATGGCAATCTAGCAGACGTCCCCAATCCAATTATTTTAATCTGTTTGTGTTAAGTGGCCCCAGCAGCTGTTCACCACCTCTTATTGACATTATTAAAACTGTCATTAAAATATACATTAGCCAACTGAAAGATCCACATAAACCTCTTTGTATTTTACTTTTCATTATTGATTGAGTAAAGTGTTTAGTGAAAAAAGAAGGAACCGAGAGTGTGGGTTTTAAGAGCTGGTATGAAGCTGTTGCTAAAAAAAGGCATGCAGACACAGGAAGTTGAAGAGTTTTCACTGCAATATCCTTGTAAAATCAACAATTGCTTGCTGGGTTGGGTTTGCTGCTGGATCTCACACTTGCCATACAAAGAGCTCCCCTTCCCACAAACACGTAGCAGCACATGATACTGCTTTTCAACTTCTATCAAACTCTTACTAACATCGAAATATTGCAGTGTTTCAGCTTACTGTCAAGGATTTCTGGTAACAGAGCTCTAGAAAGCAAACTCATTTTGAGGTTTAAGGGATCTGAAGAGTTCTTATCTTCATTATGCCCTTTAATGACCTAAAGGGGATTATTTGATACAGCTCATTAATAATCACAAAGTTTATTCAAGGGAAACTTAAGCCATAAGCCTGTATTTTGAAATAAGAGGGATTATACACTTAAGTATCATTGTAACATGCTTCTAATCGGCTGTGGATGAATTTTAGCTGATCGCCTTAGGCATACTCTTGTTCTCCAAATCTCCAGGGATCTCCTATGGGAGCTGCTGTGCTGGGGGGGGTCTAACATGTGCCAGCCTCCCCTGGAAGTTACACCCACACACTTTAATATAACTACTCATACATCCTCACATAAGGGTCCAGCTCTTCAGAAAAGTGACCTCACCAAAGCAGCAGGATGCTATAAGCTTAGCTGCAGTGACACAATTTCCATTAGCTGAAGCTGTGACTATTTGTTCAGAATCAGAGGAGGACAGAAAAAAACCTGATATAAATAAAGCTCTTTAAGAGCCTTTAGTCAGGTCCGAAGAATTCAACAGCTGCATCCCATTCAAAAAATGGAACAGAATAAATATCCTCAGCTACAAGAATGACTTTCCAGGGGATAAGTTGAAAACTTGGTACGTTCCTAAAAGACAACATTGATTTTAAAGGCATTTGTAACACTTACATTTCACTATGATATTTGATATTTGCTTTAAAGCTTTATCTCCAGGAGGTATGTAAAAGTATAGGCAGATCACAGTGTATGTATTACATAAGAAGTACATAAGGAATACATAAAGCTCCGGCTACTGCTGAGAGAAGGTTGCAGGTGTGTTGTCTGTGCTTCTGGAAAGCGGGAACCTAGGAAAAGGAACTCAAACACACTTTTTAATTCTATCTGATGAATTCAAAGCCATTTTCATCACTCTGCTTTTCTTGAGCTACAAGTGGTTCTTCCTTTGAAGCATACAGCTGAATTCCTTGCATTAGGAAAACCATGGGCAGCTTCCCAAGCTGCTCCTTCCCTATAGGTAACTGGGCTGAGCAGGACAGAGCTGGTGAATTTCTGCTGGTGGCAGATGTCTAGAGCCACACCATCTTGACTGCTCTCACTCCTGTTTGAACTTCTGTATTTGACCCCCTAGTTACCCACACAATGCAAATTGAAATCTGCCTTAGAAGTATTTGCTCCTAATATAGCTCTCATACAGAAGCGTTCGGTATCTTACAGGACTGACACAATTAATGAAATACATGACCCTGGCTGAAAAAATAACATACACTGTATTGAAAAGAAGTTTTGGTAAAGATAGGTACAAACACCCAATAATGCTTGCAGATGGCAACTGATGGAATAATAAAGAATGTTAAATGTAAAACTGTGTTTATTACTCCATAGAAGGCTACTTCCCTTATACTTCTCCAATCAAACCCTCCACTGAATAAACATTAAACATGCTTTTCCTCTGATTTCTCACACAGCACAGAATTAATGTAAGAGTATTTGTGTTATTCATTTTATTATTATTACCCACACATCATTAATTACAGAATGAATTAGCTTACCCGTGAGGAACCCCTTAGACTTCGTGAAGTTTTACCCTTTCAATTTGACAGAGTAATTAAAGCCAGCGATGGCAGAAGGGCAGAGTAATTATGGATGTTTCAAATGATGACAGATCAGCTTTGGGGTAGACCAGTCTTATAGTGGGATTGCTTTCAAAACACAGGCATCTCTATCTAATTAGACACTCTAAGTACCACTTTCAACCAGCGGTGAGAAACGGGAAGTTTTGGGGAAGCAATTAATTTCATTTGGTGTACAGAGGTAAGAATTAAACTACAGAAATGCCTTTTTCCCCACCTCCTCCCATGCAGGGAGGCAGTGTACCATGGCCAGCTCAGAGCTCTACGTCTACACTGTGGCTAAATTGCAGAAGTCTATTGAGATGAGCCGAATTCCTCCGTTAAATACCATTTTCCCTGGCTGCTGAGCACCACTAAGTTTCCTCCAAGCTCTGACTTTCACTAGCAAGACAGCAGAAACATGATGACCATGTTATCAGTGGCCATCTCCACAGCTGCTTGATGAAATATGGGGTTTTGTGGCAAACTTGCCAGCAAGTTTCCCAAAGGCCAAGCATTTGTTCAGCCACAGCCTCTCCCATGCTCCTCTGGAACAAGTGGCTCCAACCACGTTCAGTTGTATCACCACCACTTTCGCTGCACCAACCCATCCTTACAGAGTCTAGGCCACAGAATCACCGAATTGCTATAGCTAGAGAAGACATTTAAGATCATCAAGTCCAATTGTTACCTATCTCTACCAGGCCCACTGCCACACCATATCCTTGAGCATGCTTCAGATGAAGCTGCAGCTCTTGCAATGTTCAGAAAACAGCTCATGGTTCTTCTTCATTTTACTAATTCTGTGCCCAGCAGTGAAAATGTCAGCTGCAGATGAACCTGCCTTTGCTTAGCTCTGCTGTAATTCCCTGAAGTCTAATTGCCATTTATAGCGATCAGGCTGGGTGGAGCATCCCTGGGAAGAAGGAGATCACAGGCTGCATTCCTCAGCTGCTGCAAGAGTCTTTTCCCCTAGGAACTGGGCACACGCTGTGCTATTATGAAACAAACAACAGTTGGTCACAATTTCATATTATACTACTACTGATTTTCAACTAATTTGGTGACAACCTCTACAAGAACAGTTTCCAGCACTACAAAAATTCATGCTGAAAATTGTCCCAATGAGTTCTGCTACTAAGGACATGAACTCCCACAAGAATGAATGGCAGATTTGCAGTAACTTTGCTGAAAGTACAATCATGCTTTTTTTTTTTTAATCACCTTCTACAGTACAGAGCATAAAATGCCAGGTGAAACAATAATATACTCATCATAAACATTGATGTGTTGAATGTAGAGTTGTTATACACTGTGATGTTATGTAAATAACAGAGAGTATCAGAAACCAATATAAATTAATACTGCCTAAACTTCTCTGCCTTTTACTTCTTTCTCTCTCAAAAAAACATTCATAGCCCAAAATAGGAGAAGAGCCAGAGCTCTTTCAAGTCCATTAGGAACTTGCCTGTCCTATCCAGGATGCCTTTAGGCTACAGTGGACTACACAGAGAAGCATGAAATAGAGAAATGCAAAGAGCATCCATAGATAGCAATGATATAGTTAACGCTGTCCTCCTCCCCCATCTTTTCCAAAAGGCTAAAACTGCTTTGTATCTGAAAGCAAACCAGAAGACAATAGTACAAATACCATCCACGTTCCCACTTCCAAGAGTACTGTTTTCAAAAGCAAATAAACTCCTAAATTGCTCTTTCCAAAACAAGCTCCATTTTTTCTACCAGTTAATAATTACAGAAGAATTTTCTCAAGTTTATTCATGGTGGGAAAAAGAAGTACAGCTAGAGCATTATTTTATTGTAGAGAACTGAAATAACACTTTTACCAGATTTCCACAGAGTTGTTCAGTGGAAAAATGCCCAGTATCCTGAAACACTCCTCTCTGGAAATTAATTTCACTCTTTCCTTCCCATACAGTCTTTCATGGATGTGCAGAAAAGCACACAATAAAACAATACCCAGTCTTTAAAAGCACGCTGAAACATCAAATTGTGACATCTGAAATGTCTATCTGTGAGGACCAGGTTTATTATACTGTACTCCAAGCCAATAAAGATTCTCCACCAACCTAGAAAGTCTTAAAAAGTTGGGGTTTTTAATATTGTTTCCTAGCATTGTTCCCAATGAGAATCAAGTTCTACTTCAATTAGTTGTTTTATACAAATAGTTGCATAACAAAGAGAAGAGTAAAGTCCTGTACTCAAGTCTTAAGCTCTAAGTTAAAAGACTAAGATGCCAACTACTAGAGCATGACTGCACGTCTCAGGTTCTCATTTACTTTCAACTCTTCTGGTAGTTACAGAAGTAATTCTAAGAGCTATCCATCACGTCTCCTGTTAAAGATGTCTTTACAAAATGTGCCTACTTGTTTTTTCACTGTACCATGGCTGAGAGGATAAGAAGCATTTCAGACCATGCAAGATAAACAGTTTTTAAAACTTCAGATTACTCAGATTAAAACTTTCTTAGAAACCTAGGAGAGAGACAGAGGGCAGGAGGGGCAGAAAGAAAGGGAAAGGAGAAGGAAGAGACACTGAACTAGCTCATTTCTCTCTCTGGAGAAGAGAGCTGGGATATGTTCCACATTAGCTAATCATTTCAACCATATCACCTCACACAACCAATTTAAGTTCGTCTTGCGTTTCGCAATAGGAACTAGTATGTCATAAATGTTATTGAACTTAGCAATGAACTAACCATTCCACCACAGTGTCACTGTCCCTTTAGAAGGCTGTCCCTGAAAGAGATAAAGAGCCCCTCTCCAGAAGGGGGTGGGTCTGCAGCCACAGCCTTCAGCTCAACCCAGTGTCCTTCCCCTTAAAGGTGCTCATCTCCATCCCTGGGACTCAGGAGTGAGCTGAGGGGAAAGTCACTAAGGCACACACCCAACCTCAGTTGTCACCAGTTTTAGGTTTCTAACCATGTTTTCCTGTTTTTCTTCAATGCTTGTTTGTAGCCCTACTGCTTTATGGTCACTGCTTTCCCTCCTGCCCTTCAACCCTGCAGGGAAAACAACTGCTGTACAAAGGCAAATGACAAATTAAACACCTATTAGCATCACAAAAGAATACAACAATACATCAGAGGGATTAGGAGGGAAAAGGACAGTCATTTATCTCCTGTTTAATTACAGTACATAAGATATTTCAACAGTAGTATGAATTTAAAGATAATTGCCCCCCATAAACTTCGTGTTCCCTTTTAACCCACGAGCCATCTAACCTGTGATGAATTATTTGAGGCTATTCTAGAAAAAGGCTGTCCAAGCTGTATCCCACTGGCCAGGCTGTGCCCCAGCGGGTGACTTTATCCTGCTCCCCAGCACTTCTGTCATCAAATGCCAGGGCCTCTCAGTAGACAACTGTTCTGCTGTATAACGTAGTCCTGGGCTGGCCATACAGATCAGTTCTAGACAACACCACAAATTGCCTTTGCAAGCCCTCAAAATTAAAAAAAAATTTAAAAATTGCCCTTGCTAACAACATGTGCAAAAAGCTTTCAATAGTCTAGCGATCTGTGTACCTACAGCTGCTTAGGCTTACATTATGCTGGTACTAAATCAGCACAAATATGCTTGAAATACATCCTGAAACAAGAAAAATTTTTGTAACAAAATGCTTGAAAGGTCAGCTTGTAGTATGCTGCTGTTGAAAAAACCCACATTATTAATGAGGATGTTACCACATTTTTTTATCTGGGCATCTTGTTTCATAATTTAAGAACCATATTTGAATATAAAAGATTACAGTTTGTTTCCTACTGACTCTAATGCCATTTGCTCTGTCCAGTTTGAATTAATAAGGCTACTAAATCATTTAGTATTTGTCATCACATAAACACAGTCAGAATCTAGTGCTTTACTCTCAGTGAGACTACAGACCTTCTCACGGGCTTTTCTTTTTACAGAAGATATTTTCTGTATAAATACGTATCTTCAGCATAGAAGATAAACTCCAGAGAGCAGATATTTACCTGGCCAATAGCATTGTGTTACTACCTAAAGCCAAGGATGGAGAATTTATTGGCTCTGCTGACAGCCACCATAGATTTTCAAACTCCACAAGCCAAGAAACACTCATCTAAGTCATCTTGTGGGTTTTGTGCTGTGTTGGATGTAGACCTGTTTCCTAAATCTTGGACTCTGCCTCTGCACTCAAACAGCCCAAGGGAAACCAGTACGGTACACAGATACAGCTGGGGTTCTGCAGAAGCTGTAAGGATTTTTGCCAGCAGGGATATCAACACAGAATGTGGAAGCAGATGTGTGTGTGTTAGCATGCATATTCATATCTGTAACCCAATGGCGGTTTCAGAGAAAAATACTGTACATTTAGAACAGTTCATTATCAAAATATTATGAACAGAATGAGAATATCCAGTTGTTACCAGTTGAAAAGCAGGAAAAAAGACTTTACAAGGCTGAGGAACTTGTAAATAACTCCTGTGCCCACCACTTCCCACTCAGGCTGGTTACTGTACGTCCCTAGGTGAGGTTGGGCAGCCTTCAAAATTCCCACTGTACCCTGTGAACACATTAGCAAACAAAACTAGAACAAAACAAATAAACCTACTGAAACTCATAATGCATTGTTACAAGTTATTACCTGTTTTATTTTGCTACATATTTAACAAGTTTCCATAGAAAGGTGGCAAGTGGGCCTGAGCATAGAGAGCCATGTAGGATACGATGACATGGTCCTTTACAATGTGGAACCTTTCCCAGTGGGTTAACAGCTAATCTCACCTTGCCAATGCTACCTTGACAGTGAATACCCCCCACTGTTCTTTGCACGGCACTGCTCTCTGAGGATTTTAGGAAGGTGTGCCATGGAGACAGACCCAAATTTTGCCAAAAGAGGTGCCAATCCTGGCTGAAGAGCAAGCACGGCTTCATGTACAGCAACAGCAGATGCTTACCTTTTACTTACATTTTATGTAAGGCTGTCCCTACACTTAATGGGACACACCACAGCACCTGCCTCACTCCAGACAGCACTGATGGAGAAGCTGCAGGGTCTTATTAAGGCTCCCATTTGACCGACCCACCTGGGTTTTTTTGCAGGGAGGAAGCCAGTGTTGGAGCCAGGACCCATGCATGGTCTGGGCCTGGGAGCTGAGACGAGACCTCAGTCTGGTGGTACAGTAGCAGCTATACAGGCAAAGGGGAAACATGTACATTTCTAGAGTCAAGGAGCACTTATGTAATCAAGGTTGTGCAGCTCAACAAGTGATGACACATCAAAAGCAGTGCATTAATTATCTGTGTTAGCACTGTTAACGTGCAGTTAATGAAAGACACCATGTGCTAGCTTATGAACGTGATGAACGTTTAAATTAATATATTTACAAAGCCTTTTGCCAGTTAAAGAGCACAGGTATGGTTACCTACCTTAGCTCAGCCATCACAAGCTTCAGCAGTCCCGTGATGTTCCCAGTATCATGGCTTATCACTGCAATAGGGACAGCTGACCAAGACCATAGGTACTGTTGTTTAGGGCTCAGACTGAGAACTGAGGAGCTGTGGGGTTTCAGTTCAGAATGGAGAAAACCACAAGCCCAGAACCAGAGGCTGAAGTTTATATTCGCAATGCCTAGGCTTGTGCCCTGGCAGGGATCCAGCTGGCAGGGAACAGCCTTAATCCCCACTATCAAACTGCCTCCCTCTCCAGAGTGACCACATCCAAATAGTCTGTCATGAATAATTTCTCACCTGTGCTAACTCTATACTCAGGAATTGTTTCAGAAAATTAGACTGGACCTCAGCTGTATCAGAAACATTGGTGACAACCCAACAGCACAGACGACAGAGCCCCAGAACCGAAGGATGCTCTCTGACATGGTTCAATCTCTCCACACAGGACATAGCCAAAGACAGCAGAGCAGGAGGCAGAAGGGCAGCTTCACCTGCAGTCCTGGCCTTTAGGCATATCAAAGAAAGTGACTCACACATTGCAGTAAGTCCCAAGTGAGAGAAGACATGAAGCTGTACTGACAAGAGTAAAGCAAGGACAGAGAGAGAGAGAAGCATCTCCTTTGTTTTCCTTCTGCTGCCGTGCTAGACCTGTGCTGCCTACTGCCTGACCTTGGGAATGCAAATGGAAAAGACAAAGAGATTCTTGCCCATGACTAATCAGGTCAATTCTTTAAACTTGTACAAAAACGGTAATATTACACTTTGTGTTTTATTCTTCCTGCCTAAGCTATGTGAAATATTTCAGTAAGAATGACCCGTGTTAGGCAAGTCTTTCCATGGTACTACTAAATCCTACTGACTGGGTCACACTACTCTTAAAACTGGCATCACACTTCACCTGTGCTTCATCTAGATTAAGGTTGAATGACAGAATCATAGAATCATTTTGGTTGGAAGAGACCTTCAAAATCATCGAGTCCAACTGTTAACCCAGGTCCGTCAGGTCAGCACTAAACCATGTCCCTAAGGGCCACATCTACATGTCTTTTAAATCCCTCCAGGGATGGTGAATCCACCACTTCCCTCAGCAGCCTGGTCCAATGCTTGACAACCCTTTTAATGAATAATTTTTCCTAATATCCAATCAAAAGCTCCCCTGGCGCAACTTGAGGCCATTTCTTCTTGTCTGCTTGTTACATGGGAGAACAAACATGTTCTCCCACCTCACAACAACCCCCTTTCAGGTAGTTGTACAGAGTGATAAGGTCTTCCCTGAACCTCCTTTTCTCCAGGCTAAACAACCTGAGTTCCCTCAGCTGGTCGTCATAAGACTTGTTCTCTAGACCCTTCACCAGCTTTGCTGCCTTTCTTTGGACATGCTCCAGCATCTCAATGACGTTTTTGTAGTGAGGGGCCCAAAACTGAATACAGTACTCAAGCTGCAGCCTCATCAGTGCCAAGTACAAGGGGACAATCACTTCCCTACTCCTGCTGGCCATACTGTTTCCCATACAAGCCAGGATGCCATTGGCCTTCTTGGCCACCTAGGCACACTGGTGGCTCATATTCAGCTGGCTATCAAACATCACTTCCCAGTTCTTTTCCACTGTGCAGCTTTCTAGCCACTCTTCCCAGGCCCATAGCATTGCATGGGGTTGTTGTCACCCAAGTGCAGGACCCAGCACTTGGCCTTGTTGAATCTCAAATCACTGGCCTCAGCCCATTGATCCAGCCTGTACACATCCCTCTGCATAGCCTCCCCACCTTCAAGCTGATCAACATACCTGCCTAACTTGGTGTCATCTGCAAACTTACTGAGGGTGCATTTGATCCCCTCAACCAGTTCATTGATAAAGAAATTAAACAGAACTGGCCCCAATACTGAGCCCTGGGGAACATCACTTGTGAGTGGCCACCAACTGGAATTAACGCCATTTACCACCGCTCTTTGA
This sequence comes from Eurystomus gularis, assembly GCA_013400335.1. Lineage (NCBI taxonomy): Eukaryota > Metazoa > Chordata > Aves > Coraciiformes > Coraciidae > Eurystomus > Eurystomus gularis. The sequence continues at coordinate 147,127 of VZZY01025671.1, read as the reverse complement.
GCCTGACCATCTAACCAGCTTTTTACACCAGAGAAGATTCAACGTATCCCAAGTTAGGCAAGTCTATTTCTACAAAGCTGACTTATACTCTTGTTGTCATTTGATGCCGTTGTCTTATAAAGCAGAGAGTGGGGTTGCCTCTCTCAAATTACTTAGGAAGTTGTACGATCCAGTTAACAAAGACAGATGAAGCTACTAGTATTATTTACAGACAGTGGTAAGCACTTCTTTCACCTACTCACCAACTCACACCACAGTCAGCGGGACTTCATGTCCAAGCAGTTACGCACAAGATGACATGTGCTGGTCAATGACAGCCAAATCAGTAAATCTCTCAAAATACAAAGGATATTTTTCCTTTGGCCACCGTGATGTATTCAACTTGCAACAAATTCGGTTGTTGGCAGTCCTTAGCTCTGCAAGAGCATGGTAGCAGTATTCTCCTCATTGCATATTTTAAACTAGATTTTTCAGCTCAGTATATTCTTTTAATTTTTTTTCTATTTTCATGCCTGCACAATTATTCTGATACTAGAACAACAAAAAAAACCAGATCATGAACAACCTGTTCTGACATGATGGGGTCCCTGATGGCTACAATTTCCCAGTTCCTAAATGATCCCACTGTCTCTGAGCCACTCTCTCCTGCTCTCCTGGGACAAGAGAACACTTCGAAATTTTCCTCAACTTCCAAAAGGCAAATGAAATAAGCAGGCCTACAAGATTTATTTTCCTACTTTGAGAAGCATAAGAAGGAGCTGTTGCTCCCTATTTAATCTTTTTCCTTTAGCCCAGAGAAAATGATCTTTCCAAAGGAAAAGAGCTATTCCCCCTACTCTTTGGCAGGATAGGAGATGATCCCATTACTCCTTGGGAAGCAACATCAGAAAGGATATTCTCACTTACCTCCACAAGGAAGCAAAAGGGGATCAACAGAGTTTAAAACACTAACATGCTCCAAGTGGATCAGAGCAGGATGTTTAGGCTGCATAAGGACTTTCTGTAGAGTTCAGTTGTGCCAGCAAAAACGGCCCCTTGTCATTTCCCAGTCAGTTAATGCAGGCAAACGTTTTTCACTCTGTGACTCTACCTCAGCTAACCACTACCCAGCCAACTATTGCTCATCCCTTTCTTCTTGTACTTACTGCAGAACATCAACATCAACTTCTAAGTAAAGAATGCTGCAGAACATGGAAATTGTGAGCCACAGAAAAGATCTGCCTTGATTTACACTACTATTGCATTTTATTTTTCATACTAGGAAAAAACCAGTTGTAACCTACTATGCCTTACTCAGCAGTTCTGCAATATTCTTTCTTACTGAGACTTTAATAAGGTTAATGGTAATGAAGTTGAAAACATCACTCAAAAATTAGTTCATTACCCTAACCTCTATCACCATGAAAACTACAGATCCTTTTGTCCTGAAACTTCACACCAGGACAGCAGAAACACTATGTCTGTCTGGCAAAATACATACCTAAACACTTCAGAAGCCAAGAGCTCTACACATCAAAATGGATATTTTAGTCATACAATTTTGTTTTCCAAAATTATTTCTGAGTGTTATCAAACCACACAGTTAAGTTAAGCTTGTTTTCATGACCTGACATAGTACTATTAGCACAGGACATGACCTAAATTGGCTTATTGTAAGAAACGCAAAATACCTTACTTTTCTTCAACTCCCAACTATGATGATATGAATGATGGAAGACCTTAGGGCCTTGTTTTTAAAGGCATGAAGTCATCAAGTGCTGGGAAACTAAAGGCCTTTTAGAATATGATACAAATGCAGGAATTCACCCATTCACTCTGCTCTTTCTCTTCACTGGGGCTAGCAGGAATGTTCCCTGTATGGAGATCTGGGTGCTCAGTCTCTGAGTAAGACACAGGTGACGGTTCCATGTTTGTTTAAAACTGTGTGCAAATAGATACTAATCCTCTTCCTCCAATGAGAAAAGGAAAGGTTCCTGCAGTGGAAATATCAACTCCTCCCAGTTTCTTAGCTCTGCTCATGGCAGCACTTTGAAGGCTTGACATCCTTAACTTTAATGCACACTTTTGCAGAGAGGTCACTTCAGGTAATACTTTTAGCAAGACAAACGCACCACGTCATTATAGTAATAAATGAAAGGTGAATTACAGATTTGGCACAAAATTCTATACTCTGTGAACAAAATTACATTAAGATAGATAAAACAGCCAGGAAAAGCAGAAAATTATAACTCTAGCGAGTGAGTGGTCTTCAAGGCAGCTCTTAAGTAAATATTTTTATCAAGTTTTTTCTTGAATGTCTCCTATTAAGTTTCTCAAAAACGAAACAAAACAAACAACCCCCCAAAAATCATGAGAGCAAAAACTCATAGCAAGACAGAATCACGCATAGCTCTCAAATATTTTTGCAGATTCTCCAGTCGCTAAAATCTATTGTTCTAATGCTCCCACATTCCTCCTCTCTCAGAATCTACTAAAGCTGTGCTGTTGGCAAGTATTGCTACATTACTTTTAAATGACATTTAGTCCTTTTGCTCTTGGTACTCATGAACTGGGCTTCAAAATTAAAGGCAACTGCCCTCAGAGACTGCAGAAACAATGGAGACCAAAACCAAAAAAAGTTCAAACATTCACATTCTGTCTCAACACAAATTCCAAAACCCAAAGGAATTTTATCACTAATTTGCTGTTCCCACAAAATACTTAATAATGAATGATCCAACTTTCCAAATAGACTGCAGAAGATTTGCCTTTCATATCTACAGAGTGTTTATTTTCATTCAGATCCAGATGCTAATATATGAGCATTAGTTTCTTCTGGTATCATGATAGCCAAAGAAGCATCTTTTCCTCTTGTTACAGATACTAAGATGGAGGTGGGGATCTCAACCACTTGCCTCCTAGGTGCAACGTTTGCTACACCAGCGAGTATTACAGTCATGCTGTGACTACATCAATTCAGATCTTGCTTTCGTTAATCTTAACAGTGAATACTCTTCTTATATTGTGATGCAACATCAACCATATGTACACAGACTATAAAAGGGAAAATTCCAAAGACTTAGCTGGTCTGTATGCTAAATACTCTGACCGGGGTTAGCTTTATCAGCCTCCCAGGAATGCCTTGTCTAATTCGTGAGACAGTGCTACCAGCTGGGGAAAGAGCCTTGGCACAGAGAGCTGTCCTCCAGCAGGGAGGGACCCCTTCCGCACAAGAGTTCACCTAAACCCCACAACAAAGTCCCCTTCCACATGGTTCACCATGGCATTGAGTACATGCAGCTGGCCAAGCCAGTGGTCTGGGAGTCACAGAAGAGCTACAGCTCAGCGCCGCACAGACATGTCTGGCATGCATAGGGGAGTGTTAGCAAAGAGTCACCCATCTTGGTCTCAGAGTTAACACACGGCATTTGACACCTCTGTGCCATTACTGCTTTCTGAAGATTATCCTGCTTCCATGAACAGCAAAGGAAAAAGATCAGCACTGTAGATGGAAACTCACTCCCCCTGACACTTGGAATTCTATTTGGTGTGCCACGGCATGATGTGCCAGAGCTGGCAGTCACTTCGGGCCAAAGCGCTGGATTTCTTTCCCAAACTCCTCTGATCTTATTAATCTTTCCACAGGAATGAAGTAGAGATAGCAACACTGTTTTGACTGCTAATGCTTCATGTAAAAATAAGCTCCTACTGACTTCAAGCAGAAGGCAAATCTGCCAGTCAGCAAAACATTTAAGTATATGCTTAGTTTAAGAAGTTTTGCTATCTACTGTGTACAACTGTTCTCTTGAATGATAGAAGTAGGCTGGGATTTGTACAGCCAAACTTGAGCTATTCAGCTGCTCATCCCACCCATCCTGGCATCCTTGGAGGGAATGCTTTGACCTAAAGAGGTGCTTGCTCTTTCTATTGACTACAGCGAGGTATGAGATAATTGCCTTATATGTTTAACTGGTAGATGAGAAAGCTCATGCTCAAAAAATCCTACCCATAATGGCTTACCAGTAACTCAGTGAGACAAATCTGTCACTGCTATATTCGTTACATGAACTCAAAGACTGCCAGCAAGACCCAGGCCAAACGCTATGTTACTTCAGAGTAATTTTACTTCTTAACACCAAAGTAAACAACATACATATTACAGTTTTCTTTTCTAGCCATCTCCACCCAACACATCCTGATTTTATCAACTTCAGCTAGGAAGTAAGGTATTTTCATCTTTCTGACATACTCATTCACTTTAAATTACCTGGTAGCAGGAAGAAACTGATTCATTATTGAGTTAAATTAGTGTCTACTGGCTCCCAATGATGTAAAACCAGAGCACCGAGAAGTGAACCTTGCCCACTGGATCCTCAGACAGAGACAATTCATTTCAAAGCAAGTTCAGGAGATGAAACCACATCAACTATAAGGAATAACTTCCAAGTGCCGGTCCTGGTTTATCAGTCCAGAAAGTTGTTTTGAAGATCGAAGTTCATGCAATAAATGAAATTCTGGTTTTGCTGTATTGTACACCAAAGGAATTTGCCTAAAAATGGGAGATCTTCATGTATTTGGACTCGGGCAACTCCACAGTCATAGAAGTCCATTATATCCTTTAAATGAAGGAGAAAAAAACAGAAAAAAAAATCTTGTCCAGTTTTAGGGAGTATTTTTTGCCTGTACCTAATCAGAAAGTTCAGAAGTTTTGCATATTTGGAAAAGATTATCTGCGTAAGAGAAAACTTGATCATTACATTAGGAAAAGAGAACCACAGATTTTGGAAACTATGATAGCTACTTTTTTCCTGCTTTAGTGTTTTAGCTAGTACAAAAATATTTCCCATTCCTCTAAGACCAGACGGCTTTAGGTTTTAACCTTGTGGATTGCAGCAGCGAAGTTAGAACAGAACTGGAAACAGGTTTTCATTCTCATGAAATTGTAATGGTTTTAAGATCTAGTTTCAGCTTACACTGGGTCTACAACAAAACCTTCAAACTGTGTTACAGCAGGAGGTTCTGGGTTGGGGAGAAAGACAGAGAGAAACATTTACCAGAATGCCTCTATCTCCCTTAGTTTCATTTGCCCAGTTCAGGACTTCTAAAAATTTGTGATTTTGGGGCAGTGTCTCCATGTAGGCAACTCTAGAAACTTCAGGGCCTCCAGACTCTTGGCTCACCTGAAAGACATCCTAGTAGACCCTGTGGTTTTAAGATCTGCATCTTTGATCTGCAATAAATTAATCAAACTTCATAACTTTTTAATGCAAAGTTTGAATGTTTTTTAAATGGAATGACTTGACTTAAATTGTTCTGTCATCTTGTACTGCTGCATACTGTTCAGTACTCAAAGGATATTGAAAATCTTCTCTAGAAAGTGACGTCATCATAGCTATAACTGACTCAGAATGTAACAGTATGATCAAAGCAATGCTTGTCTTTGCCATCTGTTCTTAGGCAAGGAAATACACTAAGCTGATGGTTATCATTGTCTCATCTTCTTCCCTGGAGGAAGGAGTACCTTCTGTGGAAGGTACCTCTGAATGGTACCAGAGCTGGATGAGACCCTAGTTATCACATTTCAATTTTCTTCTGCTTTTCTTAGTATATACAATCTCCGTCACTGACAGACTGGTATTGATATTGATGAATATGCATGTAGGCATACTACTCCTGCACTAGCGCTTAGAACACCCAAATGCCAAGCATTTAAAAGTGCTGCATCAATGCACTTGGAAAGCGTAATACCCTATACCTTCATGGAGAAAGAAGGTAAATGGAAGCAACAGAAACTCTACCTTGCATGTTCCATAGCTGGAATTCAAGCACAAGAGAAGACAGTGTTAAGAGGCAATACTCTGCATGCACAGATACGGTACCGTACTGTGGTGTACAGACACTTTTCCCTTAAACATCCCACATGAGTAAGTATTTTGTGTGTTTCTTCTGTTATACTTCTATTATATTGTCCTCCCACTTGGGGAAGGGGGTATAAAATAAAAGAATACATCCCCTATTTTGAAGAATACAATACTGTTCCTTTGACGTTTTGAAAAGATGCAGACCATCAAATCACAGGAAGGACAAACTTTGGTTCAAGAGCTTTTATTATGTGGTCTGGACAGCATAACAGGGGCCATACCTGAGAGCCTCTATGTGTCATTACAGTGTACATGTTAAATAATAGTGAGAATACAATGAAGCGAGTGGCATTCTCCATCTATGCATCCATCCTATGGCTGTGATTCAATGGGAACTGGCTATATCACCAACCAACACTGCCAGCAGTCCAGCAACACCCACAAATGCACTGCCTACCACGTCTCCAACACACACTCTTCATGGCACTCCAGCACCAGTCAATGCCAATCCTCAGCTGTATCCAGCTTCACCAGCAGCACAGGACCAACCAAGCCTGCCAATGCCAGCTCAAACAGCACAACCACAGGTGGGTGAACAACCAGACCTGCCCAAGCAGCCTCAGCATCCTGTAAATCCCAGTCAACTGATGGGAATCCCCACCTGCTCATGGGCCTCATGAACCCACTGCCCTGTCTTCTTCTGGACATGCCTCTAGAGTCACAGCAGTTCACTGACAGTTCACTTTTCCCGCCCCCTCCTCTCTCGCGCTCCCTCAGCCACACAGTCAGAGGAGTGTGTTGGTTAAATCAATACATCTCTCTGTGCAGCCATAATCTTGTCAGGTTGGAATTGGTTTGTATCAGCTTAGCTTCTGTCAGATTGGACCAAAATATCACAATAGTTTAAAATTTGTAAACCAGGCAGATGACTGTCAGATCTGATCTCTTACTGCAGATCTATCATATCAATACAGCCTGAAGTCTGTCTTGTCAAAGCTTCACAAAGTTACATGGAATTTCAGAGGACGAAACGTGCATAAACAATCTGTGCAATGCTGTACAAAGGGAAGACTACACTTGGCAGGACCTTGCATCCTAGAGGAAAATATAAACATACTAACATCATGGCCTTTGCAACAGATAGAGTTAATAACATGCCTTTTTATGCTTAAAAGAAACCAAGGATGCAATATAGTGTGTGCTCAACACTTGATTCAGAAGGCAGGAATATTATAACATCTTCTTCTAACAGCGCAACAAGCTTCCACGATTTTTAGCTCACTGCTTTTTCTCCCCATTTCATACTTAAAGCTCACTAATGTTTTTACTTGAGAAAAAGCTGCAAATCTCATTCTTTCTGTATCTTAGAATTAATTTCTTATCACTACTGGAAAAGAGACAAAACACAAACCCCATCACCACTGCAAGAGAGCTCTTTGTAAGGCTGGTTTTAATTTCATTCTTTTCCTTCTCCTTCATGATTAAAGAGACCAGGAAATCAGAAAAAAAGCTAAAGTATTTTAGGCATTTTCACTTGCTTTCAAAAATCAATCCATCTCCTGTAGTCAGCGTTGCGTGCCTCCATTAACCCTCTTTCTCAGTGAGCACTTTAACTGGAAAAACAAAAAGTGTAACTAGCAGAGAATAAAAATACTTTAAAAAGCAAAAAGTCAAACCAAAACAAAAATGTTTTTATTGAGCTTGGTATTTAAAAGATGAACTTGAGGTGTTGCACTTTGTATCAAAAATAGCACGGTGATTGAGCAGAATAAACATGGTGTCCCAAAAAATGGTCACATTGTGGTCTGAAAAGCCATGATGAACCATATTATAAAGAATATCTTACAACTCTAACCCGCAAAAACATACTTAAAATAGAGACATACCTAACACACACCATGAACTTGTACTGTGATTGAATTTGACCTTAGACTGTGGGAACATGATACTGTCACAAAGCATCCAGCACTTCTAGTAAAAACATAGAGAATTCAATCTCCATGGACTGTTTCTAGTTTTGTTTTTACAATTTATCTGAGAACACGAGGCCATATCTTACTCCTTTCTTTACTAATGAGATAAGAAATAACGCAGGCTTTTTCTTCTGGAGAGAACTGAGAACTTTATAAAGAATATTTTATTAAAATCACTGGCTTCACTCACTCTGTGTCACAAGAGAGTATAAAACACTTATATTCCTGTAAAAAGGCATGCTCACACAGGGAGTTATTAGCTATAATATTATTAAATTAAATTTAACAGACTTATACAGTAACAGTTACCTCTATTAAAGCACAGTGCCAGATCACAGGCTATACCAGCATCCTCAACAGACATACCTAAGGGAAAGGTAGGAGAGAGGTATTTGCTACCAATGCAGCGAGGACTGTCACAGAGGTGGTATTCTGGGGGAGGATTTATGCCACACTTGTCAGAATTCACTTTCCCAAAGAGTCAGGAAAACAAAGAAAGACACTTAAATTCTTTCAGTGAAAAAAAAAAATCCCTGCCCCAGACTGATTCAGGGAGGCCAGCACCACACTGCCTGTCAGCCCGCTTTGACAGCGACCTTAGCTGCTGGAGCATTCTCAGAGAAAGGCAACAGAGCTGGTGATGGCAAAGCAGTGATTCAGCAGTGACCACTGGCAGCTAAGAAGTCCCCAAAATGGGGCCCAGCAGCAAGCAGAGGCTGAGGCGGGGCTAGGTACACCCAGGCACACAGCTCTCCCAGCTCCACTGCCAGCCGGGGTTGTGCTCACTAGGGACCCACACCTCCACCGACCTACACAGGCATCCCCTGAGACTGAGACTTACAGAGACTTAATGTCCAGTCCCTTGAAGATCTCTACACTTTTGTTTCATTCAATGGGAACAAAATCACCTAGAAGTGAGGAGGGTTCACCTGAGCTAGCTGTCTCCACGACAAACTTGCTACAGAGGCGTTGCTGTCAGCAGCAATCAAGGTGAGCTGCCTATATTGCCTGGCTTGAGGTTTTGGGTTTAGGTCACAGCATCAGGCTTTGGCCCTTTTCTCTTCAGCATTACTGACAAAACCCTCTCCAAGACAATTTTCGCTGTTCTTATCTCCTTTATGCACGATGCTAAGCCTTCTAAAAATTAGTTCTGATTAGCATAATGGTCATGACAGCATCTCCTGAAGCCAACAGAAAGTCAGAATTCTAGTATCGAACCCACTTATCTTTAAATCCAAAATATTCTGTATTTTTAGAATGCATGGCCAAAAGAAGAAAAAAATTCATTTTACTCTTGTTTTCTGTTTTAAAAACCAAAGAAATGTAAGAATAATAATAACCACTTAGAAAGAAAAGTGGAAAGTAAAAGCTTTAGCTGACTCCAAACCAACCAATCATTTGCTTTTCCAATCAAATTAAAACCCAACCTTTACATTACACTGCTGATAGACTGAGACTTTTCCTCTGCATACTGACAATGTCCTTCTGCATGGATGCTTGCATTATAAGAGTAAAGGGTACTGAACATCTCAAATTAACGGTATGGCAAGCGTTGTTATTTTAAAAGAAAGGATTTTATCCACTACACCAGATGTTTTGCAGAACCCCATTATTAGATAATTACTTAGTGTCCACCCCAGCTCTAGGAAGCTACACACAGCTCATCTCAAAGTCCCACAGAGAAGAAATGTGAAGAACTGGAAAGAAGATAAGGCAGCACTGGGAATCATGCACTTCAATTCATCTGTAACTCCACCATGCAGGACTGGCCCACCACGTAATGTGACACAAACAGAAGAGTTCAAACCTCTACTCACCTCCCTTGAATTGGTCCTGTATCTGCCCCTGGATCTCAAAGAACAGCTTACAGCAATTAACATCTATATACAAAACCCAGGAGACACAGTCCACATGAGGAAAAATGCAGCAGTAACAGAGGAAGCAAAATTTCGTTTCCACAAGAGATTAATCAGGCTTCCTCTGTGCACTGCCCAAAGCCATTGGGAGGTAGTCAAGCTACCTCAAATGGACTTTATCCGCCTACGTAGCCCGGCACAATGCTACGTTGAGTTGCCAGCTCAAGTCCTGCATGAGCAGAAGTACCCCCAGCGTAACGCTTGGTTTCTTGTGGAGCAGAGCAGCCCTGGAGCAGCACAGTACAGCCTTCCCTCTGCCAGGATGGAGCAGATGGGGCTGCCCCATGGAGCAGCAACTGGGGAAAGTCGATTTCATGGAGATCGAGTTCAGTTCCATGAAGCGCAGGAAATTGAGCAAAGCAGTGAACAATAAAAGAAGACAAAGACAGAGGAAGACTATTAAAAGAAGAAAGGAAAACTATGGAAAAAAAAAAAAAAAAAGAAAAAAGTGGGACCAATAAGTAGTATTGGACAGACAGAACTTTGAACACTGACTAAAAGGTTACTAACCTTTAAGCACAAGTAGAAGCAAGAACACTGAATTCAAGTGGAAAATGTTCAGCTTAATTTGTTCTTAAAGGTAATCTGCAAATTAAGATCAGGCTAATTGCCCTCATTTGCTTCTGAAAACCAAAGAGTGACTTTTAGAGAAATGAGAATCAGGAACTGACATCAGAAGGAGGAAGCTATAAACCCAGTGCATTTGAATGAGATCAGAAAAAAGACCGAGGCAACAGCCCTCTGCATGTAGGCCAGCAGACCTGAAGGGCAACCAAAATCTTGCATATCAACATTCTTGGGATCTCTACATCTCCTTACCTGATGGCTCACTAGAAGATTTCCAAGGTCACAAGTGACAGCTCAGAGCCACAGTCAACTGAGAAGCATGTCAGCACATGAACCATTTGCAAACACAAGAAACATGTATCTCGGAATCCACGCTTCTGAAAACTTGTCCCCAGAGATGGAGACCTGGCAAGAGCAAATCAGCTATCAGTTAGATGTCCATATGCTACCACATTGCAATGATTTATAACTGCCACTTATGATTTCAGAAAGGCCTATTTTTATGATTACCCTGACAAAAGACATGAAATGACAACTTAAGAGAATGATAAGAGCAATCTTTTTCCTTCACATACAGTCCACTTCTATAGAAATGCAGCCCACTATTCTAACGCCACTTGTTCCAGAAGTCTTCCCCATGTATTTACCATTTTGAAATTTTGAAAGCAGCGTTGCCCAGTTCATGAGCTGCTCCCTTGGAAAAAACAAAAGATGAGCTCAACTTATCACCAAGCAACATACCCACTAGCTTTGCAGTCCTTTCTCAGATAGAAAATTATACACCTGGATTTAAGTCCTATTCCCTCACCTCTGCCTTTGCTATGCAGCTTTTCATAGAGGAAGGGAGCATACAAGTGTAACATATTCACATGGAGCAGAGAACTTGAGGAATGGGGGAAAAAACAAACAAACAAACAAACAAAATCACCTACATCTCCGTGAGCCGCTGCTTCTTCCTACAGCTGCCGACTTACTGCCAGAGAAAAAGGTATCCTTTATAAATACACAATATATTTGGCACAGGGCACTGCTGGAAAACACGGCAGAGATAAGCAATGTTTGAAAAGACTTTATTTTCTTTAGCCACAGCCAATTGACATTTGCAGGAGACCATTAACTAGGAAAAAAAATTCTGTAAGAGACTGAAAGGGAGAGACTGGAGAAGAAAACGTGGGAGAATGACATGAAAAGAAGTAGGGCAAACCTTTAGCAGATTGCAGGGGGCATCACTCTAGTGACCTGCAACCTGAGAGAAGATGGAGGAGTTTCCTAAGATACAGAATCAAGGTAGGCTGAGATAATGAGAAGTACTGAGGATCTCACTAGAGACAAGAGAAAGATGTAGATGAAACTTTGGGGAAAGCGTAGGGACACTGGTGTAAAGCAAAGAATAAAACAGAGGAGAGCTGACAAAAAAGAAGATTAAAATCAACGAGAGACCATACAAAATTAATTAAAATTCATCTAGAAAGCAAAACAGTTATGATTTTCCCTTAGGGATTAATGTTTCTGTTTCTCTTGATACAAGTTCACATGCAAAGACTATTTATTATTGTTGCCTAAAAATTCCAGCAAAGTAAAGTACAAGTATTCTCAAATCTAAAGCATCCATGGGAAATTTCTCTTCCTGACAGCTAAAATCAACCAAATTGGTACATTTCAAATATCGTAACATGACGAAAAAGAACAGCGTGAAGTGGCTCAGGTATTTTTTTCCATCACTTTTATTCTACCATCAAAGCCATGTAAAATGACTGAAAAACATCCTCTGAAAAACAAACGAGTTAAGAATTTTTTTGGGCCCCACAGGGATTCCCAGCAATTCAGGGCTGTTTGTGGAATGCAGCCACCCTGGAAGGCTGCATCTCTTTGTGGAGCAGTAGTGAAGGGATCCCATCAGATACTTGTTGTCCAAAGATAATGTTACCTGCAATAAGATCAATTAGAAAATGATCTCCTGAGAGAAGTATCATGCCATTAAATTTGAGTGAGTCTGCATGTTATTTTACGTTAAAGAATGGAAAATTTCCACAGAACTTAACCTACAGCTTAAAGCCCACTTAGATCCCTGTAAACTGATTAAGTCCTTGATTAATGAAGAGAGAGGAATGATTTTGAAGGCCTCTATGTCACGAATCACCCCCCTGCAGCTGAGAAAGAGAGCAGCCCAGAATTACAGCAAACACTAAGAGCCCAAGAGGAATGCACTGCTTTGAAAGAGGCAATTAATGGACTTTGACTGCAAGGTCAGCCACCCTCCTGGTTCCTCCCATTGTACAAGCTCCCCTCCCAAACCTTACCCAACCACGTGGACAACCCAGAAATCAGTGACGGTTCATGTAAGTGAAACATCTTTATGGAGAGAAGCATTGGTAAGGTCAGGGCCATGGAGATTTCCAGACACGGGCTCTTATTTCAGTCTTATAATTTTACGTCTGTGCAATGAGTGCTACTTTAGGCCCAAGTGAGCTTCTCCTTAAGTTAATGGCTATGCACGTACCACGATCAGAAAGCATGCCTGTTATTATTAGCAGATCCCATTTTCTCTCACATCTAGTGAGAGAAAGCTCTCGAGTTTCTCTGACCAAATGAAGCATAGCAGCAGGGAAAAAACAATTTTAATGGTAAAGACTAAATGGAATGGGAAGAGGTGATCAGAAATGTGACAAGCAAGGATGAGGAAGGAACACGAAACTCACATCTCTAGGTGGAACTCCCCTAGCCCTGGTGAATGCCAAGGGGTACGGATTAAACTCCCCTTGATCATGTTTTGCAGAGGCAGGTAAGGTACTTGTTCCCTTCCTGAGCAGCCCACAACAGACCCAGCTACTTATAGGGTGTCTTCTTTTATCCTCTTCAACAGATAATCGGGGAAGAGAAAACTGACAGCATTCCAGCACTCACAAAATAAAATGAGAGAAGAGTCTTCCAGAAAAGAAATGTGGAAGGAGGAAAAATTAGTTGACATTGCAACCCACAAAGGAAGACAGGTAAATTAATATCTTCATTCCTCCTCATCACTGGGCAAGATGTGTCTAATAATACTCCCCTTTGGTTATCAAATTTTTCCTCTTCTCAACTCTGACAGATGCATTCTGAGCCTCACTGAGCTCTCCTAATAAACACACACCTCTCTCACCAGAATATGGATAAATTATCTCAGTAATGTTTCTGGCTTGGTGTAATATGCTAATCTGTAATGATAACAGAAATGTACATATCACTGTTATCTTCAAAGCACTACACAAACACTAATTACCTGATCAATGAACACTGCACCAGGGAGTGCTAATGTGAGATTAATATCTTCATAGGTACGTAGGCGGCTAATGTTTATGGTCAGCGTTTAATTTATGTCCCTGATTTCACCTTCTAAGAGAGGTTGCTCCCTTAAGGCAGGTCATCCGTCTGCCTGCAAGGGAAGGGTGAGAACCAGGAAGTAGCAGCTGACTCGGTGCCAGGCACTGCCTGACAGTGGAAAAAGCTGCTTTGGAAAAGCCTGGAATGGTCCCAAAACCTCCCCACCTCCCAGACCAAGTAAAGAGAGAGAGAAAACTTTACAGCTTAGGTGGGATAATGCTGGAGGTGGCTGACATTTCAAGGAATACCATGCTGAACTGGAAAAGTAAACCTCGAGACACAAAACAGGCAACTCTGTGATGGTGGTACTTAAAATTTATTTTGCACTAGAGTATCTTGCAAGTGCCCAGAGGAAGAGCAGAGACTGGCAGGAGTGCACCCAAGTGATCCCCTCCCAAGCCATCCACCATCCTGTGTGTTCAGGCTGTCAGAGCCAAGGAAGTCCATTACTCATGCCACCACCTCAGCCAACATGTCAGACTTGTTATAATTTTGAAAACCTGATAACCTGGCTGTTATATCCTGAAAGATAACAAATAAAGGCATTACAGCACTATTATCTCTATGGGTAAACAGCTCCTGTTATTAAATCCCTTGGAACATATCCACAGCCTGAGGTAGATGATCCACAAGCGATCAAAGTCTTAAACCATGACGAGACGATGTTAATAAGCTTCTAGAATGACAACATGCATAGCGAATCAAGATTTTCCTCGTAATCCCATTAACTGACAGCTTTTCATCACAGCTTTCTCCAATGTGCCACAGCCATCTTCTATTACCAACCACAACTTGCCCACCCATTTTTGAGGTCCAGTCTCAATACAGTCCACTCCACTGCCAAGCAGCTGTTTTGTAATGGCAAGGTAACTGCATGAGATTATCATCTAGCTGTAAAATCTTAGTCAGTGGAAGCTCCTGCAGACTTAACTATCAGAAAAACTTTCAGCTTCTGTCCTAAATTGATCTTCTATATAACATACCTATTAGCAGAGTTCAACCATCAACAAATGGTACAGTTTAATTCAGTCTAAAGATAAGCCAAAGAAGTTAGGTGGGATGGCCACCACCACGAAGAGCATGTTGTTACTCTTCAGAAAAATAAAAATGACAACTACATAGACCCAAGCATCTTGGTACAACAATGTTTCCCAAATTGTTTCAATTTCCAGGCAGAAGCGCTCTGTGCTATACATGCTGGGAAGAGAGGGCAAGTCGTTGATCATTATATTTCCCACTTTTCCTTCCTCCAGCCCAGGAGGACTGCTTGCTAAAGAAACCTGCACTCTAAATAATGCAACATACCTGCTTCAGAAAGGGGGCAGCCTTGAATTAGCTTTGACACGCACCTCTAGGAAGAGAAATCTCATTATAAGTAGTAAAGGGTTTTCCATGACCTCCCTTGCTTCTGCAAAAAAATCAATGTCCTGCCAGTATCAAAGCCCTGAAAAACTGAGAGCAGCTACACTCTGCTACAGCCCATCTTGCTTTTCACCTCTGAAGAAGTTACTAAGTTTACCATTTTGACAATGCAATAGAATTTGGCATTGCCAATGCAGATGCTCCGTGGCAAAAACATCTATGAATGAATGGAAAACATAGCTGTTGTTTTCTGTAACTTGTGTTAGGACGTTTGCACTTTCAAATTTAGGTGGAAAAAGCTGGGTTTGTTCATCAGTGAGCTTTTCAAGTACAGTGGTTAATGCTCTTTTCCTTACTTTGGTATATCTGGTCTTGCTAACAGAATTCCCAGCGAGTGAGTGTAAACACCAGCTTCTCTGAACAGAGATGTTATATATGCATAAACTGATGGACAGATATGTAACCACCTAGGCAGCATGCACAGCGGTGAGAGCCGTGGAAACTCTGTCTCCCTGAGACTTCACGTGCGCACAGTCCAGACATCTCAGGTAAGAAGGCAGTGAGAAGCCCATTGCTTATCTCAACGCATGGGAATCAGCAGAAAAGCAAAACAGGATGAAAGACTTGTCAGATCTGTGAATGCAAATAAGCACTGCTGTAAAGAAGTAACAGCCCCTACACAAGTGCTGTTGTTCCATTAAACGCTAAATACACCTCCTTGTAAAACTGCATGTAACTATCAATATTCCTGGCAACACAGATCATATAAATACTTAGAAACACAGGCCAGGCATCACTGAAAACTCTCCAAATGTCTTGGGGTTAAGAAATATTGCAGCCCTTTGTGCTGCAAGGTTGGATTTGCATGTAACACTCAGGGATATCATATATCAAAGCAAACTTCTTCCTTTAAAGAGCTGAGTGCCTTTCTTAGAGAGCTATCAGAATTCCTTTCCATCTTTTTTGGCGGTCTCACATCACTAAAAGTTATCGTACGCAGACATTAGGCAACAGAGATAACACTTTATAACTCTCCATATACTGTACCAGGTCCTGGATGACAAGACCTACTGCAAGGGGTCCAAATAGGGCTGGAGCTGACCACAGCTGATTCAACAAATTCAAAACCAACTCCTTTTAGCAGAGCATCAGTTATTCGATAGCAGAAATCAACATATCTCAGGCACCTCCTATCTGCACCTAACTCTAACTACACTCTTACATAAGGCTACAGCTTACTCATTGACTCTCCAGGTTTCACATGCTACATACAAGCTTCCTCCAGAGGCTCCACTGATACAGCACTGTGCTCCAGCATTCCACACTGCATTCCCACATACCAGGCACTCCCTGGGTGTCTCTGTCAGGAGCCCCCACACATGAGGGTGTCCATGGCACGACCCTGATGCTGCCAAGGGGGTGTTTCTTCATGGGATGTGATCAAGGGATGCTCAAGGGAGTCCTCGGGGAAGGCACCTCCTCCTCACCACAGCCTCACAATGTGACTGCTCTGCTAGCCACCAGGTCAGGAGCCCACTGCAGGAAGCCTCACTCCTTAGGAAAGGAAGCAGGTTAGGAAGAGGTCATACTCACCCGCGTCCGCCCAGCAGGAGCCGTCCGCCTGGTCTGCAAAGCAACCCCTCCATGCCTCTCAGAGCCTTGCCAGCCTGTCAGCGTTTGCACTGACACCTTGAGCATCACCACCCTGACTGCTCGCTCAGCTCCCTCCCTCATGCCTGCTGAGAGTTTAGAATCTCTCTTTGATGTTAGGCTCAGCCTGGGACTGGGTAGCCTGCACAGAGCCCGCCAAGAGGCGTCTCTCCCAGTTGATGCTGTTACATTCACTGCTACGGAGCTGAGTCCTACAGCCTGCACATACACTGGCTGGTTTTGCTTTTTTTTTGGTTGTGGTTTTTTTTGTTTTGAACATAACCTTTTTACCTTTCCATTTAAATCTGTGCATTTAGGGATGCATTAACACTAAAGTACAGCACGGAAATCCAGTCATGGATTATAGTTTTATACATCTCTCCAGAGGACTCACATGAACTTGTTAACTGAGTAAAAACATTACAAACTAAATTGGATTTCCTTCTACTTTATAAAATGCAGTGGTGCCTCTGGTGACCTTGTGCACTTACCTTACAGGAAGACAAGTGCTAACATACACTTCAAAACATTGGAGAAAAAAGCCATCTTGTCACAATGAGGTGAATCTAAGCCAGGCCAGCTTCCCTGTAAAAGTCTGTCTGCTAAATTTAGTATTTTCAGACAGTTTTGCATATGGAGCCTCCTATCATTAACAGCTGAGCACCTATTTTCATCAAGGAACCACAGAGAATCATTTCCTGTAAAACATGAACCTATTCTGCTCAATTTCACAAATGGCAGATTTCTGTCTTTACAAACGCAGATGATTAAGACAGGAGTGCTGCTTTCTGACAATAAAATACATAAAATCAATTGCATAAACTGGGCTTCAGTTCAACTCCTTTGGTCTGTAATTCCATCAGTATGAAGGTTTAATCTTTGGTTTAATACTACATAGAAAATACTTCATAATAGCTATTTCTAGCCATTTAGCAAGAATCCTTTTTCAAGAAAACCGTTAATAACTTCCTGCCATTTTGGTCTGGGGGAAAAAAAAAAAAAAAAGAAAGAACAGTGCCTTTCCTTTTTATAGGACAAAGATGACTGTGTAATATCCATGCCCAAAAGCCTTTTAACTACCACTAGCTTAGGTTACTAAATTAAATTGGATAAAATCTCTCTGAACATCTTCACGTATTTCTGCCTCAACCTTCTTATATTTTTTACTGGTGCCAGTAATGACTGATGAGTCTGACAATCTGCAAGTAACTTCCTTTTGCTTTCAGATTACACCAACATTTCTTCAGGTGAGAATATTCAGTTAACCTAAAGCAAAGTCCGAAATGGTTGGCTAAATAAGACACTAAAATACTCCAATCACTCATTAGATCTTGAAGTTTAGTTGTTCAGACCATTTACAAATGCACGCTGCGTGCCTGCAGCTGCCGTCAGCATTAGCACTGCAGCTGAGTGCCCAAGAATCAGATGACCAAAAATTGTATTAAAAAGCAACAGTGTACTCAGTTTTGGAAAAAATCAAATAAATACCTGCATGTTTTCCTATGCCAGAGCATAATCCACAGTATTAAGTGGAAGGCTTATCTGAAACATAGTTAAATACAGCTCAGGGGAGATACCATTACCTTCAAAGGTATGGGAGGTTCACATAACTGTATTTATAATCATCACCACATTATCTCAACAAATTTTTACCTATTTCAAAACAATATAAGCATTAAAATTTTAGCATTTTCTGTTACATGTAGTTCTTCATGTCACAGGTGCCCTTATCTGTTTCCCAGGAAATATAAAAATCACAGGGTTGTTAGGGACCTCTGGAGATCATCTATCCATCCACCCTGCTAAAGCAGGTTTGCTTAGATCAGGTTGCACAGGCAAGCATCCAGGGCAGGTTTTGAAAGTCTCCAGAGAAGGAGACTCCACCACCTGTGGGCAGCCTGTTCCAGTGCTCCGTCACCCTTAAATCAGAATCAGAGTAAATAAACAAACTAGACTTCCTTAAAGATGGAGGGAATTACTAGAAATTTTCTCTAGCTGTTGAAATACATGCTGTCATTTCCAAAGTACCTTGTTTACCTTAAGCATGTGCAGGTTCAATCAAGTATCTTCCTTTCACCTACACACTAAAAATTCAGTAGTGCTGGAAGATTTCCATTTTGTATGACTTAAAAGAGCAGAAATAATACACATCAATGAGGTACAAGAAGTGTGGTGTCCCTCTACTAATACAGTGCTATTTGGTAGTCATGAGATGCTGGACGAGGACAGTCAGATGCAGTGGAAGAGATGAGAGCCAGTCTGGAAGAAGTCCAGATAGAACTGAAGAAAAATAACTTCAAAGTAGCTCAATGAATTTGACATGAAAACAAGGGCAGCAGGTGGATAGCACAAAGAATTAAGTGCAGCATGCTTCTTAAGAAGAGCTGATACAAACCTGCTGGTTTGTATCACTAGGGGAGCAATGGTGACATGTAAAGGAGAATCTTGCAGCAGAGCGACTCTGAAGGAGCCTGAAGGAGTGTGCATAAAATAAATTTGGAAATGGGGTTCTGTCACTGGGACAAGTGAATGAGTTAGAGTAAGAAAAACAAGCCATCTCAACATCTGGGGAAGGATGCAGGAAGAAAGGGTTGTGGGGGGAAGAGAAGAATAGACTATGGGGAGGAAGACATTAATGTTACAGATTTAAAATGTTGCTAATTTCTCTTGGAAGAAACACTGGTCAATAACACAACAGTATCTAAAGAGAGCTTTCTGACAGTCTTCCCTTTACTTCAAATACTTCAACGTTATCTCTCTCATCTCACATGAACCCACAAAATGGCGTATTGAATGTCAAGAAGGTAGTAACTAGACTTCTACTGAGTTTAAAAATGCATTACATTGGTAGCAAATGTTTATTACTTTCTCATCCGTGAAAAAATATTTGCATGCTTCATGCACTGCTTCTCAGCAACTCAAGAGCAGTGAACTTACTCCAGTTAAATACCACAGCAGCATTCACTTGAAAACCAGTTCTTAGTTCAGTCATAGTTTTTAGTAAGTGCACAGTGTAAAATTTTCATGAATTGTATCAAAGATAACTTCCTTTTCATTTTTAAAATGCATAATGAAGCATAGGATTCAAACCTACAAACCTCAGAGCTTTGGTTATGAGTTCTTCATGCTCAAAATATTAGCAAGGACATCTGTAATTCAAACCTTAATTCTAAAAAGCTAGGTAAACATGTTTGCTTCATGAAAATAGGGCCTTAAAACTGCTGCAAAAGTTGTGAAATCTTATATTTAAGATTCCATAATTGCTCATATATATGTTTCACTGCATAAAGATGCTCCATGGTTTAATACTTACTTTTTAATTAAAATCAATAACCTCAACTCATTAATTCTGATCCCATATGGAGAAACCAAGGGGCAGCAAAGTGCTACATAAGTGACAGTCCGCAGCCTAAGACTTCCAGTGGTATTTAAAAAACACAGAGTGTTAGCCAAACTCTCTTCCCTTGAAATTCAGCTGTAAATTTCACTAGTAAGACTGAAACCACCATTAAATTTATGTATGTATCTTTAAATTGCTGAACGAAAGCTCAGGTTAAGACCTTTTTGTACATTAAAGTGAGTGTCTGTACACTCTCTAATGTGATGTGTGTTTTCCACTTTGGTATCATTCCTCCCAGATGTTAGCAGCCGGCTGCGTCCTAAAAAATTGTGAGGGTTAAATTCCCTCCCTGGACAGCAGTTATTGAAGCATGCCTATGCCAGGGCTGGTTCTGCAACACTGCTGTGAGGAGGGCCAGCAGAATTCCCTTCCTGCCACAAATTTGTATCATCTTTCATTTGCTCTATAATACATCATAATTCTTCCATTAAAAAATAACTCCACGGTAACAAAACAGTTTAAAAAACTTTGCAAAAAAATAATCACAGTGGGGAGGAAGGGAGAGGATGAGATGAAAGGAAGCTATGAGATGAAGAAGGCTCAGCCCAGTGACAATCCACATCTTATAAAATTTCTTCAGGCAGAACAAGGAATGCATTTGTCTCTAGAAAAGCTTACTTTTCAGAGATCCTTGAATCCTTGCTTTCTGGTATGTAAATAATTTCTTCTCTACTGTCTCCATAAAGATCACGCAGTCTCGCAAATGTGGCTGAGCTGGGCAAAAGAAGAGCTGTTTCTCAGTCAAACTCATAAATTACTTATTGTTTTAATATACTGGAAAATTGGCAGGAAGCGGGGGAAGGTACGTCAGTTACACAAGACTTTATACCATCAGTTATCCTTGCCTTCCATTAAAAAAACGTTAGTTGCTGTAGCAACTGTCAAACCACACTCCAGTTCCTCTTCCTCCAAGATACAGAACTTCTCCAAAACACTCGCATACAACACAGTCCTCCCCCATCCAAAGGACAGGTTTCTGGCACTTCTGCATTGTTTAAAAAGAGGCTCTCCAAGGAGCAGACAAATCCTTCACAGGGCTTTTGTCCCAAGGTACGCTTCTGTAGCAACAATTACCTGAAATCCTTAAAATTCTTTTCCTCCCACCCCGGTCTCTACCTCTTTTTCTCCCCCCTCCCCCTTATTTCATCACCACATCTTCCAGCATTAAGCAAAATGCCTACACATCTGTCAGATGTCACTCCCTCTCTCTCATTCCTTCCCTCATGAAAAAGGCACATGCAACAAGTGCATCATCACAGAACACACATTGCAACATCCCTAGGTCAGGCAAAGCAAAGCCAAAGACAGGTCTCCTACTCAACACCTAAAGAGACAACCTTTCTCCACAACCACCACTTCCTAGTCATTCCTAGAGGATCCCTGTTCTGTCACCAAAGGACAAGCCTTCTCCCAACTGGCTGAAATTCTCCTCGACTGGGCAGATTTGAATAGGCTACAAACAATTAAAAAAGAGAGGATAACAGTAGCATAACGAGAACCCTTGAGAAAGCTTTATCAGAAACAGGACAAATCACACACTACTAAAGAAATTATCTTGAGAAAGTGAAAACATAATCTGCCCCTTTGTGCAGCATGCCAATATTAATGATAAGCAAAGATCCCTGGGAAACTCTTACATGTTCAAGGACACTGCCCAGGACAGGATGTTTGTACAGTAAAAGAGAGGTCCTATCTACCTTCTCACCTCCCTCAGTTCCCAGCAGCTCCATTCTATTTCTAACCAGAATATGACGCTTAAAGTATTTGCATGTCAAAACATTTTTGGTTTTAGAAACTATTAATGCAAACAAATCTGTTCTCATACCTAATTGGATAGTTATTCTTAATTGCTGTCTAGAAAAGAGAGCATCATAGTATTGCACAGATTGTATTCAGGAATAGATACAAATGCTACTCTTCCAAAACAATTTCAGATTTGGATATACTTACCTTTTCCTATCATAGTAGTTTATTCATAATTTTCATGTAAAGTGTCTTGTAAACTGGGGGGTTAATGGTTCCACAGTATTTTTGGTTCTTCTAGAAAGGTCTGAGCTACCTGGCCAATTCATCTTGCAGTTCGTTTCTTCAGTGCCATAAGCATCATCTTCATTCCTTTCTACCAACTCCCTTGTTTTTTGACGGAGCAAAAATGAAGCAAAAATGTACAATGTACTTGTTCAGCATACGGCAGCAGAAAGCACTTAGGCAACTATGGGGGGAGAGGTCACTGTGTGTGTCCATACAAAATTAATTTCAAAGCAATATGCACAAGCATACCCTGAAACCAGCTTTCTGTGAGTGTTTACAGTGGAAACAGCTGCCTGCTGGCCCAGCTACATGGCATAAACAAGGTCACTTGACTCCTCGGAGCAGTGACACACAACCACCAGTCTGAACTGCAAGCACTGAACCGATCTGTTCCCCAAGTTAACAGCAATCACTCCCTGCAGTTATGTGAGGAGCACTGAAGGATGTCCTTACCCGTTCCCAGCTCAGCCCACCGAGAGCAGTAGCTGAAAGTAGGTATTGGTGGCTGATATTCTTATTGAAATTCCCAAACCAGATGGTACTTTTTTGCCCCACTTGAGAGATTGTTGGACAGTTCTCATACACTAGCTCTTCTTAGGGTCTCTCTCTTTTGCATTTTGTGTCTGAGCAGAAACCCTACAAAGGTGGGGGTTTTTTTTGGTGCTAGATCTTCCTTTCACACTTCTAGTGATACTGCCTCTCTTTCACCACATCCCTTATTTCTGTGGGTACCCCATAATTTAACCAGACACATGCACTTGCATGACAAGGCCTCAGGCTGCTATGCTAGTGAACGCTCCTGAAGGAAGTGTAAAATACCATTTGCTTTTCACTACCACTTATCATCTGTAGGTCTTCTGCTCAGAATGAAGAAATGCATGGCAACCAGCAGCTTGAGGCCACCTTGTGACATTTTGAATGTCAGACTTAGCGCTGAAACAAAGAACTCCAGAGCTACAAACAAGGGTGGCTATAATTTGCACTACTGTTCCCAAACCAGGACTGTGAGATTCATGTCCGAAAAAGGTGCGACAGAGTAGTGCCTCACTAACAACAGTGTGCTGAACTACAAAGCAAAGCAAGCCATTCCATTCCATTAATTCACCATTTAGTCAGGAATCCCACCAGGGATCTTGACCCTGAACATGAGAAATATCCATGCTGTTATGAGGCCGTATGCTGGCATGCTTTCAGATGTGGGCTGACTGGATTGAGAAGTTACTGACCCTAGAAATTCATTAACCACTTTACAACTGGCAAGCCATAGTTGAGCTAGCTGTTATCTGATGTCTATGCTTCGTTCTTCAGTCGATTCAAGTCACCTCATTGATCTACGTTAAAAGAGAAATGGAAGCATTCACACTATGCATTATGGTGTGTTGCCTCCAACAGCCATAAAGCACAGGTCACAGGCAGATATTAAACTGCTCCAGCAGAATGTGCAAACATGCCCCTTCTGTGCCAGAACGATATATGGGCTGATATCACCTGGATCTCTTCTGCCTTTGTATTCATCTCCCATCTCTATTTGTCTGTGACTCATCTTGCATGCTTTTGGGAGAAATGACTTTCAGAGTGCTGCTCACTGCCTACTTGCACATACATTCAAGTTTCAGCTCTGGGAGAAGCTTATGTGCGCTGTACACTCACAAGAAACACAACCACAAATTGCAAATTTTGCCTACTATGTTCACCACGATTTGCCTAAAACCAAGGAACACAGGAAGATGCGTTCTCCTTGCCACAGTCATACAAAATGGGAAAGGTCTTTGCTCATCAGTGTTCAGCACCTCCTGCTGATTATGAAGGCTCCACCTTGAGAGTGGGAGTATATTGTATATGATGTGAGCATTTGAGCGTTACTTAAGCTGCCCAGAGTGACAATTATTGCAGCAGTTTATACCTCTAGCTCATGCCTACACAGCAACTAATGCATCTGGGACTCCAGTATATTTAAACAAACAACAAAAAAACCCAAATGAAACACACAGCTAGTATAACAGCCATTTCATTTTTTATTATCCCTGTACAAAATTGTCCAGATTACACAAATCCCCTCAAATACAGCATTTTAAATATGACAGCCAGCTGACAGGACCAGGCATTGAGCAAGAGGTTTCTTAATATTCCCTTAAATACTCTCTCTATTATCTACAGCTTTATGTTTCATGTGATGCTATGAGTGGTATCATCCATTTTCTGTTGTAAATTTCTCACTTTCACTGACACACCTATTTAATCTGAATTCTTTTGTTTTAGAATAATGATAATGTACAGCAAGTATCTCTGCTTCATGAAAACCAGAGTTTGTTAGTAAAAATTATTGTAAAAGGACACATGTTCAAGCCAAGTTTTACCCACATATAAATAAGGCAATACTTTAGAAGCAGAAATTCTGAAATGTGGAAGAGGAACTATCTAACTTTGCTAAACAGATAGATTTTTAAATACTTCTCTTCAAGGTTTTTTACACATTCAAATGTTTAATTTGCAAGATATTATCTCAGTCTCCTTGTAAATAATGAAATGAACCTGTTCTTTAGAACAAGCTAATATTTGATAATATTTTCCTCAGAGTTCTGCTTTAGCTACAAGCCAAAAAGGACCTCTTATCCCACATATCCCACTTCTGGAGCTGATTACTGGAAACTCTGCTCCCTCCTCATGAAGAAAAGCAGAGACTAAGGGAGAGAGAAAGAAGCTCATACCCATTTCCTGAGACAGGAAGCTTGAGTGCATATGGCCTGATAGGAGGAGGAAAAAAAACCCCTCAAATGTCTAAGCCTAGTAGCTTGGCTACTTCTGAATACGTACCAGGATACAGTAAGTTCCTCCTGCCCAAAAAAGCATGATGAGTCAGTCACTATAGCAGAAGCCCTTAGGTTATTCTTTTTTGCCTTTTTTTAAAGTTTCTAAAACAAAGAAGTCTTACAGCATTATCAAGAGGAGTAAACAGCTTCAGCATAGGGCAAGGAAAAGTAAGAAAGCTTAAACTAGGAGGGATTTTCCCTTACGACCATAAGTAATGGTGAAGTAAGTAAACTCTTTCTCTTTAGACGAAGGAATCCAGTCTTCGACCTATGGTTAGGATGTAACTACAGTATCAGTTCCCAAATATATCAGTCTTAATCAAGACTTAATTTGATACTGTGAGAAGACCGAAGGCTGACTATAGCTTCTATTATACCATGACATCTGTGTATGGATTTGCCCATGTTTGTGACACTGCACATAAGAGCAGGGTAACTCAGGCTACAACAGCTCAGACAGAGCCTGCCCAAACATTTGTCTGGATTAATTGCCTCCCTTTTTTTTTTTTTTTTTCTTGCCACTTTGCTTTCTGGAGGCTTCAGAGTTCCTTCCCAACCAAACAGCTGGAAGGACACCTCCTACATGACAAAGTGCCAGCTCCCTCCCCATCGAGTCCATAGCACACACAGACTCGGGTAAGTGCATGGGAGTGCCTGTGATCACTGGGTCACAAAGAAAGGGCTGCCTCAGCATCCATTGCATCCTACAGCTAGGTATGTCCCCACTGCATGACCAAGATGTTGGTGTCCCCCATTGAATCACTAGGTATTTACCCATGGAGAAATGCCTACACTTTGTTACTGTGATGGAAACACTGCTGATCAAACAATGGAAACTCCATAACAAGCCTTAGAAAAGAAAAAAGATCAGGCACAATGAGTTACAGAGCCTGAATCTGGTGGTAAATAGCTTGATAGTTAAGAGGAGAAAGGGTAGAAAGAGGACAGTTGGCTTGGAAGAGAAGGGGGAATGATCTTAGAGACATTTCTGAAGTAGGTTTGACTTATAATGCATTTCACTAAAAGAAAAACACAGCTTAAAAATAACCAGAGAAAATCCCTCACTGTCTTTTACAGTTATTATTAGAATGTTACTCAGTAATTAACACCGTTACCTGTCTATCCGAATGTGGAATTTGACCAATGCAGAAAATATCCAAGTGAGCAATGTGGACAAGTAGAAATGAATGACTGACAAGGAATCTTGAGATTTTCAAGTGTGATTAGCATTTGTTAAACATGAAAGGAGAGAGAAAGGCGAAACAACACCACCACTGTACTAACATATAACATATAATATCAAGCTGTGATATCACTTGTCATGTCAAGACGTATACTCCTATTTGTATATACACTCAAAAAACTAACATATTCTGAGCTTTGTCCTGGGAAGAAATCTTCCAGAGTCCAGAGAGAAAATGACTTCACCAAATACCCTTACTAAGCATGATTCCAGCAGTCCCAAATTCTCTGTGAAACTAGATATGATACCTAAGCCCTGCCTTTTCTTAAAGTAATATATTGTAAATAAAATTCAATAAAACCTTATCAGTCAGATGCATATATATTGCTCTATCTTGCCGACACACACACAGATCAGCACCAGAGCATCAGAAAAATAGCTGCTTGTGAGAAATAAGCAATAAGCTTATTTCCAGAAATAAAATTATTTTAATAACTTAAGCAAAACCTGCTATTTCAATTGCTTATCTGTAAACAAGTCACTCCAAATTGACATTGGATTATATCACAGTTAACGTGATCTTTAAAGAAAATCAGGTTTTGTTAAACTATGTCTTCATATACATACATATATTGCATATATATATATAGCATATTATACAAAATACATCTGTGAATGTTTAATGGGGTAACACTTTTCTGGTCATTCCCTGTTCCCTTTGGACTCCTAACTGTTGTTGGCATCTACTCCTCTTTCATATTTCAATTGCTGTTAAAGTTATAGTTACTATTTGAATTACTGTCATGGATCAGCTTATTACAAGTGGGGTGTCCAAATGCTTAACAATAAAATGCTAGTAGTGATAGTAACAGTCCCAGCTGCAAGGAATGAAATTTTAAAGCATTTTTCACATCTGGATGGATACATGCCATGAGTGTCTATGCAAAACACACTAAACTTGGAAGCCATGAAGCAGGCAAGTTCAGAGTCACACTAGCCTAGCATTATTCTTGAGCTAAATTTCCTGTCTAAAAACGACCAGTTCTGTCAGACAGAGATATCAGCAGAGACAGCAGAGAGGAGTCTGGTCTGTCTATGAACACCCCACTAGAGGAGGAACAAGAAAAGCAGCAGCAGCCGGAAACGGCTGAGCAGATGGGAGAGCAGAAGAAAAGCGTGAGGCTGCATTGGCCAGCATGAGAGGCAAAGCTTAGAGGAAAGAGAGAGAAAGTGTTTTACTTAATCGTGTCACCAGCCAACACCATCTACCATTGCTTCCTTGTTCTGTTCAGAACTGGATGATTACTAAATGATAGTAATGGAAAATCTAACTAAAATTATTTTCCATGCTTTCAAAAAATCAACTCCAAGAGGTTTCTGAGTACCCAGAAGGCAGCAATTTGCAGCCACTTCCAAGCTCAGTTGGCTTTGATGAAGCAACCCCATTTAATGAAAAGCTATAATGGTCTCAGATTACAACCGGGTGATATTTGTGTGAAGGGTTCTCTCTTTTACTATATCAGATTGTCTGAAAAGCTGTTGCATTTCATAACCAATCTTTTATAGTGCTGAAGGTATGAACACATATATTCTCACATAAATACAGAACGCTCATAAATTCTAGAAGAATAGGTAGAGACAACAAACAAAACAAAACAAAACAAAAAAAAAAGGGAGGAAAAAACATCTTCAGGAGAAAAAGAAGCTGCAACAAGATATTCAGTGGTAACAGGAAAGAGCAGCCAAGAGGGAAACAGTGAGAAGCGCAGGAGCATCCTTCCAAAGACATTTCAGAACCGGTGGGGAGATACATTGATGCCTGCTGAGTTATCTACCTGTCTCACCATCTGTCTCTAACGTGAAGGGTCATGACTAAAGGGTCCGGAAGACAACAGAGCAAACAAGCTGTGCCCATAGGAGAAATAATCAATCATGGGAACAATAATAATAATTCTGATAATCGATCATCAGAAATGTGAACATCAAATGACTCAGCTGCACAGTTGTGTTTTATTTTTGTGTTTACATATAAACTTTTTAAAGCTAAATTGTGGAGGGGGAGCAGAATTTTACCCTAATACAAAATGTAATTAAAAAATTTATTTTGGTAGTCAGTCTTCTGGTCTGATTAAATTACATTGAAGTCAGTTTTATAAATGCATAGCTCTTGATGAGATATGCCCTTATAACAGTTCTATAAACATGCTTTGTAAAACATCCACGTGGGCTCAGCATGAGGGCAAGTTCGCAAAAAGACTTGCTAACTCCCTTCTTCTTAATGACCAATAACCATAAGAGGGAAAAAAAAGAGGAGATTCTTTTTAGAAGAATAGTCTAGACAGTTCAAAAATAGCCTCTGTGCCCTTGCCAGGTACAAGAGAAACCGGAAAAGTAGGAACTGTAGTGCTTACTAGAACCAGGGTATTGTTTTGACTGTATTTTTCATCCACCCTCAACTTCTGGATTTCAACAAGGAGATTCATACCCACGCAGCTCCCAAAGAAGGGCACTGCTTCCCAAGGTTTAACTAAAAAGTACCATTGACGGGTTTCCACGTGGCCTTCATACAGTGCAAAATGCAGAGTATTAGGAATATTTGCAATGCAAAGTGGCAAGAGGTTTCAGAAACTGAGATGTCTTCAGGGCTTTAGTTCATCCTTTCCCCTCTGTTTGTTCCAATAAAAAATTCTTTTTGCTTATTTGCTTACTTATGATACATACTCAACCTGTGGAAGGAGTTAAAGGTAGCAAGGGAAATTGTGTTCCCTCTTCCCTGTCTTGACTTTAAAGAGAAAATGGCAAAGAAGAGTTGTTTATGCTTTCAAGTTGATGAGCACGTTCTGTGCACTCAGGATGACATTCCCTTAGTGGAGGTATGTGGAATTAGATAACATCAGTTTATGTGAAATTATCTTAAAATAGAAACACATACAGTGCTGCTTTTAGACATACTAAATAATACTTTCACATAGTCTAGTTCTGCACTTTTTTTCCAGTGCGTGGGATATACATTATCTCATGTTTTAATGGATGTGGTCATTTTCTCTCTGTGGCCAAGTTTACAGATTTTTGCAGGTTGCGTTCCCACATCTGGGGACTCTACACTTCCCTCAAGATCCTGGGTCAGCAGGAATCTGTAAAGCTCCACTCTGCCAGTGAGCCTTCACAAACCTGAAGTGACTGAAACCAGCGAGCGCAGGACAGCAAGGGCCGCTGTAGGAAGGTTTATCACACGATGATCTGGGATGTTAAAGACTTCAGTTCTCTAAGCAGAATGGTAACGCTGCATACACACACTTTATCATATAATAAAGGAAGGCTGTGGCCATCAGATCATATCACAGTTAGACCAATTTGAATTTATAATATTGAACTATAAATTACTATATGCTTAACCCCAAACTTTTTCAAGTCTGTAACAACTAACTCCACTCTGCTCTTACTAGCAGCTATAAATATTCCATAAAAATGCTAGTACTGTGGAGAGACAAAAGATTAATTGCTTTTTATCTTCTCTTCCCAAAGTTATGATACTGCAGACATGAAGACAGATCTGCAAGGCAAAACTGATAAAGCTACCAAGCTGCTGAAGTCTGAACTGCTACAGCCTGGATCTGTTTGATGCTTCTCCTGTCATAGCCAGCATGCTGTACAACTACTCCTCTCCCAATCTTCCAGCACCTTGCAAAGTTAGCAAGAAGCTAAATAGCGAACAAAAGACACCACACAGAAGACAAAAAGATATCATGCTTATAAACACTGGTGCAACTAGAAAGAGAGAAAGTGAGTCTAAATTTAACAGGGTAGGATTCTTGTTTGGTTTGTGACTACTTTTGGGTTTGCCCCTCCTTTATTCTGATGGTGTACATCAGCTCTACCTTGCTCCCCAAGGCGCACCACCACAGACACTGTTCCTCTCTGGCCTTCATTTCCCACAGCATGCATGCAAGTATCTAAACTCAAAAGCACTACAAATGGAAAATATCAGTGCTGGATGGAGTCCAGAATTGGTGATAAAAACTACAATTAAATGCTTGGCAATTTAACGAATGACAGCAACTACCTAAACACATTAAGAAATACCTTATGATGCACATGCATCGAGGGACATTTTCTGAAACTTTATAAATACCCAGTTAGTTGTAGTTTACACCTTCCAAAGTACTACTGTTAATGGATCCTATAAAGCACTGCCCACACAAACCAGATGAATTAAACGCTGCAGCCAAAGGCGATTCCTCGCCCTCCCCTTAGAAGCAACCACGCATTCACTGCTGATATATTTTGCAGTGCTGCTGGGAAGGAAGGAAAAGCAAACTAAGCAAATCTTCCTCTTTTGACCACACCCATTTTAAGAGAGTAAAGAAATAAGAGTGCCTATAGATATACTTGCTTAATTCAAAGAAGCTAGTGTTTTACTCTGTGTGATGTAATTCAAGCAAGAAGCAAAAGGAAAGGAAACAACAGAAAATTATTTAACTGGAAAAAGTATTCTTGTTCCTCAGAAGAGTAACTTTAAAAAAAAAAATCACAGCTGCTTGAGTTTTTCTCTGACAAGCAGAAGTTATCTTAATGCAAAATTTATACTTAAAAAAAGGCAACTGTGGCTTATTGGCCTAATACCTCTATCTGCTTGGCCTAGTGAGTGGAAATAATTCTATTATTTTTCTAAGCTGACAAACTACGCATCAGACTTCATTTTTAAACTGCAAATCATCTCAAGTATAGATCTAATTCTAGCTTTGATCTAAGGTATACACCACTGTATTTACTTGAATTGTTATGCACGAGACTTCCTTGAAAAGCTGGTATTCATCATCCAAATCTCAGGCTGTAGAGAAGCGCTGTGTGTAAAATGAAACATTCCGGTATCACACTGACAAAGAAAACAGAAAAGAGGAAAAAAATAAGGTTTTGACCCAGTACTCTTCCCCTTGATCCTGACCAGTTATTTATTCAGCCAAGCATGTAATGGGGGTTGGACCAGATGATGTCCAGAGGTCCCTTCCAACCCTTATCATTTTGTGATTCTGTAATCTAAGCATCCCATTACTAATGCTTCACTTTTGTAGCTAGTTATCAGAGAAATTGCGTTTTGGTACCTAGTACATAGACCCGTAACAAGAGATCTTCTGTGTTTCAGAGATCAAAGTCGCACAATGAGTATTAGTGCTCAAAGATAAGAAATCATGACTTGCAGCAACGTTCAACTCAGTTGTCTTCCTGCCAGGTGTTAGATTGCAGCAAGTCAGCTATGATGACGTCTTTCAGACTGACTTGAGGTTTGCAGCAAGAAGAATCAGCCCCCTCCCATGATATGTGCTCAGAATGGCACTTCAAAGCCCAAGAGAAGCTTCTGATAATTTGGAGTTTACACTCAGAATCAGACATCTCTGGCAATTCAGCATCAAAACCAAAAAGCAGATTAGGTATTGAAGTGCTTCTGCATAGCAAGATACAATAGTGGGAATAAAGATGAATGCTGATCATATACATGGTTCCTTGCGTTTCTAGGTCTTCATGTCAGTAGTTAAGGTTTTGTATTTTTTCAGTCAGATCTGACAGCATCTGAAGCACTGCTCCCTTCTGAAATGCATGAATTTGCTTTCCTGGAAACAGCACTCAGCTGGAAAAGAACAAGACTCAAAAAAGTAAAAACTGCATCAGAGAATAAGCGAAAGAAATCCTTTGCATTTACATTCCGAATTTATGAAGCACTTTATCTTCAAGATTAGCATAGCATAAGAAAATATTTGTGGGCAGATTGGAAAGAAGCCAATTTCGACAGCCTCATTTTCCTTTTATTCTTTCATTCTTCCATCTTCCCCAGCTCTTGGTCATTCCTTCCCATCACCCATGCCTTTAAACCATACTCCACTGTCCACATCATCTTACAAAATCACAAGCATTCTGGCCACCCTGACTTTGTGTTATCCGGTAGATGCTTAGATACAGCCAGCCTTGAGCAGTGGCAGACATACATTATCCAAAAGCCTAGAAATTTCCAGGAAAACTTTGCTAACAGCCAGTCCTCATTCCCTGAGAAGGATGTGCTAATTAGAGCATGACTACATTTTGCAACATCTTTAACACATCATCGCAAGAGCTTCTTGAGTTTTAATCAGGAATACAATCTCTTTCTGCTTTTTTTCAACAACAGCTTTAAATCTACTGTTGCCTTCAGGTAAGCTTTTCTACAACCAAGGGAATAAGTTTTCCTCACATCGCTATTGATGCTCTTTTTATAAGTGTAGCATTTGCCCTCAAAATATAAATGAACTCATAGATTATATTAGCCAAATTAAGTCCTTCCCCCTGCCCTCATTTGTTTGGAGACTATCCCAATTAAGGCCTAACACAGTTTACTATTCATGCCCACTTGGGGCTACATGAACAACAGCATGTAAGTAAATACATCACATTTCTATACTGTCGCAGCTTTTGGTTAATGGTCATTATACCATTTTCCAGCAAACACAGTGAACTGCAGTGAAGCTCCTTTCTTTTTAAGATCAAACTGTGATTACATGGAAATCTCAATTTCACATTTTACTTGCCTTTTAAAGCAGGGTTTTGAGGCCTCAGAGTTATTTAGAGAAGTCTGGAAATATGTGAAAGTTTAGAAAACAAGAATAAAAAACCCAAACAAGTACATATTTCTTAGATTGGCCTCTATATTTTTCAAATTCGTCTCACAATTTCTGGATGCTCTAGACTGGACAGTCTGGCTGCAGAGAAAGGAATTTTACAGAAATTTAAAACAAAAAGATATGGCAATCTATGAGAAGGATGTAAATATATGCATACATTTCTCTCTGTCAAAGCATGGATAGTGCCACACTCACTTGCAGACCTTTTGATTTAAAAGGCATCTGGAAAGTTAATTTTTCTAGGTATCATTAGTTTAGGAATTAATTCTCTGTTGGTTTAGTAATTTGTGACTCTTAGGGGTATGCTCCCAAGTAATGAGGAAGGAAGGAACTGATTAACTTGTCATTCATAGCATTTGAATGGGAGAGTCTTACTGGAACGTATCTGAAAACGGATATTTACATATTGGATGAGTTTTGCCATGAAATTAAACTATGTAAAAGCATCAGAAAGCACAGGTTGTGTATCTTTTAACATATAAGCAGAGATACAAGACTTCAATATTAATACTTGAAAAAAAGAAAAAAAGCCCAAAACAAAGCCAACCAACAACCACAAGAAATTACACATTTCATTAGCAGGCTGTGGTTCTACATAAATTTATGTCCAAACATACCATTATTCATGGCACACTAAGTAAGGCATATCCATTCAGGAAAAGAAGTTGCAGGTTGCTGCAATACTGGAATCTATAGTCTGCTCAGAGTTCTCATTATTTTCACTAAGATGAAAATAAAGTATAGGAAGCTGATATCTCAGTGCTTTACTGACCATCACAAAAAAAAAACAAACAAAAAACACCAACCCCAACTGAAAAACAGAGATCAAAGAGAGAAAGAGTTAAATCCTGTCTCTGGTTCTGCACCAGTTTGTACCTGCTAAGCACTGCTGACTGCAGGACCTTCAGATCAGTCTATGATGTTTCACTGTTTCATTATGTGGGAACCTGTGAACTCCAATCTGACATAGCGGCATTTGAGGAAAACGCATCCTTAACTCTTGCCATCAAAACCCCAACCAACCAAACAATGCATATACCTACAAGACATAACCATTTGATATTCTCTGAATGAGCTACCATTTGAAGGAAAAGCACTGTAGTCCATAGTCCACTTCACTTCAAACTTAGCTTAGTGTATACATACAATTTAAATATTATGATCTCTTCTACGTTTTTGAGATGATGGGTGAATTATTTTTGAGTAATATGTCCTCCCCAAATATGGTTCTCAACTTCTTTGAAGTCCATGATCAGGTTAACTCTTTCCACAAAGCACCTAAAAGTAACGTCATTGTGGATAACAAGTTGTACTAAATATAGATATAACGTGAAGAATGTCACTACATAACAAATAAGTTCTAATAACCATACGCTTTAAAGGGATGGTGCAGCATGTTCTTCCAACCTACCCTCTACTCCACAAGATTCTACATCTTCCCCTCAGAAATGTAAAAAGCAAAGAAGTCTGAAAAAACCTCTGGTTAGTTGCAAAGTAGATTCACTGAGGAGTTACTTTGGATTGACACTAGCATCACATCTTCTTCTGGCATTCTATAGTCTACTGTGTTTAATCGCAATCAGTGTTTACACTGCATAACTGATACGCATCAGATAGCAAGTCACAGCTCTGACATTATACTCAGTGTTGGCTGTTTCAACTTCGAATAACAATTCAGTCATCAATTGTAATATTAAATAAGATTTTAAGACAGCAGATGGCATCACTTAGTTATTTTTAACTGTTGTACACTGACCATTTACTATGCAGCATAATCCATTTTTGAAGATTAGTAAATGGAGCTCTATGGGCAGAATAGAAAAGTGGTATTTCAAGAAATAAAAAAATAAGCATTACCATTTTACCTATCTGGTTGCCTCGATCTGTACTGAGTTTCACACAGGCATCTTAAAAGAGCCCACAGTTTCCCGCAGCTGTGACCACCCTTCTGAGCCCCTAAGTGAGCCTCCGACAAGCCACCAGTTGAAGGCATCCATAGCTTCACTAGATCAGCAAGAGCATTACCTAGCTTTCAGAAACCCGGCAGATGTGACTACAGCTTAGTGGGAATTTATAGACTCTTTTCCTCATCTGTTCTCACTGGGATCGCTACTAGCTACATCACACCATCAGGCAAAAAAAATCATGAAATATTTCAAGCCACTATTAGAGGAGTTGCCCATTCAACAAATTAGAGTTGACAAAAATGTTGAATACTAGAAAGGCTTGGGAAATAACAGGGAAGGATGAAGACAGACCTGGTGCTATGCTTTGCGAGTGGCTGCAAAACAAGATCTGCTATTCAATCTCCTTCTATAATTTCTTTCCCAGTGTTCCCTATGAAATATATAGGATGATGTGAGAAAAAGGCAGAAAGATAAATTTCCTTTGTGTATCCAGATGACACATAGACTTGAAAAGCTAAACTATAAAAACAAAGGTGTCTGTGCACAGGCACAAACTGCTGTACAGAAAATGGGAATTGAGAGAAGGCAATGTACCAAGTCATTTTTTTTCTGATCCCTTTTCAGAAGAATAACAAAATCATTATGTTCTACTCAGGGTACTTCGAAAGTGGCCACCACAGTACTTTGTAGGTGTTACAGTTAAGAGTTCATGATCAAAAAGGTGTATTGTTCCATGTGCCATTCAGTTAGAACGGATGCAAGAATGCACTGTGGGGATCTTGAGCTTAAGATACCATCAGGGAGCAGTGGGCTGGACATCCTTCAGCAGGCTGTGTTATAAAATCTGTAAATTCAAGGATGGCCGCCCATGGTGCAAGTCTAGTCCAGGGGTGGCCCTGTGTTCGTGGCTCCCTGGTAAGCACCACTGCTAACTGACCCCTCCTGATCCACATACTATTCCACAGACTGCAATGGAGAGCAACAGGAGGGACGCTTCAAACCTTGTGTGACAAGATGCATGGGAAAGGGGGAAAAAGCCATATGAAGAAGACAAGAAAAAAGCCTAAGTACAAGAGAAACACTCCCCTCCTCAACCACACACATGTAGCTCTGCTTTTCTTTACCCCATTCCTAACTTCTTCTCTGGTCTTTTCTATTAAAAATCTATTCAGAGAGCCACAGTGTATGTACTGTCTGACCTCAGAGATGGCAGCCTTAGAGAATATTTGCAAAAAGTTTATCCTTGCTTGATGGATAAGTACAAATATCCAGCAGCATGCACGCTTAGTATTTAGCGTACATTTAATAGCAGGCAGGAGCTTGACCTGAACATCTTCTGCCTCTAGTAGGGGATTTTCAATGAAAAATGAATTATGAAAACCAACAGGGTAAGAGCAATTTGTGAGGAAGCTATAGATTTCTTCAGAAGAGAAAAAATGACTATAGAAAATACTAAAAACAAACATTAAAACTAATGAAAAGGTTATAAAAATCTTTTCATTTTGATTCTTTGTAAAGACCTGTTTTCTCCCTCAGTGTTCAGATCAGCACATCAGCAGCACACTACCAAAGCATTCATCTTCTTTCTGCTCTCAGCCTAGGGCAGAAATAAGCTTTTTCAACCACTCAGAGCATGCCATTATACTTCTGAAAGCAAACAGAGCTCCAAGAGCTGTGAGGAACAGAGGAGGGAAGAAAGGAGGGAGTCAACCTCTGATACAATAAATTACAGAACCATTCTAAAGTCTTTTTTCTTTTTATGGAAGTCACCTTCTGAAGTGTTGGCACTGTATGCTTTAGACAATACTTTTTTTTCTCCTCCAAGGGTTGATTTCTGCACCCAACCCCCCCNCCCCCCCCCCCCCCCCAAATCTGCTGGTAATCAAAATTCAATGTCATTTCTTCCCCATAACAGAATGAATTAGAAATATAAATCCAACAATAATGTGAACCCAAACCAGCAGCACTGTTAGTGATGTCATGATAATTGGTATTTATACTCCTTGTAGCCATATGCTTTCTGCTGAGTCAGTACTGAAATACCTATTAGTCCAAAAGGTATTAGAAGATACAGGACTAAATTCCTGGAGGTCACCAAATAGTCAGTAATGTTATCTATAGTGAATATGACTACCATAATGCCAAGAGTTACATGATACAGTTGCCTACCGTAGCAGAATGATCTTGCCCTTTCCTATCTTACAGCTGCAGCTTAATAAAACAGACAACACGGATATAGAAGCTAAAAACCACAAAGCGCTAACTCAGGAGGTCTGCACTCAGTGTCACAAGTGATGTGGGGCAGACTTCAAATTTTGGGTGAAGTATACCCATTTAAATATCAGACCACATTTTAACATTACTTAAAAGTCTAAAATTACACCTAGAGGCCTAGGAGGGCTTTCTAAAACAGAAAGAAGTCAGTTGTTTAAGCCCTACTGTAGTTATTAACTTGGCAGTCTGTTAAACATGGTAAAATGCTGCTGAGGACTTGTCACACATTTGTGTGCCTAGGCATTTCCAAGTATCTGGCCTCTGGGTACAGATGAACTGCAGCCCTTTAAACTTCCTCAGTACTGGAGCCATTCTGCTCCATTCGATCAATTTTGTAGAAGCCAAATCTCATAATCAAACTATATATTACATTCTTTATGCAGAAACACACAAACATAAACAGAGAAAAAACACTTTCTAAAATCACAGGGAAAGTTCTGCAGACACGCCTACACTATTTCACGTTCAGCTACAGCAAGCTTCTGAGCCAACCTATGTACATAAAGCATTACATTCTCCCAGTCTTACTTCTGGCAGGGATAAACAGGTCTCCAGAGATCCAATAGTTCCTATGCTGAACCCCTACAGGATTTGCTTCATGATTTGCCTTCCTGCACCTTCAGAATTGTCTCCTTCCCAATTCTCCTTCCCCTTCTTCTGGACTAGCCTTCCCAGTTGAATTCCGAAAATAAAGAACTGTTAAATAAACAGAGAGACTGGATGGTTTCTCAAGCAAATAACAATTTACTTACAGTTTTATCCCAGTGTCAGCTGTCCTAGTTGGTTTGCAGACACCTGTGCAGCAAATGCCAGTGGATTGGCTATCTCCTCACTTCCTTTAACAGGGTGCAACTCAGAAAACCTGAAAAATTGCCTCCTCCTTTCTGTCTTTTGCAGTGCTTTTAAACTGGTGGTGGGAGGAGCAGAAAGTCTCCCTATCTCATTGTGTGAGAAAAAGCTAAAATTCCCATCAGAAGTGACTCACCAACATTAATCATATATACACCAGACTGAAAGGCACTCAGTAGATGAAGCTTGAATCTCATCCTCAGTTAAGCAAATGAGAAGCAAATTGCTCAGTACTATCATATTAACTGCCATAGCTGTACAATTTTGCAGAATGGAGCTGATGAATATAAATGTATTGTTTCTAGCACTGAACTCTTATAGAGAAGTGATGCTGAATCTTTTTGAAGAACCAACAGCTGAGTAATGTGCAACTTTCTTTATTCTGAAATGAGTAAGTGTCTGTGTAAATGTTTTTTGTATACAAGACATTTGCTTGACTTACCACCTGGTTTATGCACTAGAATAAATATCCTTACTGCTTAATCAAGCAGATGCACATCAGAATCTTCAGCACCCTAATGATACTGCACCTTGAGATATTGCCTCTTCTGTTTGCTTCTCACTGGGAATATTGTGAGTTTTTCTTCCATAATACCAAATCCAAGTACAAAAATCCAAAGAGTACTGTTTAGAGTCAAGACTACAGCTAAATGTTGGGAGTGAGGGGGGTTGAAAAGAAAAATAATACAAGAAAAATCCTACCATCTCTGAAATGTAGCTTGAGAATGAGAAGACTTATTTTCTTAATTAAAAAAGACAACAAAGTCACATTTGAAAACATATACATCCTACAGGATCTACAAAGCAGAGAATTTTCCCATTCATACTGTGTATGCAATACCACTCTATGTTCTTTTTAAAGTAGTCTCAGGCTTTTTGCCTTCCTGGTGCTTTTGACTTTGCCTAATATTAACTATACAGCTTCCACAGGACTATATTCAGAATTTTGAATGAAGAATATTCTACTAGCCATAAAAACAACAGTATAAATATAAAAAGTGAACTACACTCCTCCTATTTTTCAGAGAAGTCTTCTAATGCCCAGGAACTAGATTATGATCTGTCATGGTCCTGTAAATTCAGTGTAAATCAAGTGTTGCTCTAACATTACATTGGTGTAAAAAAATAAAAGCCTCATTGCAATAAAGTGCTCAAGCTATTGCAGAGTTGACAATTTCTATCGGCATTTAATTAGAGTGTTTCCTGAAGCCAAGGCACGGCTTTAACATGAGCAGGGCTACTCTGAGCAAGAGACTTTTTCTGTTCAAATCAATGCTCATATGACAACCAGTTTTAATACGTAGCAAGGTGTGACACAGAGAACTGGCCAAGGATGTAAATTTAGCTCCTCACTGAATGTTAAAGAATATCCAACCCAGAAATTTTAACTACCACTGTAAATAATAAAAATATTCAGCACATCCTACTTGTTTTGCAAACGTAAGAGCAAACCAGTCAAATTTCCCTCTGGGTAGATGTATAAATATGAGAGTCCTGGTTAAAAACTGGGACCAGCTATACTTCACACATTCCTACTGCTCTAGAGGAAACATTTCCCTGACTTCAAAACTTCAGTCTGTTCTAGCTCCTCATACAA
Source organism: Eurystomus gularis (assembly GCA_013400335.1). Taxonomy (NCBI): domain Eukaryota; kingdom Metazoa; phylum Chordata; class Aves; order Coraciiformes; family Coraciidae; genus Eurystomus; species Eurystomus gularis. Next base: position 107,758 of record VZZY01025671.1, on the reverse strand, counting down.
TAAAAGAGCTTGCTGCTTGGGATAGATTGCGTGTGTTGCTTCTGCTGTTCCCCCTCTCAAATCTGAACAGTGAGTAAGGTCTCCAGGAATGAGCCAAATTATAATCTCACTCCCCATCACATGGAGTATGGCTTTTTGTATAAACTTGCTGCCTTGGAATTAGGTTACAACCACTCGCTTTGTGAAGCTCTTTGAGGTGAATTGCTGATGAGCCCCTATCCTTTCAAAAAAATCAGTGGCTTGAGTTGGTCATCCAAAAATCGAGGTACCCCAAACCACTCTTCGCTTCTGAGACACTTGGGCCTGCCTGTACATCATTCAAGAAAATAAAAATCCAGAAAGTAGAATTCCAAACTGACTATGATGCCACACTTAAAGAGTCCCCAGTAATGTCAGTAAATTAAATTAAGTTAGCTAGCGAGAAAAGGGTTAAGTTGGAGCTCCCCAGCAGGGTGGAGCTGCTACAGCACCCCAGTACAGACTCCACACCTTCTCTCCCTGTTGTATATGCACAGGAAGACAACCTTGCCCTAAAGGAAGCTCACATCAATCTTTCAGCAAATGTTAGCAGGAGCAAGTCCACACCAATTTGTTCTGTTCTCACACCTTGTTTATTAAAGTTTTTCTACTAATGTTTTAACTGGCAAAAAGGGTTAATGGAAGGAAAGCCTCTCCACGAGGGCTAAACAGATCCCAACTCAGGTTCGCAAGTTTTCTCATACGGTTCCTGAAGGTATTTATCTTGCAGATTAAGTCAGTACTTAGTAAAGTGAGAAATACAGAAACATTCTGATTTTTGGTGACTAGGCTTTTTCACAGTATTTTTATCAGTCTTTTGCCACATTCAAAAAGAGGCATTCCACAGAAAGAGTTAGAGACATCGTAAGTTGCAATTGCCCCTGAAGAGTAAGTCCATATCCTCCGGGAAAAGATTTTAATGTTGTAAATAACAAGGAAGACTGGTTATAAAGTGGTCTCAAATGCTATTGATTGTCTCAATGCCATGTTATTTTAGTTTGGTGTATAAAAAAACATAATATGACTCAAAAAGGTACATTAAAAAGAAAAGTTCAGTGTAAGGAATATCAGCTTGGTTGCTACAGAGGATCCCATAAGGAGAAAAATCAGAAGAAAGTAAACCTTCATTTCTTACTAGCTTTTCAGAGCATAAAGAACTACTATTTTTTATTTTATTTTAAAAATTAACAACTTAGCTCTCTTCTTCGCTGAATATTAGAAATCAAGTGAGGATAATACCTCACATCATTTGAGACTTGTGACTATTAAGAACAAATCAACCATGGTTAGTTTGTAAGCTAAGTTTGTAGAAACATGTACAGCATACTGAATCCACAGAATAGCAGAGTGGACCAACCCACATTCATGTGAAGTATCTAGCTGTCAATAATCGCTCCAATTTTCCATGTGGGAAGACCAGCCCAAGAGGTTTGGCTTAGATGCCTAACAGGGACTGTACATAGATATTTAAATTGAGGTCAGGGAAACTACCTAGGCATCTCCAGCCCTTCAGGTGCAATCAATGAAATCTCAGTCTAGTCAAAACTCCATACCTCAGCCCCATCACACTACCCTAAGGTCCACACAGCAGTAATTCAAAAAGGGGAAAGTTCAGAAAGTAAGAGGCCATGTGTTTACAGGACAGAGGAATGACCACAGCTTTCATTAAAATGCATGGAAACAGGCTCATTTATAGAGCCAGAACACTAAGCAGATGTGGGAATGTATTTCTGGAAAAAAAAAACAAAACAAAAAACCAGAAACAAAAATCCCAAACCTACCCCCACCACAAAACAAAAACAGCCCCCCAAAACCCCCCAGGAATCAATCCAAACCAACCCCACTACCAGCCAATGCAGAGGTAAGACAGATGAGGAGGTCCCCAGTATAAGGGTATTCTCTAACCTAGTGGCCTGTAGCTTTTCCAAGAAAACCGAAGTTTGAATCTCCTGCCAGGCCACACTGGTGAAGGATGAACCAGAGTTTTCTGGATCTTGTGGGGCTCTGTCTGGCGTGCTGGCAGGTCTGTGTTATGGCACCTGCCTCTTCATTTCCATTGCATAATGAGGTGAGGTAGATAATCAAGCCTGTATTTTCCGCTCCATAAAAAGCCAAGTATAGCAAAAGTCCATGTTACAACTTTGCAGTTTGACACTTCTCTCCCTATTTGAATTTAGTCCCAAGGAAATTGTTTAAAGTCAGAAAGGAGCCATTTGTAGAGGCAGGAATACAAGCCCACCACCAATCTCAGGTGCAGACAGCACCCTGCTACTCACTGCGCAAGTATGAGCACATCGCTCAAGACCCAGGGCTTAACCCCTTCCCTTCTCCAGATGCTTTACAGCAACTGACATAGGCTGGAATGCAGTATGAAGCTCTTCATGCTAAATTTCCAGTACATTTCTGTACTCATGACTATTTCCTCTTTCTTGTCTATTTAGAAACATACTGAGGTAACATACACTATAAATAAAACAAATGTCTTTGAAGAGTGCCTCAGATGCTCAGGAAGTCCTTTGCATTTTGTGGTTCAGTCTGTTTCCTCTTGAGTTTAATCTGACATCTTAGCTTGTTAAGATTTGTGTGGTTCTTCAGACATTTTCAGTTAGTCTTACTAAAACTAGTTTCCCTCCTATTTAGACTAAACAGGAATTTTCATCCATGTTATCTGGACTTTTTCACTGACCAGACAACAAGTCCTAAATTGACAATGTATTAATATGGAGAAAATAGGACAGGGATGATCTGAATATGATAATCAGAAACAACAAGGTTATCTAGATAGAGAACTCAAATGAAATCAGAACCTTCTGGAGTCAAGTGAAAGATTTTATCTTTCACACTTAAAATTCATTTCTAGCCTTCTTAGGCACACCAAATACATGCTTGCTTTTGTTTCTACTGAATGATACAAGAGCCTCAGAAAACTATGCTGGTAAATTGGAATAATGACCAGTCTTGATTTTAGTATAACAAAAAAAAAAAGAAACAAACAAATGATCATGAAGAATTGTAGAAGCAAGTGTTGAATGTCTGAAGGGAACATTTCATGGGAAGCTAATGAGTACCCAATATGAGACTGAGTAAGAAAGCAACAGAATCAGAGTATGAGATCCACAGAGGAAAAGCAGAAAATGAAAACCAGGGCACTACAGAATGAAATAGGATGTCAACAACAGACAAAATAAAAATCCCAGGCATTAGAAAATGAGAATTACAATAAGCAATCAGATGTAGGAAGGCAGAAAAGAAAACAAAAAGGCCAAAAAGAGTCATGAATAATAATTAAAAAATAGTGTACTATTACAAAAGAATGACAACGTGATATAGAAAACTTAGCAGGCTGTCAAATTTTAATTATCTTTTCAATTACTAGTTAGGCCTTCTCGTTGATTCAATGATATGACAAACTTTCAAGAGTTTTAATGTTACTGGTTGTTTTTTCTCCCTCATTACATCCCTGCTCATCACAATGGAGAACCGGAATCCCATCAGAGAGCAGAATGGCACATTTGCTGCAGGATAATCTCTGTCCCTTAGTACGACAGGAACCCTGAGTAAATGCCTATCCTAAATGAAGAACACGGCAGAAATTTCAATGACATCAGTAGAGTAGGATTTTACATGTGTTTATGATAAATAACCCTCTCTGGGAAAGCAACCCATCTAAAATGGAAGTTATCTTTAATTTTCCTCTTTTTTGTAGTCTTGATTGGAATAATTACTTCTCCTACCACATGAGCATCAAAGAGAATGCAACCAACAGGCATTAGCAAGCACACAGTCACACGAGGCACAGCAGTGGTACCCACACACGAACATACCGAGTTACGCACACAGTCATTTGACACATCCCCATTTCTTCCTCCTAGCTCTTCAGACCAATTTCACAGAATCACAGAATTATTGAGGCTGGAATAGATCTCCAAGATCATCAAGTTCAGCCTGTGACCAAACACCACAACACCAGCTAGACCATGTCACTGAGTGCCACATCCAATCTTTCCTTAAACACCTCCAGGGATGGCGACTCCATCACCTCCCTGGGCAGTCCATTCCAGTGTCTAATCACCCTTTCTGTGAGGAAGTGCTTCCTAATATCCAACCTAAACCTCCCCTGGTGCAGCTTCAGGCCATGCCTTCTCGTCCTCTCTCTAGTTGCCTGGGAGAAGAGCCTGACCCCCACCTGACTACAAATTCCTTTCACGTAGTTGTAGAGAGTGATAAGGTCTCCCCTGAGTCTCCTCTTCTCCAGGCTGAACAACCCCAGCTCCCTCAGCCTCTCCTTTTCCTTTTAATCAAATCAGAGACAGAAAGATGCCAGTTGGCCTGGTGCCAGCGCTGTCACCTCTGTGCCACCTTCTCTCTGAGCAGGAGCACTGGGACACAGGGAGGGCAAGAGGAAAGCCATGCATTTCTCCCCCAGCCTTAAAAGCAGCAGCAATGGGTAGAGCATGACAAAGCGTTACCAGTTAATGCTGGGAACGAATGTCTGGACCAAAGTGCAAAGGAAGATACCTGGAGCTTTGCCCCTGCTCCTTTAGGAGCATGTTTTTATTTACAAGCTACAGAGAAAAAGCCATTTGTGCTCCTTTAACTTACAATGGCTTACAACTACATGTGTTAAACCTTTAAAAGATATAAATGAAGGTGCATTGGCCATGGGAACATTAAGATATTTTTGTATTATTGCTTTTGGTAAAATTACTTCAACAGGTATTTCATTTGTTTCAGACAGTCTTAAGTCTTTTTGCTCAAATTCAGTGGGAATATTTGTGCAATATGTGCCACCGTGAAATCACGTGCGTTAAAAACTGACCCACTGTCAGCCATGAGCCTTTGATGAGATTTAACATAGAGACAATAGTGCTTACTCTGGGGCAACCTAGGAAGGCATTGTTTATCTCTTATTTTAATTTCAGTAATTTAATTAAGAAAGAAGACAGTGGGTATAATCTCCTTTAGAGAATCCAGGACAAAAATATAAATGCCATTTCAGAACAGATGTTACAGATTAGGTATAATTAATATTGTGTTGAAAAAGACAAAATTGAATTAAATTGAGTTCAATATCTAGGGAACTCTGACAAAGTAAAAACTCGTATTCATAGCTCCGTTAAGAATGGAAGATTCTCTGTATATCGCAGCAGTGCACAAAATGCACCAGAGCAAAGAAACAGATTAGTTGCCGTACTCTAAAAAAGCTAAGTCTGAGACAGACACGTATCAGCTCCCGTGCTCACACTCACTAAAAGGCAAGGACAGATTTTACAGAGCAAAACTGGGTTTGAATCTATAGTAAAAATGCTCAGAGTACCTGAAGCTGTGCTAGAAATAAGGAAAAAATTCAAAAGGCACGCAAACTTCCATTTTTGTAATGGAGAAGGCAGCAGTGAGAAAATTAATCTTGTGCATTAATCTTAGCATTCCTCTCAAGTGACTCAGGCCTGCAGAAGAAAACATTACCACTATCTGGTTAGAAAACATTATGTTTCCCACACAGAAGGGAGGAGAGGAGCCCGAGCAGCACTGGGTTTACTACTTTCCCTCCAATGAGTCTGTTTGCAGACCCTTCCGCTGTTTAGAATCCCAAATTGCTAAGGAAAATAGTTTCCATTTAGAACAAAAATTAGACTAGCCCTCACATTTTAAAATAAGCTTGAGCCAGAGCAGTCCTAAACAATTATTTAACAACTTATAATTTATTATAATAGTCCTTGGTAAAAGCATCTTAGAACCACAAGCAGCAGCGAAGTAGCAGAGATACTAATAACTGTAGCAATACATGTTTACATACTTAAGAGCTACAGATACATACTTTATGTGGTGACAAGGGTATAAAAAGGTCATCCAGTAACGAAGAGCAGGAAGCACCCTTGGTGAGCTGGAGAAGCAAGAGAGGTCAGAAGGCCACCTGAACCTTCACTGTTTCTTGTGTCTGAGCCAAACAGCTCCTTTTTCCAGTGAGCACGCGGTTCTGCAGGGAGCACTGACCGCACACAGTTCTCATTCACTACAGTAGAAGCCAACGTAGTTAACGACTAGGACAAATAACACTTCAAGTGTCAGGTTTGCAAAAAGGACAGCCAGTCCTGATGCTTTGCTCTTAAACTCTCAATGCTTGCAACAGAAGGGAAAGTGTCCTACTGGGAAGTACAAGAAGTAAGGGGAGTTACAACCAACTGCTTTCACAACCACCAGCGCGCTGAGTAAGCAGCTGCTCAAACCAGCCCCTAAGAAGCGGCAGAGGCGGGTGTCCCAACTTACATTGCTTCAGAGGGCTGAATGACTATACTCATCATCCAGGAGAGGCTTGCCTCGCTCCAGCTCTTGGCCCACTCACCTTCCTTTGGATGTGAGTGCCAACGTGGAAATTGCGACACGTAGGAGAGTGAGCAGAGGTTGGTTACACCAGAGCTGGATGCTCAGGGTGCCTACCCGTGGGGTGAGGTGCTCCTCAGCATCACCACATCACACCCACATGCCCCCAGATGGATTTGAAGATAGGATCAGCAGGACGAGCTAGTGAGCACTCGAAGCTAATTTACCATCTTCATAAAACATACAGGACAGCAAGGCAGAAGACCTCAAAAATGCCTCCTGTAGAAGCAGGCAAAAAAAATCCATATCTTAACCATTTGTAGAACAAGGAATCAATATGAAACAATTAAACTACACAGAACACTTACAGTTGGCAACGGATTGGGATTTATTCATCTTTAAAGTATTTCCCAATACAGTTACTCAGCTGAACTTGTTTTGTTTTTTATTAATGTGACATGAAAGTTGAATTCAAAAAGACTTTTCTCAATTTTTATTTATACATGTAGGAACCATTTACAAGTCAAACGTGATTTTTACTATGTCCCTGAATGAAAATTACCAGTTCGGTCTGAATAGTTTTTCTGTACCAGCTTAGGTCTTTCAGTAATTGCTTTTTCACAACATAATGTATTGAGAAGGAACAGAGATTACTGAAAATAATTGTACCGGCAACCAAGGAAGACAAATTATAACGACCAAATATTTCAAGTTTTTAAAGCCGAGTCCTCCTATTATGAATTTTATTTCCAACTTTCTTCCACTTTATTAAATATTTTATTATATTCTACTGGAACAGAAATGTTATACAAGGATATAAAATATTCTTTACGTGTCTTCCCTTTCTCTCTGTATCTTGCACATTAGGTCAGTTGCCCCATTTCACAGCTCAGTTGAAAAGTTGTAACAAAAATGTGGAAGGCAAAGTAAGTTCTAAGAATGCCATCATAAAACATGTCATCTTTTGCTGTTTCAAAGAAACTCAAGGATTTTTTCCACTTCTCGCACTATGGTAAATGATGTAAGACAAAAGGAAGGAATTTACTAACAGATTTTCCCATCTATCTGCTGTATCGCACTGTGGTTTAAGAAATCCTTAATCGTGTTTGAGATTTTTGTTGCTAGTGGGTTTTTTGGTTACTATTGAGTTTGGCACTGACAAGGAGAAAGTGTCTCCAAGCCATGACCTATTAGAAGCTTTTATATGACAAAATAAAGACTTGTTACTAGCTGTTTATTTTAATCTGTCAACAGGTTACAAAGAAAACAAGATAAAAGTGAGAAAGCATGAAGAGAAGGAATTATATGAACTACATCAGACTGATGAGTTTCCAAGGCTATTTTTAAAATGAATGCTTTTGTAAAATGTGCATATTACAGACTTTAATTTATGTATGTGTAAATGAAAGATTATAACTGTTATTTCAAGACAGAATACAACACAGGAAGGGCTTTGTGTGTTCTTCTAATAAAGTTACTAACTCCAGTAACTTCCTTCCCCTCTTGTCACCGGGTGCTCAATAATTCCACCAAAAAAGAGTGCTACATTGGCACCCACACGTATTCATTTGCCATTCATTTTTTTCTTTCATCCACAGCCCACTACTTATCCTAATCTGCATACATGCTAACATACACATTTACTAACACAGTACATTGATGTGAACTTGTACAAGGATTATAGAAAACTTCATAAGGAAATATATTCATTTCATCAATATGTCTGATAGTTTCACTACAAAATTTCACTGGAAAGATAATATCCAGCAACAGTAATCTTAAACCTTGATAACCGTAACCCAACAGAGCAGAAATAGCAGATCTTTGTTCAGTTTGGAGTGACCGCTGTTCTAATGCTTTAGAGCATCTCAACCATATTAGAAAGGCACGTCTCAGAACCTCACTCACATGCATTGTTTAGAAAAACAGGAATAAAGCAAACTGTTTATCTTTAATAATTGAAATAATCATAGAATCACAGAATTTTTCTGGTTGGAAGGGACCTTTAAGATCATCAAGTCCAACTGTTAACCCAGCACTGCCAGGTCACCACTAAACCATGTACCTAAGCACCACATGCACGCATCTTTTAAATACCTCCAGGGATGGTGACTCCACCACTTCTCCGGGAAGCCTGTTCCCGTGCTTTACAACCCTTTTGGTGAAGAATTTTTTCATACTATCAAATCTAAACCTTGCCTGGTGCAACTTGAGGCCATTTCCGCTTGTCTGCTTGTTACACAGGTGAACAAACAGACCCTCACCTCGCTACAACCTCCTTTCAAGTAGTTGTAAAGAGTGACAAGGTCTTCCTTGAGCCTCTTTTTTTTTTCCAGATTAAATAGCCCCAGTTGCCTCAGCCACTCCTTGTAAATTCTCTAGACCCCATAAGGATAATGCCAGACATTCTGCAACTCAATAGAAAAATAAGGAAACTGAAACCATTGAGAAGTGAAGCAACACGCCAAAAAAGTTAAGTCAGGGAAGGAAGAATAATACCTAGTTCTCCTGACACATAACTATATACCAGGGATGGGAGATTCCACCTCAACTTAAAGAAGTCCAACAGACTCTAAGTTAGGAAAGCTATAATTTAAGATTTGTCATTGTAAAAATAATGCCATTATTCTCTATAGAAATTATAGCTGGAGTTTCTTTGATCTCTGTTTGAACTAGAATGCCTAGAATTGTAAACGTTAAAGAAGTAATCCTTACATAGCTCCAGATCTCAAAATGCAAACTTTTTAAAAGAGTTCTTCAGACATATTTCATGCTGTCAGATTGGTTAGTAAGATACTGAAAACCTAAGAGCAGAAATACGCTACTTAAGTCAGTGGCACTACACACAATGAATTCAGTCACAGGATTTTATCTTAATCTTTAGGTCTGGTACTCTAGAACTGCCCATCTAACTACTTTCATGGTAGGTAAAGATGAACAATATAGCAACATCCTTTATCACTGTAGTTAAACCATTACTCACTTCTTCCATTCAATAAAGATTGAATTCTTGATTTACAAAATCTCCTGGTCACCTATTAAAACACGACTCACTTGCTCCAAGGGACCTTTCTCAGGAGTCATTTGACCTGCGCCTCATTGATCTTGTCCTATTCCCTGAAATACTTTTCTTCTAATTCATCTAATCTGCCTGGATGGGCTCTACATCCTCCTTTTCCCATTTCCTCCTCTTAGACCTCTTGACTCCCTTCGATGTGTCTTCCTCTTCAGTTCCTGTATGCCCATACTAGATCCTAGCAATGTATTAACAAGAAAAGGACAATTACTTTGAAAACAGATGCATTAACCTCTCAAATAATCCCACTAGTACTTCCTCTGCTTTTACTCTTCTTTTTCAAACAGCATTCATTAATAGTCCGATTTCTTTTTGGCTTGAAACAACAGGCAGACCAGGCAGCTGCCACTGAGTAAACTCTGTGGCAAGATTGCAGCCGAGAAGCCTGTGCTCACACTGCAACCCCATAATGAATATGAATTAGGTCTCCCCTTAGAGACAAAAGAACAAGCCACTTTATATGTATCATGGAATAAGAGCATTTGTGATGGACAGAAACTACTTAATAGCCAATACGCAGCAAACTAACATTTGAGTTTATTTTGACGTAACTTGCTTACATTTCAAAAATGTTAACTCTTCAGGAAAGCTGTTTTAGGTCTCGCTGTCACTGGGGATCTTCAGGGTACTCATTTTCTACCGCTATTACCTGCTTTGCATAGTCAGAGAAATGTAAAGGAATGTTATTGCAAGTGACAACCAAACATTTTACTTTACATGTAATGGAAAATGCAGCAGAACATACCTATATGAAAAAATAATCTTCCACCTGAGACAAGAGTCCATCAAACGTCTCAAAAAAGCCTTGTTTCTGCTATTTATTTTAACATTAGACAATTTTTGTGGGTTTTGTTGTTTGTTTTTTTTATGTAGGAGATTGAAATTAAATATTCTCGTCTCATAAATAATACAACAGAACTACATTGTACTTCAGAGCAACTAATGATGATTAATGACTCTTCTTCTAGGTTTCTCCCTTAATTTTAGGTTTCAAGAGTTATACAGCACGTCAGCAATAATGCTACGATGGGAATATTCTGACAGAAGCACTGAAATCTGCCGCTGCCGTGTTCCCAGTCATTTTCTTAAAACGAACAAACAAAAAGCTACAAGACCTAAAAGAACATTTAGTGACAAAACTATCCTTTATTTTTTACTACGTCTTTCCATATGTGCTAACCAGCTCCTGTCTCTCTCAAGCAGGTATTAGAAAACTTGGCAACTAGATGTGAATGCAACAGTATAAAAAGGTCTCCAAATACTCAGTCCTGCAAAGGTCTGCGTACCTGAAAGGTGAGAGGTTCCCCAGATGCTTAATGTTTAACAAGAACTTTCCATATCTCTCAAGACCAAGCCTAAAAGAGGTTTTTATTTTTTAGTGCCAACCCATGGAATGCATTCGTACGTCCTTGATTATGTATATTCTGGGAAATAAGAGCAGCGTACCATCTTCAAATAAATCTTTACCTTTTCCATCTACACAGTTCTCAGTATCTTTTCAGGCATATACGCCTACAGCTCACTTTGCATGAATTAATGTGATTTTCCCATAAACGTTGGCTTGAATATCATAAATAATTGACAAGCATTAAATAAACTTGCAAAGCAAAGCTCAGGATGAGATGGAGACTCCCTCAGCCATCCCACCTGGCAACAAGAAGGCAGAGGCCACTGCAGCTGCTAGTCCCCACCACTCCAAAGCAAAATGAGACATTCCAAAGCAGCAGCTCATGTAAATATTTTGAGTGTCACATTCACAAGAAACATAACTGGGCAGTCGGGTGCACCACCCTTATGGAAGTTACTCTGAGAAGATACAGGTTTTATTAGAGCCAATGTTTTCTGCTTCCCTGCTCATGAAAACTCCAGGGCTAACATATAGCATTTTTTTTCAGTTTTTCTCTTCAAGTTACAGAGAAACACATATGTAGAACATCCAAAAAATCAGGCGGAAGACAATTTACAAGCACTTCCGGCAGCACTGGCCTAAGTAAGCTTGTGGTCATCCCTCAGCTTTCCTCAAAGTATACCAAAGGAGGTCACCTGCATTTCTCTAGAGCAAGCAGAGAAGCTTCAGATCAACTACATCCTTCTGCCCTTCTCTCTCTTCTCAAGTCTTGCTTTATATTTGCCCTTACATACCACATTTTACCCTTTTCTCGGCCTGCTAGCTCTCCTTCTCTCTTTAAATCCCACACACCAGTAAATCAGCCCTCTCACCTCCCACTCGTACGTGGTGCCACCTTGTTGTACCTATTTGGAAACCAACACCACTCTCCCCTCATCTCTTGCCAACCATATCAGCCTCATGTCCCAGCTCCCTAAATCCTTGCATGTATGCAACCAGGGCTAGGACAGGAGAAGATCAGGGGGCCTGAAGGGAACCAGGTCATTGAGAACTGGTTTAAAAGGTGATTAAGCAACACACATTTCCAGCATAGCTGCTCTATGCATGCATTCACCAGGTCCAGGGAGATAATACAGCTGAGAGGTGGAATTTCTTCTGGCTGGGAAGGCTGTCTGGAGAAGTTGTTGTAGAGCGAGGACAGGACTCCCCCTCAGCTCTGGGCCTCTGCCAAGACGAGGCAATGGGATGAAAGGACCTGACCTCTGAAACTTGCCTGAGGATTAAATGAGCTTCTTTACATTGTGTACGAATGTAGCTGTTTTGATTGTGGTTTGCTGTCCTACTGGACTGCAAAAAGAGTTTTTCTCTCAGAATAAACTAACTACATCAACAGCCCAATGCATCGTGGGACTGCATGCACACGTCCTCCATGAGCATCTCCTCTGTGTGACACACTACAGTCACACCAACCCCTCTTCTTACCAGGGAGGAACAACCTACGGGCCACAGGCAGGCCAGGTATGGACAGGCCATCACAGGCAGATTCTTCCTGAACAATATCATGGTGCTCAATTGGGTCAATGAAAAAGGAGACATTCTTATTACATGTAAAAATGTAGTACAACGAGGATCCTTCAGATAATTTTTTTAAATGACCAAATCTCCTCATTCTCTTCCTAACATAACTGTCTTCAGTAATGTCTTCTTAAAGCTAAATGTGAAGATGACGAAGGGCAGGGCTCTAACGCCTTTAACGAAGAAAATGGATGCATGAGGAGAGTTGTTTTGTAGGTACTAAGAATGTTTTAAGTAATGAAAAGTCAAACGCAGATAATACCACTTGACAGAAAACATGATGCTGCCTAAAGAACAAATAGTGATTATCTTAAATGACAACAGATGGGGCCAATCTCTTCACCCAAGGTGAGAAGTCACAAGCAGAATAATCACATACACTGTCAGACTAAAGAGGATTTTGTGTACATGGCAATCAGCCTTGGTCACCTTGACTGAGACACTGAGGGAACTGCAGGTGAAAAAAAAAAAAAAAAGAGATATAAAGTAAAGATACAAATAGTAGGTCATAATTTCATCCAACTGATGAAGAGATTCTCTGATGGACTGGAAAACACAGCCACAGACTGCAGGGAGCAGCCCCTCAAAAGGAACAGACCTTGGAGCTTTCTCACTTCAAATTCCAACAGGACAGTGGTACTGCAACAAATCAGCCTCTGTGAGCTTCCAAATACCTAGTGGGATATCTGTGTTTATGAATATAACAAAATATTAATGCCCCCCAAACCTTAACAATGTGACATTGCTAGCTACTGATAGTCAAACAGAAACTCATTCTTTCCCAGCTAGAAAGAGTATCATTAAGTCCTAGGAATTAAAGGACAGATCAGGTTAATGCGTAGAGAGGATCACATATGCAGAGTTCTCCCCAATGAGCAGAAAACAACTTTTTGAAAGACTTTCTGAAGGTTTAATGAACACTAAGCAGCAGAAGTGAGCTTATATGAATACTTAAGCTACTGAGGCTGCTGCCTCAGTTATAAGAACATCTCTGTGCTCTACACCAAGGGGTCTTGCACATAGCCAGAGTTGGCAAGAGCTGTAAGAAGCTCCAGTGGACCCAAGGTGCCAGAGGACTAAAAGAGAAGTGGAGAGCCAGGTATCCACAGGCCTAGTATTTTAACAGCAAGAAGAAAATTGAAGCCTGCTTATCAGAAACAACTGTCCTTCACACATAGCACAGCAATGGGGAAAACCTTCCAATGCAAGCAGAAACCTTTAAAAGGGAACAGGAATGAAACTCTTCTCCAATACATCCTTATCTCATTTCACATACCTATATATTTATGACCAGGCTTCACACAGGTGCTTAGCTCAGTCCATATCTTACAGACATTCCTCTGTGGAGTACTAAGAAGTACTAGCAGTTCAGTCCAAAAACTCTGTGAACATCACGCAAGATGAATACTGCTCAGCTTAAGTAGAAACAGCCACTGTTAGAAGAAGAGTCTCCTAAATCATTAATCATTTCTACATCAGCACATATAGTCCAGGCACATCCCTTGTTGCTGTGCACCTTCAAGAGCATATATTCACAGTCCAGAACAGGGTTGTGAAGAAATGACAAAACAAAGCACCTCGGCCTATAAAACAAAAATATTTGGCTAACTGAATGGGCCTGAGAAGCATCCAAGATGACAGAAAATGCATTCTCCCTTTTCTGCTGAAGAGCTCAGCACTCTGCTCCTTCATCCCCCTTTCTTTCCACTGAGTAGAGATGGTTGTTTCACCTGGTTTTGTCTCAGCTACTTCAGCACTTCAGAACTGGTTCATTCTCTTTCAGCAGCTGCACTCTTCTTCGCTACAGGTACGCACAGCTAATCACGATAGTCTGTGGATTGAAGACACTACCAGTCTTCCATGGGATCTTCCTACCAATGTCAACACTTTTTAACTCTTATTTCAATGTCCCTCTGCTTTCGGGGCTGAAATGTTATTTTCCAGAAGAGTTACTGCATATTTATAATTGTTAATGTATAGACTCAGGTGTTTTCTCTTCTCTATTCCTTATCTAGTAGCTACTATTGTAAGACTGCCTGTTGATGAATAGCCAAAGGCAAGATTAATCCTCTGTTATTCTGGCGAATGTCTGGAGTAAAACAAGTAACTACGTTGGAGGTTTCATCCTCCTAATTCAGGGCAACGTGCATTTTTCAGGACTACACCACCACTGTGAGCCTAAAAACGAATAAACCTTTTAGATGCTGTGTATCTCTGAGATAAAAAAATATCTGCTGGCAGAAAGTCGAGGGGAAAACAAACAAAACAGTTTCACATAGGGCTTGCCTATTCATTTAAGTACTTTGGCTCCAAATACAGAGGTAATATTAGCTGTTTTCATCACTGATACAAGATTATACAATTAAAAGAATTGAAAAAAAAAGAGAACTGAATTGCTCTTTTGACATCTGACTTTCTCTGGGCTTCAAGGCTTCACTTCTGAGTGTTTGCCTATTGAAGCAATTAATTCTTTCATGTATTGGCATTATACAGATAATAAGTTTTCATTAGAAGAGAAGTCTTGACTGCAAAACCAGGATTATCATTTTGACAGTGTTTGCATTTAGAAAAGTTGAACTGCATCTTTGCATCTGATGCCTAAATATTTAATGCCTTTTTAAAAGCACTGTGTTGTAAAGTTGCAAAGAAAATGTTAGAGAGCATCTTTGATTTCCTTGCTTTTGATGCAGAACATTATTCCCATTCGACAAAGATTTCACAAGATGTCTTTTATGCCCACATGCAGGATTTCTTGGCCCTGACACACACATAAAGCTTTCAGCTTCTTTTATTTCATTGACATGAAAACACAAGAGTGTTGATCTGTAATCCAGCACAACTTATATAGGAAGTGTTATATATATATATATGTGTGTGTGTATATATATACACATATATATATGTGTGTGTGTGTATATATATATATATACATATATATACATATATATATGTGTGTGTGTGTATATACATATATATATATACACACACACATGTATATATATAATATATACACACACACACATAGCTTATACAGGTACCACATCTGCTCCTGAATCTTACAAATTTTTGTTGGTTTACAACCAAGCTTGTGGGGCATTTTCCTTAATACGAGTGAAAGATCCACACTGAAAAGAGAGAAGACTTGCAACTATAAACCACTTGGGGAAAGCGGCTATATATAACAACAGATCTACATCGGCTTTTGAAAACAAGACCCAATTGTCCTTGTGTCAAAACCTTTTAGATACTAGCTCACTTTTTGGTGTAAGGTAAGACACTAAGGTACCCACAACAAAGTTTAGCACCAAATCAAGCTTTTGTCTACACCGTGTGCACAAACTGAGGGCATTACATTGATTACAATCCTGGGACCATGCTTCCTGGCAGATCACTGCAGTTACGTCAAGCAGCCATTATGAGGCCCATAAGCCAGGTAGAAATGTCAAACGCTGCACAAGTTAATGGGTATGCAGATTGCCTCTGCTGCCTGTAGGACAGTGTAGGCATGCTGCATAAAGATACACAAACTTAATGACAAGACAGCCTGTCAGGCTTATATCATGGCAGACCTGCTAGACCTCTAGGGACATCTGGACATAATGCAAGAACTGTCCACCATACAACCCAAATATAGCAAGACTGCCAGGTTGGACAGCTTTGCAGAAAAGGTCTTGATTCTGGTGGACAACAAGCTGAACTTGAGCCAGCAATGTGCCCTCACAGCAAAGAAGGCCAACAGCTTCCTAAGCTGCATAAGCTGCATTAGGCAAAGTGTCACCAGCAGGTCAAGGGAGAGGATCCTTCCCCTCTACTCAGCCTGAGTGAGACATACCTGGAATGCTGGGTCCAGTTTTGGGCTCCCTAGTACAAGAGAGACAGGGAATTATTGGAGCAAGTCCTCCAGCAAAGGGCCACAAAGGTGATCAAGGAATGGGAGCTTGAGAGAGGTGGAGATGAGAAGCTTTAGGGAGGTCTTACTGATACATAGAAATACCTGATGAGGTCAGGAAGTACAGACTTTGCTCTGTGGTTCCCACTGACAGGACAAGAGACAGTGGGCACAGATTGAAATTCCACTTAAACCTAAGCAAAAAACTTTTACTGTGAGCGTGGTCAAACACCGGAACAGGTTGCCCAGACAGGCTCTGTAGTCTCCGTCTCTGGAGATACCCAGAACACAACCGGACAGACCTGAGCAACTGCCTGTATCTGACTCTGCTCTAGGCAGGGGGTCGGACTAGATGACTTCCAGAGGTGCCCTTCCAATCTTATCTGTTCTCTAATTCTGCAAAAAAATAAAGAGAAAGAAAAACGATAACTTCTAATCTTTCCCTAATCATATTAGACAATACTTGTAAGACTGGCAGGAACGCATACAGAGAAATAGGGTTTTTAAGCTGACAATGCCATTCATTGAAGTTGATCGGTAGATTTGAGCAAGCTATTACTTTCATTCTCTACCCTTCCCAGAAGAAGTAAGAACTTTTAAACCCATAAAATTTCTTCTGTCAGAAACAGAAACTTATCTACAGTAGTTTATCAACGAGCTGAGAAAATAAGTGGCAAAATATCATTTAGAAAAACAAATCCGTGTATCATGCTACTTTCCTCAAACCTTCACTGTCAGCCTTGGATTTTTAAAGGGTATTAGCCTGCTAATTAGTACACTGATGAAATGAAAAGTACCTGTTGTGATAAATAATTACACCCCACAAAATATTCAAAGCTGTTATGAGAACAAATTTCTTCATAATTCAAAATGATAGCACACACTTTTTCATTATGCAGCATAAGAAAGTGTGCTGGCTGCACACTTAAACTCCATCTAAATGTGGCCAATAAAAATTGCTGCCAAAAGCAAGAGCTCTCCTTTAGTGGACAAACAAAAAATGAAGAAAGAAAGAATGAAATAAAAACATTTGCCTGAGTAACTCATTACCAAACTACCCAAGAAATCAATAAGCTAATAAACCTTTCTGTTTAAAAGAAATCCATCATTAGATTTTACTTTACTATTTCATGCCAATGGTGAGGCTGACTCAAAGAATTTAGATTCAAATCTGATTATGAAGTTGCCCAAAACTGTGTGGTTAGGGAAGAAATCCAAGGAAACAGTCTGGTCTTCTACTGCAAATCAAAGAAAGCAATTCTCAAAATAAAACCTGACGTTTTCTAAAGTCCCGAAACAATAAAGATAAGCCAGACCATTTCTTCCTTTGAGGAGCTTTAATTCATCTCACTGCCTTTAAATTCCTCCAGAGCAGACTGGTAGCTCTGGACTCAAGGTTATTGACACGCAGCTCTCTTCAAAACCCAGAAATATTAGCATCTATCTGACACTGAGATTCAACTGGTAACAGCACTACCCTAATCAAGTCTCATGCCCTGCCCTCTTTCCAGGACGCTTTTCTACAAAAGCTCTGTCCCAACTCAGTGTCTCCTGACAACATCTTCCCAAAGAGATGGATTCAAATGTGCAGAACTAGTTAACTCCATGACAAATGTGACACATGACTTTCACTGATGTCAAAACAGCATTGGGTATGGAAGCTTATTCAATACTAAAGAGAGGACAACATGAAAATATGGCATGAGTCTTTATACCTTCAACCATAATAGAGATAAAGAGGATGAACTTGTCATATTTGGCAAGCATTTATCCACAACGGGATTTAGCTGCATTCTGTACTGTCTCTACAGTAGTGTGGCATGTTAACATTAATTTGCAATAAAATACTGAGGAGTTCTATGAAGTAGTAAAGGTTGTTCTGCCCTCCATGTCACAATGGTTACAATGCCTAGTTTTAGAGCCACTATTCAAAGTCTGGTAATAAAGCCATTTCCAGAGGTAAAATGAGACAGACACCTGAGAATGCTTAAGCAGTGCTGGAGTGTCTGACATACCAGCAATATTTAGGCAAGGGTAAAAAGAGACTGTGGACTTTTTCAGCTGGCTCCAGTGAGAGAAGAAACAACCCCCATTCATGTTCATGGGATTAGTATCAGAGTCTTGCAGACACAGGTATGCTACAAGCCACGCAGAAATCAAGTATGTTTTAAAAGTTCCACATATAATAGGAATAATGCCAAAAATTTTATCAGGATAGACTTCACAGCATTACATTTATTCATAGGCAGATCACAGCTCACAGCCTATCACCAATGCCAGAAAGCAGCCTTGGCTGAGCCGAAGCCATTCCAGAGGAGTTTCACAGATGAGAAGATGCATTAAGGGATTTGACTTACAGGAATGATTTAACTTTTTGCTAATCTAAGTGATACTGCATTAAACTCATGCTAATACCTAAATTAATAAAGTTTAGAATAGCCAAAAGAAAACAAGATTGCTGTATCAGCTTGCAAAGCCAAGCACCTCATGCCCACTAGCCCAAAACACAGCTCATAATAAAGCCACACACTGAAGAGGGATGATATTAAATCCAATGATGGCCTGTGAAGCACGGTGCCTGGTGGGAGGAGAGTTAGGTGTAGCGTGCAACTTAATCACAAGAGCTCAGAATGGGAAAAGCCAGACATCTAATGCATGCAGGAAAGAATGAAGTTGTCCTAAAGCAGCAATCGCATTTTTTCACGTTGTTCAAAGTCTCACAGGATTTGCCTGCTATAAAATGATTGTAAGCTAAGAAAGCATGCTGAAAAATGACAGGCAAATGAGCACTCTACCACTCAGCTTCCCACTAGCAAACCATATACACTAAAATCCAAAAAGCCTCCATCACTGCATTCTTTAGCAATTGATGGAAGCCAAGTACTGAGTGTTTGTAAAATACTCTTTAGATCCTTCTTTGAGACCCTAGCTCAGCTATGTTTATACAACAAGACTATACCATATACTCCCCAACCATCTGAGCCAATTTTAAGGCAAAGAAGCCATGAAATGCATCAAATCTCCAGCTAATTTCTGGAGCTTTGCATTTCTGCTCCCACTTGTGACTTCCATTTCACTCCAATCCTTCTCATATTATTTAATTCACTTATTTAATGATTTATATAGCACCTATATCCTTAGCTGTCAGCCATCCTTCTCATATAGCCTTAAAAGGACTTGTTTAGATTTGCAGGGTGAGGGGGAGGAGAGGGGGTTCCTTCTGAATACACTATGTCAAGGTTGTTAGAAGCCAGCAGATCCTGGCCTCCCAACGCATTTTTAAATGACAAATTATGAAAACAGTCTACATGCTGTTTCTCACTATATTCAGTTCTAAGATTCTACTCATAGCAAGAGATAGAATCTGCATTTTGGTGAGAAACAGTATGTGAAGTATTCTATAATTTTCACTTTAAAAGGATGCAAGAATTGTTGGCTCTTTACAAATTTGACATATTCAGCACACACACACAAAAAAATTTAAACAAGTCCTTTTAAGGCTGCGTAGCTTCTGTCCTTAAAAAAAAAAATCAACCCACAACCAAAAAACAACCCTCGCATACTCTCGCATACTTGCTGGACTGGGTTGCTAGTGCTTCCCAGGGCTCCTCTCTATTCCTCTACAAGAGTCAAACCATGCTCCATCCCCCAGCACATAGGGACAAAAATGCCATCTCATTCCTCACCAGAGGGGAAGGGATGACCAAGTGACATTTCTCCCACTCAGCAGAAACTTTAAAATAAATTTAAAAGAAAATAAAAGTACCCTACAAATGGTAAAAAAGGAAAGTTGGAAAAATAGATTTGGATTAAATCACTGCGCTAAAACTACTAACTACTTTTCTGCCTCAGTGACACTGAAGCTCAATCGCCATGTTCCTAATGCGCTTGACTACCAGTCTTTGTTTGCTTACGTTCTGCATTTCCTGTCTCCATGATATTAATGTATTCTAAAGCCCAGAAGACCAATTGGTACATACGGTTTTATGTCTTATAAAGTGATCTGCCCCCATCGTAAATACATTCCATTCAATAGAGAAGTATCGAGTTGAAAATATCTTGTAACTTTTTCAGTTTTTATGTCCTCTGGCACATTTTGTCTCCATGGATACGCAAGGCTCTATTTTTCATTTGTTCACAGTGGAATACGAGCCTTTGAACAGATACACACAATGCTAATAGTCCTTATGCACAAAACCAGCACACATACCTTAATGCAAATCTTTTTAACTTAAAACAGTCCTTCTGTGGAAACCAAAACTTCTTGTGGACCCCACAAGTCCTAGGTAGAACAGGTATTTCCTATTCCAGGCAATGCTTGGAGAAGAGGAAGAGGTGCATCATCTGATTGAAAAGCTATTTGAGAAACACCCTGCTTCCATAGAAGAATCCTCCCAATTGCTAACCTGAGTTTATCGATGCCTAGTCTATGATTCTTGTGTTGTCACTGTTGTGCTTTAATGCAAAGAATTCTTTCTTTTCCATTTATTCCTTTGATATATTCATTGATAATAATCACACTCTGCTCATCTTCCCTTTCACTAGGCTAAGCAAAGTTATTCTCCTCCTGTCCTCAAGATGATAGCACCTCCATTTCCTTAAATGTTTTCTTACAATTTTTCCAGACATGATTTTATCTTTCTTGAACGTGGGGCACTAGAAGTGTACTCAGATTCCCAGTGAAACTGTACCAGCACTCTTTGTAATGGTATAAACATGTCCCTTTCTCTACACCTGATACTTTGTATAAGGCTTGTGTTCAGAAAAACAACAACAACAACAACAAAAACCCAACAAAAACCAACCTCACACACTTCTCAGAAATGTAACTATCAAAAAGACCTATCAGATTATCCTGGTACAATCCACCTGTCATAAAATTACACTTTCTCTCATCTTTCATTCATCACTATTCTTTGTCTTTAATAATGACTTCCTTGTTCTGAAGTCTTTCACACAACAGATGTCAGAATAACCAATCTGTAGTTCCCCAAGTCACATTTTTGCTTCTTCTCAACAGCAAGAAATACATTCGTTATTCTCCAGCCATATATGAGCAGCTCTGAAATGACTGATCTATCAAAAATGCTTGAGATCAGATTTTAAATTTTATGTGTCAGTCCACTATGATATGTTGAGATGATGTCTAATGACACAGCCCATGGAAGACTTGCAGAGTAATATATTTTACAAGAACAATAAATATAGCTAGAGGGAAGAACATACACACAGAACTTTCGACCTTGTGGCATTCTTATGGTCATTTAGGGATGACTATCACATGGTTCTCGGGATCCAGGAAGGTCAGACACTTCAGTTTTATTCTTTAATCATATATTGTTTTTCAAGTCCTCACTTATACAAATTATCTTGGTTTTAATAGAGCACCTCTGATGTAATCGGGCTATTGAGAGTGGATGTAGGAAATATATCTGGGTTTGAGATTATATCTAGATTATTCTCAAGGTGCATTGCAATGTATCATGTCTTCATTTCAGTCCTCATTTTTATGTCTGAAGAATATCTTTTATTTGCATCAGTTTCCTCTGTAAGTAACTCAGCTTGCCTTTTCACAATTTTCAGGGAAGCCTTTAACCTCCAAGCCACAGCTTTCTTTGCAGGATCTCTGCTTACCTTTTATTCTGGAGCTGTTAATCCTACATTTGCAATTGCAATGAAACATTTTATGTGCGGTTCTGACTGTCTGGGGACTTCATTTTTTAAAATAAAATTATGTCTTTTCTGATCTCTTTAGTTAATTAATTCCTATTTGAATTGGATTAAGTGGTAACCATTTGTTCCAGGACTGTTTTCATAGTCAGCTCTTCCACAAGGTCATTCCTACATACCAAAGCTAAGCCTGAAACAGAGCGATCTTTTCATTCAATAACTATTAGAAGAAATATGTTGACTACTACCTCCAGAAATATCCTTCCTATCATTATTAGTAGTACCTTCTCCAAGAAATAAGTTTCCCATAGCCGTGTATCTCCCAGTAGTATTTCTTTCTCTAGCAACATAGAGGGCGTCTAGACCAAAGCTGAACTTGGCATCTAGAGCAGACTCCTAACATCATCTGACTGCACCTCCCATCTTAAACTTGCTCAGGAAACAAAGCAAGACAAGGGCAAGTGCATGGGTCTTTGCTCCACCCCATCAACCAGGAGGCCTTCCAGGCCACCAATAACTGGAATAACCTTCTCACCACTTTTGCGTCGTTCCGGCACTGAGTCAACAGGTCAGGAAGCACAACTAACATTGTTGCTTATTTCACCCAAAACTCACTCAGAATCCATTTTTAAAGTACTCCTAGTGACAGAAAATTCAAAAACTTTACCAAGCTTTTTAAAACTTCCAAGTTTGTGGATCCCTTTTGCCAAAAAACGTCAGAGAATTAGCCAATCTGACCTAAGAGAAGATTTTCGTCTGCATTTGACAGATGTTTACAGATGGGCAAGTCTGAAGACAATTTAATCTTGATTTGGTATTTCAGAAGCACCTCTCACCTTTGTAGTGTAACAAAGGCAGCTTTAAGCAATTTGAGTGCAGTTGTATTTATTAATAGTTCACATGAGTCACTTCAAAATGCTTTATGCTGTCCTTAAAATCATATTGGCGTGTATTTCCTTTGAACATTTTGCTATGTGCTGCTAGAACTTTACAGCCCTGGGGAAACATGTAGGAGAGAGCTGGCACATTTACACTTTAAACAATGAAGCATATGAAGAGCTGTTCCTCTTCTTCCCCATTCAGACTCATGACATGCAAGAAAAAAAAAAAAAAAATCCCTTCACTTAATGTAACATCATCCCTAAAATTTTGCAAGTGTAAATTATATTTCTCCCAGAAAATGCAACATATCCCCGGCACAGCACAAAAGGCCACTCCTTAGCACAAAGATAATGATTTTAAATCTGAAGGGTAGCCAGGTAAGAGATGACTAAAGCCAATATGAATGGAAAATGTATGTAATTTTTAGATTAACTCAGTTTGCAACAGATTTTCTTTAAACATTATGTACTGCTCTGTGCCTTTTTAATCTTCTATTTTGTTTTCTCAAGTTTGACAATACAGAAAGAATAGCACTGGTGCAGCAAATGAATCAGGGACAAGAAGGGGACTGAAAAAGTTCACATTTCTTCTAAATTGTAGTGATCTTTGTCAAACACATATATTACGTTCAAGGCAGACGTGCAATTTTTCCCATTGACCATGTATCCATAACTCTTGCTAGGCAAATGTAAAAGTTGGAGGCTTCCTTCAAATTAAGTTAGCCATAAAAAAATAAGTTATTGTCACAGTAGTAGTGGTGCAAAGAAATTTGTTCATATGAGCAAAAGATTTCCCCACAGTAATGAACATGTGCTTCGCTTACTATGGTTTAATGTGGTAGGCAGGCATCTGTGAGCTTCTTCCACAGTTGCTGCTCCAAGTGCCAGGAGTTCTTATACCTCCTGGGCCATGCAGGGCCTCCTGGTACAAGGGCAGGGGGCTGCAGGAGCTATGAGTGCTTGGGCTGCAGGCTGGCTTCCAAACACAACAGGAGTGGGGTCTCCTCAGCTCTACCCTTCTCTCTCACATCTGTACTTTGCCCTTTTCCTTCCTTTTTCCATCCCCCATATCTACAGTTTGCTATCTCCCAACTCCACCTCTTCCTCTTCTGTCCCTGAAACCAAGAGCCATGCAAAACACACTTTAAGAGAAACTCCAACCAAGTGAGAAAGATTAAGTATGTGCTCAGCTTCCCCCTTCTCCTCTGCCTGCAGAGGCAGCAGATCTCAGCCTCTGAGAAGATGCTTCCTCCAAGGAACAGCAGAATAAAGCTGATTAGGGCATCTATTTAAAAGATGGGAAATAAAAAAAAATAAAAAAAGCCACGAGCTGAAAAGGTCGTCAAGGGCGGTATTCATCTAAATGAAGAGCAGTGCAATGTTGATGTCAACTGCTAAGCTCAGGCTCCATTTATAGTTTGGGTGGGGGAGGGATCAGGACAGAGGACATTTTCTCTTTGACTTCAGGCCAGGATATGAGCTCCTGTTACTCTGCTCTCCCAGGAAGCCCACACTTCCACTGTGCATAAAACCCACACCGGAAGAAAGCAAGAGGCGCAACAGACAGCTTCTAGGTAGAGGCACAGAATAAAGATGTCCGTCACAGCAAAGAGCCAGCTCCCCTTCCTCAGCCAAAACAAAATGAAGTGGGAAAAACCTGAATAAATATCAGGGCAGCAAAAGTGCGGTTTAAGCTAAAAGCTCATGTTGCCGCAAGAATAACTTTAGGCCAATATGAAACGATGACTATCAGTCATGGAGCTCTGGAAGAGTCCATCAGCTGAAGGAGTGAACTGAAAAAACCTACTTCTGAGACACAGAGCCTGCTCTGTTTATGTAAGGGATTACACGTAGCTGTGTGCAACAGAAAGGGGAAGGGATCCATGGCCCAGGAGGTCCCCCGTGTCTCACATTCCTAGATATTGGCCAAGTGGAATTTAACTAAACTTTCCAAATATTTTCCTTCCAAAAAAATCACTTTCAAGCTTCAAGCAAGTACGAAGAGTTACAGCCTAAAAGACTGATTTTCTTATAAAAAGTTCCATCAAAACAGAATGAATATACTTCTTTGAAACCTTCAGGAAAAGGATCAGTTCCCTAATTTGCTAAATACATAGGTAATAATTGCACTAGTTTGTTTCCAGAGTCCTTTTTCTGTTTGCTATTGCAGTTCTTTCTGAAGAAGAAACAGATTCTCAGGAGAGCAATAATTAATAGACTCAGTCAAGAGATCATTTCCCCTGGTCCCTCTGCAGTGTTAAATCGCATCGGTCTCCAGGAAATAGAGTAAAGTGCAAGCGCTAAAAAACAATCCAAACCTACTACAAATGGAGGAAGATGTGTACTGAAGCAATGGTGGGGCATACCAATGTTTAAAGGAGCTCAAGAACAGGTATTCTTTCTTTTTCTTTTTTTTTTTTTGCTCCATTGTCCAATTTCTCTCAGTGCTCATGTTACACCTACCTAGATTTATTAAGACTAGAAGCACATCTTTCAGAGGTCATTTAGAAAGTAATTTAAATACATTTAACATGGAAGAGTAAGTGAGCCAGGAAACTACCAAACACTCCTGCCTGACACAAACATTAAAAAAAAAACAGGATTAAGATGTGGCCTGTGGGATCATCGCAGCCTCTCCCCAGGACAAGGTCAAATAGCAGACACAGTTTTGATCTTGAAGTAGGGAAGAGGCACACAAGCATCAAAAGAAGGGAATAGAAAGCAGGATGTCAAAACTATTATACAACCTGAAAAACTTCCGGATAAATTGCTTTTATGCATCAGATCCAGCCCATGTGCTGTAGAAGAGGCACCCTTCTGCAAGCACTGCTCTGAGTAAAAGTCAGTGCATCAATGTTGTTACTCTAAGTTCACCTCTGCTTTACTAATACGTGTATCTTGGCCCTTAATTTTTTCTTCAAGTTCATGTACTTTGCATTCCCAGAACTAATGCCATTACTTCTGCTGCTGTCAAAACAGCAACTTTCTTTTTTTTCTTCCTTCTTTTTCTTTGAAATTATTTTTGCGGAAAGACAAAAGCTACAGCTGAAAAGAGAGGAGTTTTAAGGGAAGGATTGCTGAGAAATAATTGTCCAGATCTCGCAGGTGAGGTCTCAATAATACCAACACTGAAAATACCACAACAGTCCATAGTCACAATTAGGTATTACAACAGCAAGTCTAACCTTGTATCAGAACACAGCAGGCTGCTCTCTTTTTTACAGGATACAAGAAATGCCTGTACTCAAAGAAAATGTTTCAAAATGGGTAACTGAACTTGGTCTCAGCAAGGTAACTTAAGCAACTTCTAGCAAGAAAGAAACAGTTTTGTTACACCCTCGAGAGGCCAACCAGCAAGCCTTGCTTGTGTGGTGGCAATGCCGACGACATTTGTTAAAGACCAATCATAATGCAGTGATTGGGTAATCTTGTGGATAACCTCAACCAAAATACTTCCAGCAGAGAAGAAATAAAAGAAGAGGATATACAAACATACAATTAAAATGCACACCATGTAACTAACACATAGTTTTATATATATACATATATATATATACACACAAGAGAAAGAAAGCAGACCTGCTTGTGATTACAAGGGTCTCTTTTCCTAAAGAAACCTCTTTTAAGCCCTGCTCCTCACTAACACGGTGGGAAGGCAGGTCTGCATCCTGACTCAGCCTTCACTTACGTGGGTGTGTCAACAGGGCTGTGTATAAGCCAGAAAGATTTCTGACTGTATAACTCCATCTCCAGGTATTGCTCTTCAGTGATGTTGAGCAAACAAAGCTGTAGCTGAAGTCTTTGGGAGCGAACAACCTCCAGGACTCATGAAAACCAAGCCATTGCCAATTAGTTGAAAAGACTCAGGATTCACCAGATGCAAGAAGAAGGGGGTTTTTTCAGCCCTTTTCTCAGTGTCAGCACAGTTTCTTCACAAGGAATTCTTTTGAAGTGCTACACTCACCCAGACAGAGCATGCACCAACCACTGGTGCACACTGGCCGAACAGGCAGTGGTTTTGCGCAACCAGATGCTACAGGTAAGATGGAGCTCAGGAAGACACCCAGCTAAACCCTCACTAAGACTGTATCTAGAGTGCCCACCCAAACACCCTGTTAGTTTCCGTATTTGAAACAAATGAGAACACTCCTGCAGGTCAATGCAGTAGGGCCAGAACAGTCCTGACCCTCAGTCTTCACTAGATTTGCATATTACAGCCATCACAGGGGCTGAAAGCACCATTCACAGGGCTGGGACCATCTGAATCTGAACTGCGGGCAGCACAATATGGACAAAAAGGTCAACCCCAAATGCAAGGAAACCTCATCGTAAGACCTAACTATAATGGGTGACAGGGAATACAAAGCCATTTGTTTTCCCAGTACTTCTTCAAGCAAAGAAGTCCAGAGGAAATCCAAAAAAAGCAACCTCATTTGCCTGATCAATGCAATCAAAAGGCCTGTTTCTTTATCTGCTTATTTGCAGCCAGATTGAGAAAGTACACCTGGAGTAGAATATCTGTATAAATACCTAAATATGCACTGTGATGACTCAGAGTATTTATTGTTGTCTTGCTCCAGTCACCCTGTTTAAGTTGCATTTACGCTTGCTTTAAAATGGATCCACAAAGATAGCTAGAGGCCAGTTCAAGCGGAATTAAAGAATATGAATAGTGAGACACATTAATTCCTCATGGTAACTCCATTAACTGCAGATACTTATCCCAGAATAAATGTGGTCTCCTCTTTTCTCGCTTGCTTTTGCATCCTTAATAGATAAATATAAATTCTGTTGTTAACAGAAAACTGAACAGTATTACCAGTAGTTGGAAAAAAAAAAAGTTTCATGCCAGAAAATGGCAAGATGAATCACCAAGAACATAACAAGGTTATTTGTGAAAACCAAGGACATATGTATACACTCTCAACAGTACTACATCTGAACACTCCAAAATGCATTAAACACCTTACAGAACAAGCTACATACAAGCTCCGTTCCTATTGGTTTATAAATTAAATTTCATTTTAAAACCGTGGAATTGACGTGCTCAAAAAAAAGAAGGGACAACACAAAGGTTACCCTACAGATATGTCATGGTTGCTCAAACAGGCATACACCCCATTTCTGACTTGTAGTTAACTAAAATATCTCTAGACTACAAGATATGTTCCAGATCAGCGGTTTGCTTTCAAACATTCAAATCCCCATGTGTGCTGATTGTCAGAGAGAATATAAATGTTTAATTTGCCTTTTAAAGCAAGAAACACATTTTTAATGCTAGTCTCTCTAGTACAGAATACACTATTGCATTAGTTCATACAAAAAACTCCAAAGTTTTGCAGTATGCAATGTTACTATTTTAAAGGGAATTTTTAAGATATGCTGTTTTAAAGAAATAGGATTCAAATTTCTTCTGATCATAGAATAATTACTTAATTCCCGAGAACCAAAAATATGGTAAAAGGTGTCTGACAAAATCCCATGTTTTCAACTGTAACAATTATATAGGACATAACAGTATACAAGGCACCCTAAGGCAAGAAAAATACTAATTACTCTCCAGTTTGAATTTTCATCATAAGTTACTTTCTGGACTACTTAAAAAAAAAAACAAACAACAAAAAAACAAACAAAAAACCCCAAACAAAACCAAAAACAAACCAGAAAACCACACAACAGACTCAAAAATCGCCTGTGCTTCCACAGAATCTAAAACAAACCTCAGAGTTGAAACTTAACCCAATAATTTGTAACAGATCATTCAGAAGCCTGCACAGAAGAAAGAGGTACCACAGAAGACTTTTTTTGTGCTGGGGAGTGGAGCTGCACATGGAGCTGCATACATAGAATGATACAGCAGAAGAGAGGCCATGTATAAATGGAAATGGAAAGAGGAAATGGATAAAAACTTATTTTAAACAAAGACCTCCTAAGTAATTCTGAGAACACTGAAACCATCCTCAGCCTTATCAAGCAGCCATGCAAATGAGGGGATTTTCATAAACAATGACTGAAATCTCGTTCCTGTGAATCACAGCATGGTAGGGGTTGGAAGGGACCTCTGGAGATCATCTAGTCCAACCCTCCTGCTAAAGCAGGTTCCACAGGAACGTGGTCGGTTTTGAAAGTCCCCAGAGAAGGAAACATCACAATCTCTCTGGGCAGCCTGTTCTAGTGCTCAGTCACCCCCAAAGAACAGTTTTTCCTTATGTTTAGGTGGAACTTCCTGTGTTCTAGTTTGTGCCCATTATCACTGGGCACCACCAAAAAGAGACTGGCCCCATCCTCTTGACAACCACCCTTTAGATATTTACCAGCACTGGTAAGATCCCCTTCTCAGTCTTCTTCAGGTTAAACTTACTCAGGTCTCTCAGCCTTTCCTCATAAGAGGGATGCTCCAGTCCCCTAATCATCTTCACATCCTCTGCTAGACTTTCTGCAGAAGCTTGCCTCTCTTGAACTGGGGAGCTCAGAACTATAGTCCAGATGTGGCCTCACTAGGGCAGAGTAGAGGGGGAAGAGAACCGCCCTCCTTGTGCTGGTCACACTCTTCTTAATGCACCCCAAGATACCACTAACATTCTTAGCTACAAGGGCACATTGCTGGCTCATGGTTAACTTGTTATCCACCAGGACCCCAAGTCCTTCCCTGCAGAGCTGCCTTCCAGCAGGTCAACTCCTAACCTGTACTGGTGCATGGGGTTATTCCTCCCCAGGGGCAGGACTCCACATTTGCCCATGTTGAACTTCATTAGGTTCCCCTCCATCCAGCTCTCTAGCCTGTCCAGGTCCCACTGAATGGCAGCACAGTCTTCTGGTGAATCAGCCACTCCTCCCAGTTTTGTATCATCAGCAAACTTGCTACGAATACACTCCATCCCTTCATCCAGGTCATTGATGAATATATTGAACAAAACTGGATCCAGTACTGACTCCTGGGGAACACCGCTAGCTACAGGCCTCCAGCTAGACTCTGCACTGCTGATCACAACCCTCTGATCCCTGTTGTTCAGCCAGTTCTCAATCCACCTCACTGTCCACTCGTCTGTCCCATGCTTCTTGAGCTTACCTATGAGGATGTTATGGGAGACAGTGTCAAAAGCCTTGAGGAAGTCGTCAGACAACATCCACTGCTACCCCCTCACCTACCCAGCCAGTCATGCCATTGTAGAAGGCTATCAGATGGGTCAAGATGAAGTCTGCTCTACTTCAGATCTCACCACGGACAAAACTGTAGCATTTCAGAAAACTTCAGATAAAGCATTTACAATATATACTTTAAACAAAATACTCAACCTTGTAAAATGAAACCTTGACTTAGCCTGGCCTAGTGCCCTTAAGAGAGGAACAGTGTTAGGTAAGAGATCCAACATACAAGTTTCTCAAACAAAGATTAACACACACAGTCTGATGACAATCCATACAAGATGAACGGAAAAAAAGAAAAAAAAGAGGGAATCATTTTGATGTCAATCTTATACATCTTTGCAGCTGAAGCTCTCCAGCACAAGTGAACTTTAAGACTTGAAACCAAAGTCTCACCATGCAAAATGACACCAGCAAAATTAAAGGAAGTATAATTAACAAAGGGGAACAGCGTGAAGATCTCAGTTCTAGCACACTTATCTTGGAGAATGTGTGTTAGCAAATTAAATATGAACACACACACAACTTGGGAGAAGTGCTATTTCTCGTGACTTTCAATGAAAGGTATTTTCTAATTTGCAAAACCTCACACATTAAAGTAAATAATTAGTAACAGCTAACTGCATTACATTTATTTTAACACTAAAGATGGAGTGAAGACTAGAAAATTATTTAAAAGTGTAAATATTCCATAAGAAACAATACAGGATGAGTTGGGCTGATAATGTGTTCTGCACAGAGTTTTCATGAAATTGTTGTGGATGACCTACAGAGCATCTGTAATTCACAATGCTTCATTTTCTCACTTTCTTGCAAGAGACAGAATTTAAGACAACTTGAAAAAACAGCAATGAACAAAAAAAATATCCTCAGGAACATGTTACTAAAGGAAAGGAATTCAATGATGTTTCTTCAGCTGGAACTCCTTTTCCAGGCATGATTTCTACATAAAGGGCAAGTGATTTAAACAAGTGGTACAAAAAGTAAGATAGAAGTAAACTCTGCTTAATGTTACATGCAAGTTAAGGTAATGGGTACCATATTTGTAGTCATACATAATAACTGTAAGGGTTTCCTGGCAATAATATTTCATGCCAAACACTTTGGCTCAAGAGACAAATAAAACAAAACAAACCCCACAACAAAACAGCAGCTTGCTACTCATCAGATATGCTCTCTGTGTGTATTTCAATTACTCTCTACTTACTTTAAGGGCAGAAATACTGCCCTTCACCTTTTTCAGCCCTGCAGAGAAAAAAGGAGTTGCAATAGCATTAGAAGAGTTTTGCTGTGCAGTAACAATTACTGGTATTTTGTACTGGCAACGTGAGAAAGAAAAAGAACAACAAAAAAAACCCCACCAAAACTCCACAGCCCAGGGTTCAGCTGGCTAAATGTACAGGGCTCGCTCCCAGCAAAGGCATCTTTTCAAATTCACCTGTGCAGACCTAAAAGTTAGTGAGAGGCAATACATTTGAGAATCCAAAGCGTCATTTTTTGCCATCACTTCACAGAAGATATCCGAATGACACTATGACCTATTTAAAGGCAGAAAAGTAGGTCTTGCTCACATGGGTTTGAGAAGGCCTGCGCCAATGCCAACATAGAACTAGATGAATTTAACGGCTTATGGAAATGCATAAATGAAAAGCCATACAAAATGGTGCGACATGCAGTATGAGCAAACTCCGATTCATCCCACTGCAGGAAGGGCCACAATCTGGACTTCAGTTCAGTCCAATTTACAGCCTAGCAGGCACACTATGACAACTTTAATTTATAGCCAGAAATGCTGTTCTAGCACTGAAGGATTTAAATGCTCTCCAGCCATTATGTACTCCCTCCAGAAATAAAATATATTATTCTGTTCAACGTCACTGACAACAAACAAATTCCCCAAATTCACGCAGAAAGATTCAATAAATGGAGACTCCCAAATTTCTCATACCAATGAATGCTTTTGAAGACTACAGCACTATCAGATAATTAAAGAATTGCAAGGACCACTTCTGATGCCATAAATCCAGAAGAAAGTTTTTTTTACAATGAGAACAACTAAGCATTAGAAGGGAATGCTTCCCACCCAAGGGAAGTGGTGGATTCCCCAACATTAAACAGTTTCAAGACTCATCTTGACAAGGTGCTGGCCTATCTCACTTAAACTACACTTAAGGTTGGACTAGATGATCCTTGAGGTCTCCTCCAACCTGGCATTCTATGAATCTATGAAACCATTCTCCATTAGAGAACTCACAGTAGAGAGAATTTCCCCTAGAAAATAATTAGCCAGAATCAGCTGGCCAGCAATCAGAAATCACAACAGCAGCTTTTCTGTAGATAAATGTAAGCAACTCACAGTCTTCTTGTTAAATTTTGTAAAAAAAACCTGACAGAGTAATGTACAACCACGAGGAAGAGTTTATTCTTTTTTACCCTTCTTCTCCTGATTCTGACTGAGATTAACTCTGCCCTGTTGCATCATTTTTATCATCTGAAATTCCCATAAATACAGAATTTGACACTGCTTCACATGGGCTGTGCAGGCATGCATGGAAAATCCTGACTAAAACGCGTCCTGGAAAAAGACAGGTAGGGCGGCAATAAATTTCTCAACTTTGCACTTAATTAGTCTGTTTCCTTGTGGCCTTAGACCGAATTTCAGATTTACGCCAACCTAAATCAGACCTCTTGAATACATTTCAGGATAAAGACATGTAAAAAAAATATAAATCCATAACTATTTATAGAGGAATTCCTATCGACGGTCCTCATTAACTCCAAAAACAAAGCTCATCACTAGCAACCTCATTTCTTGCACCCAGCCACATGAAAACACAGCAGCCCAGAACTAGCTACCTGCCAGAATGAGGCACCAGCAAAATCCTTGCCTGAAATAAACTACGTGCCGTGAAGCTCAACAAACTGAGCAGGAGTTCACTTTCTGCTGAACAAGAGCGACTACGAACCACCTCTGGAAAACTCAGTGGCTTTAAATCAAAAAATAGATTGACTCATGCCCTAGCATGACATCACATGGGAGTAGGTGAAATCTTTTGCCGTTTTCTCCCGGATGTTTTAGGCTTCCACATGCAAGTGAAAGGGAGGGATGCAATGCTCAGCTGTTAAATGGTGCTACACCCTTGCTAGCAGCAGGCTCTGGTGTTCCTCCAACAGTCGCCCCAGGCAGGGAGCACCATGGCAATTCAACTCTGAGGTTACTAGGACACTGGTCAACAGCTCCCTACTAAAAAGGGTCACTTCCTATTCCTGAGCTGAACAGAAGTATTAAGATGCACTGCCTGTCATCTATATGATGCCAAGAGCTATGCAGGTGTATGCTAGACATACGTTCCATGAAAATACCGCCATCAAGATACATACATCTTCTCAAGACCTGAACATCTTGCATCCCTTACTGGAGAGGTAGCTCCTGAGGTTCATGTTTGGTTCTCATGGGTTGAAACAAAAGCCCCCTGGTCACTACCTTTGCAAGATGCTGCAGATAGCACAAGAAAAATTCAACAGCTGCAACACTGAAAGACATCCACCCTCCAGTAAAAAGCCACATCTTTCTCTTTCTCTCCTACCACCTGTTTCTACCACTTGTCCAGATGTGCTCAAAGGCTTGAATAGTCTATGAACCCAAGCATGAAAGCACTCACAAGGGAAGACCACAGAAACAGGCATCTGGGAGAGGAAGCAACCAGCTAATCAGGGGGTTCCCTAATTACTCACAGAGATATTTGCTTGTAAATCAACAAAATCTCTGACATTCTGCCACAAGTTCCTCAGTACCATACCCTGCAGTAAAATAAATCACTCACTTTTATTAAGATAACTTTCACAGAAATGGGGAATATTTCCAACATTCAATACGTACAGCTACAAAAGGTGACATTAAAGGAGTACATAATCACAGTATGCAAATATTAATGACAGCCTGCAATGATATAGGACACCAACAATTTACCACAGAGGAAAAAAGGAAACATTTAAGGCCACAGTACCAATTAAAGGATGTTTTGCCCAGAGGGTCACTGGAATGTGAGACAATTTGCCAAGGGAAACAGAGGGTGTGGCCTCCCCACAAAGCTGGATTCAACATCTGCCTCAAGAGCAGGGACATATTTCAACAAGAACAGGACCAGGCTGCAAGTACCTATGGTTTTCTTCCTACACAATTTGTTTATGAGTTTGGCTTTTGTTTTGGTTTTCATATAGACAGCACTATATACTATGCTCATTCAAGACCCCACCTGGAAAGTATAAACATTATTTTAAGTTTTTAAGCAAGTTTAATATCCATCTATCAAATGACGATCTTCAGATTCTTTTCCACAGCTTGTGTTTAAACAACAAAGTGCTTTGCAAGCCTCAGGATATTTATTAATAGGACTAGGCTGGAAAAAATACAGTAATCTACTCAAATGAGAATTTCAGCCTGCAAGGATACTGAATCCATAGGCCAAGTCACGTATAGATGAGCATACCAGGAGCTTTCAGATCCTAACAGGCAAAAGGAGAAAATAATCAACATTAAACATCACCTAACTTAGGTCTCTAAATCAAATCTGACAACTCAGACAATGCAATCAACTTTCTAAATACGTAAACCTTTGCAAATATTACACCTATTTCAACACCAAAAAAAAATAACTGCAAGTTTCAGGAGATAGAGACACTCAGGCCAAAGTTTGAGTGCCACACACCAGGTACCTATAGACATATTTAGCCATTCATTTCATTTCAAAAAAATTGATCATCTACAGTAAACAAAAACAGTGAAGACTGGCTCTAATCTAATGGAATTACACAGCATAGTAGCAGTCATAAAATCACAGGATCATCTGCCTTCATGGCAGCACAGCAAAGGTGGCTGACAATCACAAGCAGAAGAAGTAAACAATTCAACTGTATGATGAAATATCCAACAGCCTTCAGTATAATTTCCAGCGATTCATTCACTGACTTCAAAAATGTAAAGCATCCAAGTATGAAACAACAGCAGACTATCTTACAGGTAATTATTATCAGCACTTACACTACCTACATACCTGAGGGCACCTTCGCCTGAACAAACCCAAACTTTACTTATGTTGCCCTTAGCAACTGAACATTACTACCATCTATTTAAGTATTCTTGAAATATTCAATTCTCCAGTAGCAATTCCTAACACTTTCTGATTTAATAGAGGATATATTCAGGAAATCCTTTTAACTGTGCACTGTCAATAATGCTTAGACAGTAATCATTAGAAAGAAAAGCATTACTTATTTTTCTTTTTGAGTCAGCCATGCCCAGTAAGACCAGGGTATCTCCCAAGGGAGCATCAAGATTTGACACCTCTTTGGAGAAACTCAGTGTGAACCACGAGGATTCATCAGTCAAGGCGTGCTACAGAAAGGCTGTCAGATTCTTTTTGTAAGCAACACAATGCATGCACACTTTCTTTATTCCCCAGACAAGAAAAAGCCATTTCACTGCAGAGTGAAATGGCTTTCTATATTCTCAAATGTCATAAAAAGGCAGGAATAGTGTGACATTTGAACTCTGAGTACAGCATTTCCAAGACACTGAGAGTTCAGCTGTATTTCTGCTGCAGGTACAGGTATTCCATTAGAACAAGAGCAGCAAACTGCCCTTGCACAGGCACACTACTCAGTGAATGACAGAGGTACTTAGCAGACAAATGAAAGTAGAAGTTCAAAGCTGTACAAAAGACCCTGAAAGCATTCCATGTAAAACATTGTTTCTTAGGTGTCATTTTTATTCGAAATTTAAATTCTAAATAAATTAAATTTTGAAGAGCTGTGGCCAGTAAAACTGCTTTGTTATATTTAAGTCAATAGAAACAAATGTCTCAAGCAAGTAACCTCCTTCTTCCTAGTACTATGCAGACAGTCAGGCATGAAAGGTAACTAACAACTGAAGATAAGTAAAAGTAGAACCAACTACCCAAATATATCTGCGACCTCAACTGTCTTCCATTTACCTGGCTTCACTCTTCAGGCTGAAAGAAGTGTAAAAATGGGCCTGCAAATTTCAGAAAGGTTCTAGGAAACAGAACTGAAATACCAACTATGAGCCTAGGAGAGGAATATTGGCCAGACGGAGTCCAGCGTTTTTACTTCAGGGTAGTTCTGTATCACACCACCTTCGCATCTGAACAACTTCAAAAGGTTAGTATGTGTTTCCACATGCCAGTTCTTTTAGGAAGAGAAATATTTCCACAGAAAAATTAGTAATTTTTAAAAAGACCAGAAAAATCACCAAAAAAGGACATGGCAGAGACTGAAATCCTCGGTTCTCATCTTGCACTTCATCTTCATGGCTAAATTTCCTTCCAGGCTGATTTTGGCCATGCATGACCTTGCTGCTCAAGTAGACTTCCTCAGTATCCTAAGCCCAAAACCTCATCCATCCAGCAGTTTTACGAAGGACTGCTGCTGGTTGATTAAATCTCTTGGAGAAGCACAATCAGCGTAAATTGTACCAGGGAACCAGACCGCCACATCGGAGCTGAACAATTGTGTGCCTCTCTGAATAAAAACCCTGAAGCTTCACTCACATGGAGTTTTATTAAACATCATCTTTGTAAGTACTGTTACAAGAACTGTAATTGTGCTGCAGTGATAGATTATACAATGTAAAAAACAGGCAGAGAAATTGAATGAAAAAAAAGCTGTACCTCCTGCTGTCTACACATGAGCTGGCCACTTTCTCCATACTTTAGGCTACCCGGGGATTCCTGGTCAGTATCTGGGGGCAGACTAAGATGACCACATGAGCTTGGCTCTGCACCTGACCTAGCAAACCTTGACAAACTCTACCTGCATCTGCCCCCCTCTTTTCTCCTACACATGAGAGGATAGACACTCATATCTGCGTGTGTGGAGAGCCCCAGGAATACATCAAGAGTTCTAGCACTGTAAAAAAACATGACCTGATCTGAATTGAAATCTACTTCCTGCAACTTTTTAAAAGCCTGTGACACACACAAGAGCTCTTTGCTTCCTCTCTTCCCCTCAACCCAGCTCTTTGGCGTTAGCTCACAGCGACTTTGCACAGCAGATAAAAAGCTGGCTGGACTCACTTCAGATTCTCTCTAATCCCAATCAAAGCTTGCCCTTGGTGTTCACTACTGAGCAACAAATAGTGTTCGTTTCCTGTATTCATGTATGCTCTTCAGAGATTAGCAATAAAAACACTTTCAGATCTTGCAGAAGTGTAAGCACGAATCACCAATGTCAATGGGAACTTCACCCAAATGAAGAATGAAGGATAGGGCTCAACAGTCATTGGAAATCATATTCCTCTAGCAAAACATCCAACATGCATGAGGTCAGCATAAGTCCCTCATGAATAAAATCTGAGGGTCGGGTGCCAGAAATTTGACATTTAACCATTCCTCTACTGCTAATTGCTTCTTCTGTAGCTTGCTTATCTCATAAAGTTGAAAGTTTTCATCACAATTTCCTAATTTGAAAACAACACCTATAGAGTGATTTAATGTTTTTGAATGAGTTAACTCTGCCTCCGAGGACTCAGAATATGAGAAAATAAGCAGCTACCTCCTGTGGAGCAGAGGTGTTTAAGTTTTAGAGTCCAGTGGGCAAGAACTTATTCTCATGCCAAGCACTGCCTGGATCCACGGCCTGTCCTCCACCTCACCAAACCTGACCGCAAACATACACTATGACTGATTCGGATATACACCAGTCTGCTTTGCTCCTGCGCTGCTTCCTGCTGGTGAGCCCATTGGGAAGAGAGAGGGACCAGACAAATGGTCTAGGTGAAGGCAACGCGCTTATTGGTCCTGTAAGATAAATGACTCGTAGGATTTACTACAGTTACAGTAAAAAAATGTGGTCTGTTTGCAGCATGTAATTTTGTTGTTAAAATCCATGAGTGGCTGAAGGCTCAAGTCTTCAGGCAACGTGTCCTGAAATCAGAAAGGCTAGCAACTTTCTTTAAAAGTGAATTCTTGCAAATCGCAAGCAATCCCACAGAAGAATGTCAGTGCTTGGGTCCTCCTCATGAAGAGATTTTCACAGCTCTAGCTTACAGTGTCACCACCAGTCTCACTATTCCACTTTGAATTACCCCGTAATTGTTACAAGTAACCATTACCAGTTACTACAACTAGAATATTGGAGGAAAATGTCTGTTACCCTCTTTTTAACTCCCTCTGTGCTCCAGAAGGCATTCTGCAGCTCCCTAGTATCAGTTCCCTTTGCAAACTGTTTCTTGTGTTTCCTTCATCTTTCCACAAAGGGGGATTTAAGACGGCAAGAGAGAGCAGCAAGTCTGCCCACTGCACTGGCAAAGGGTCAGCTGGGCGCAGGCTGAGCCAACACACAAGACAATGCCCCAAATACTGCTGCA
Source organism: Eurystomus gularis (assembly GCA_013400335.1). NCBI lineage: Eukaryota > Metazoa > Chordata > Aves > Coraciiformes > Coraciidae > Eurystomus > Eurystomus gularis. The sequence goes on along the minus strand of VZZY01025671.1, from coordinate 69,448 downwards.
GGCAGGGAAAAACCCTTCTTTTCCCAAAATACTCTCTGACATCTCAACTGGAGGTGACCTCATTACCAGCAATAAATTCAGAGGCTTAAACCAACTCATAGTTGTGTCCTCCAGGGACCCACACATTCCCACTGCTCTGGCTGCCAGAACTCCCAGTTTTCGGCCCCAAGGAAGAGTCTCACATCTTCTCTTTAGATGAATCCCCCACAGTACCCCACAGGTCATGGCAGTCACTTCCAAATCCCAGCTCCTCCCCATTTTCTCATATTCCCTGGTTAAGGACAGCCAGAGTTTCCTCATCAGGGCAAATGCCCTTTCCCTTCAGGGAAATCCCCTCTGGTAAATGTTTCAAGACGATCAAGATTTAAGATGCTACACCAAGATTAAAATGGCTATATCCAAACCAGATCATACCTCAAGCTTCCTGCTTTGGACCACTGAAGGACTGGTTGGCTGGGCAACACCCAAGGCTATTTTGAGTCTTTTCTTCACAGATGTAAAAAACTACATTTCAAGTTACCAATGGATCTCTTAAAATAAAGTAAGTACAATATCGCTTTCTGGTCTTTTTGACAAAATATGTGAAGCAGCTTTTAATTCCCCCTAGAACTGCTGCTAAGATGAAAAAAGCCAAAATAAACAACCATATGAATTTAAGAACCAACTCAGGTTGGTTCAACTCAACAAACTCAAGTCAGGAAGGTGACCATCCCTCTTAATGACAGCACTGGGAAAATGTTCGTGGGACATTTGGAGATCTTAGTATCAGTTATAAACACCACAATACCAAAAATGGCTTGTAAATCAGAGTGAATTCAGCCAGATGATTAGTGGGCAGGTAAAACTAATCTAGGTATAAATATTAAAGGCTACAGCTTGGCCAGGCAACATACAGCAAGGATGAGATATTACTTAACTTTCTACAAGTTTCCATAAAAATTATGACATAGATATAAAAAAGATCGTGAAAAGATATTAGAAAGGGAACAAAATAAATAATTTCTGTGATGCAATGCAAGTGTAACCCTCTTTTTTTTTCTTCTTCCTTTATTTTTTTTACCTGCTCTCCTTTAGTAAGATATTTCTATTCATTTTCAGCTAGCTGGCTTATTTTAACTTACTTTTCACCGAAAAAAAGTTTCAGCTAGTTAAAATTACCTCCTTGCGTACTGGAACTTTTTGGTGAGTTAACACCAATACTGAGTTCGAAGTGGAACTGGGGCATAATTATCAGTCGTCCCAATCACACTTAATATGCCCTGGATCAAAGGCACTATAGGTTATATGATAATTCCCACAGATGTCACAGTCTTAAATTAAGTCTTTGTTTGCATAAGTTATGCTTGCACATACACTATGAAGCTTCAGACCGCCAATGGCATCCCTGTTGATCTATGGCCACACTTATCACATTCCACTGGCAGTAGCATACTGGAGAACTAAGGAGCTGGTATAGAGGACCCAATGCACAAACCATATGGATTTCCAAAGTCTACACTCAAGCTGACTCTAGCCTGCTCCTGAGGCTCGAATACCCTCCAGGCGCTGGGCAGCACCAGCAGCACTTTCCCCAGTTCAGCACCACCTGAAGAAAGGCTGTTTTCCAGAGCTCCAGGACTGCCCTGAGGCATGAACGGGGGCACACGAGTGGGGAAGACTGGGAGATTCCCTTCAAAAACACACTGCTGATCTGAACCAGGACGCTACTGCAGTGCTTTCTTATGTGTTTTTGTGAAAATCATGAAACTTTAACTATGAGTCCTGCAAAGTAGAAGAAAAGCCACCACAGAAATGACTATAATTTCTCCTGCAAATAAAATAATTGCTACTAAATACTGTAACGCTGTATAATCTTTATTTCACACTTATCAAAACAATCCAAGAACTTGATTTGTATTTACACCACACAATTATTCAAGAATGGTACTAAGTTACATTTAAGCAGTAATTAAGCAGGCCTCAATCCAACAAAGCTCTAAAGTCTTAGCTTATCTTTAGGTCAACAAGCGTTTGTTTCCAATTAGGCTATTCATAGACTTCACATCAAGTGTACACATGGATAATGCACAGCATCCAGATCCATACTCTCTAAACAAACCAGTAACATCACCCACAAAAGTCATTTACCTCCTAGATGTATACATGTGTTGTTGCTTTTTTATTGAAATATATCTTGAAATAGCAAAAAGGATCTTATTTTAAAGTAATATTCTTAGGGGTACAATTTCTCCTTTGCTGCAACATACAGCAGTCAAAGAGCAGTGGGTTTACAACAATGATAATGGTCATCTGAGATGACTGGCCACCCTGCTTTTTCCTCTGCATGCCTGCCGACCTGAACTCAATGCACTATCTGCTGCCGGCAAGAAAATGGACTGATACCCAACTGACAGAAACAATAATGTGTCTCTAACTAGTAGTTAATGGTAGATGACAAGCACAATCACAGGAAGTAGTAAAAGTTTCATGGAGCTAGCATGTGACGTGACTGGCGCACGTCTCCTATGTGTCTAAGTATGAACGGGGCAATTACCCTTTTCAAAGAAGAGGTTCCAACCCATCTGATGCATGATCCCTAGCTTCCCGGTGAAATCACTACCACTACTCACTCATGACACAAGATGCATTTGCTTCTATGTAACTATTTCAGCCAGTTACCTCCAGAAGCTGTACTATTACTCCAGTAGCCGAACACACTAATACCGGCGGTTGAGTGGGTATAAGAGTATTTACAGACATTATCCCTCCCCAACCCCCCAAAAAGCAAACAGACTCTTCTACTCTAAACTGTTCACGTAAGATTTAAAGAGTAGGCATAAAAAGAAACTTAACGGCCAACAGTGAAGGAATCAAAGCGAACCGAGTGCGAGCAGCACATCGCAGGGCATCCCGTAAGCGATGCACTTATCAACCCACCCTCGCAGCGCTAGCAGCCGGGCTCGCCAGGACCAGGAGAGCAAGCCTGCTCTGACTGACAATTCCCACAGAACTCCACCAACAGAAATAAAATTATCCCCTATTTACACGAACGCAAGCGAACGCAGCACCAGAGCTCGCAAGCCATCACTCCTGCCAGCGTTTAGGACTCCAGGAGAGGAGGCAGCTGGTTGTTTGTATGCAGCTTTCCAGCCCCCCCCCCAGTTCTCCGCCCGAGCAACCGAGAAAATGCTCCTAATAAGGCCGGTAGAAAGGAAGCGGCTTCTCAACAGCACAGCCTCCCGTGAGGGGGACACTAGCACACGTTGTTACCATCTCAAGCGCAGCGGGAGCGCTGCCGCTGCCGGGGGCCGGTCCCGTCAGACCGCTGCCCGGAACGGGGACGGGGGTGCGGCGCGGCGCCGGGCCAGGCTCCCAGGACTCCCCAGAACGCCTC
>VZZY01025671.1:0-65497 GCA_013400335.1 Eurystomus gularis | reverse complement strand
CCCCGAGGCCGGCTCACGGCCCGCCAGTCAGCCTGCGCCCTGGAGGCGCTGCCCCGAGTCCCTGGGAGCGGCGGCCCTGGCCCTCATCCCCCGGGCCCGCAAGCGAGGATCTAAAGGTTAAGGAGAGAGGAACAAATAAAACTTTCTAATTCGTGTTGTTTGTAACTCGTGATTTGGGGGGGCTGGCTCGTAGTCTCGAACGTGTAGGCTTCTATAAACGAAACGCTGTTTCGGGGCCTGTTCCTTGTCCTGCGAGTGCGCGTTTACACAAACGGTAGAAGACGGAACAAATTCTGAAGGAAAACGGCATTCCGCTCTGATATAATTAGTAGTGACTTCTGTGCGACTTGCCCGGAGAGACTATGGCACCGCCATCCATGGAAGTGTTTAAAAATACATAAACCTGCCCCCGTCAGGCAGGACCTCAGCAGAGTGAGGCTGGGGACCGGCTGGATGATTTCCTGAGCCCTCTTCCATCTCTTTAATAATTTTTCAATGCTTTGCACAAATCTTTGTTAGCACAGTATCTCCCCCAGTCACTCTCAGTTGTTCTCTGAGGAAGTGGCCTTAATTCTAGTGCTGCATGACGGATGTGAAATTAATGAGTTTTACTGTTTCTGACCTACCATCTAGGCAAACCTGTTACCAGCGCGTTGGATTATCTATAAACAAAGGTAACGTGTTTCTTCTGGGGAAAGAAGAAAAGGTATTTTGGGAAAAAGCATTGTAAAATAACTCAAAATACATGCTGGGAAGATAAATGGGTTAAGCCAAAGTTTTTATATGCTCTGATGATGATGGACTGTACCTAATGACCTTCCAGGTATGGATCTTCCATGGATCTTAATTCCTGTTGCAGAGGAAATAATCTTTAAGAGTTCCCGTGGACAGGGAGGTTATTTTCCATTTACTTGGCGTGGACAAAGAATACAATAGCTGCACTTACCCATAAAGTCCATTTTTGTCTGAACAATCTGTGCTGCTCCCCCTCCTGGAAAACGAGGCAAGTATTTGAGCACTTGCAGAGCATGTATTGGAAAGCAGCACCCAACAGAAACTTTACATACCAAACATTTCAGATCATCAGGACCTCCACAATCAGGCAGGCAAAACCAAAAAAAAAGTTGTGTTTTTTTAAAAAAAGACTGAGTGAGTGCCTGATTTTCCCTTCTGCAGTTCTGCTTTTTATTTATCTCAGGGAGATGGTTTCAACCATCATCAGAACTCTGCAAAGGCTCTGACTCCAAACGTTGTTTTCCCTCTGTTCTGCAGGTATGGCATTTGACCACAGAAAGCAGGTGAACAAGACTGGGGAGAGGTGTATAGTATTTCTAGCCTCAAGCTCTATATCATCACCACCTTCTTTTTAGCCGCATCTTCTGGAAGGGATCAGTGCAAAAGGAAATGCTACTCACCACAAAGGGCTAAGATTAAAACATGGCAGGGCGTGTTTCAATAAACAGCCCAAAGTGAAAACAACAGTATGGAGTAGATCAGAAACCCCCTGCTGGAAGGTACAGAAGAAAAAGACTAGCGAAAGGAGAGATGCAAAACTTGGAGGAAACAGAGTACATTTAGGAAAAAGGAGAAAACTATAAAGGCAGGAAGGTGAGGAATGCCCCAGAGGGAGACGTCAGAAAGGGGAAGGACTAAAGGTGAGGTTTTGCAGGTTGAACTCGTCTGACGGAGCAATTCACTACCACAAGAAAAGAGAGTCCAGCTCCCATGACTCCCATCGTGCCCCCACTCCCAGACACACGCTGCCACCGTCTCCCTTCCCTCTGCCTCCCTGCTTGTCACAAACCAATACAGCAAATGGAACGAAGTTTTCGTCCCATTTAGCAGGCTGAATCAGGGAGGAGATGAGTGCCAGAGCTGGCATAAGGGAAGGCGGGAGGCTGTCCAGTTGGGAGCAGGATACCAGGTGTAGCTAAGATTAAAATTAAAGAATATCCAAGCAAGAAAATGTAGTAAAACTTTACGAAAGTTATAAGCAAAACCTTAGAGTTTGTGGGGGCTGTCAACCCAGAAAAGTGTAGGTTTGCTAGATGTGGTTTTTTTCTGTCCATACAACAGGAAAAATAGGGAGAAAAGATTTTAAAAATATTTTAATATATAAAATCTTGAATAATTTGGCAAGTTTCAGCTATCAGAAATTTCCTGTTACAGTTCAAGATTTTTGTGTATCTAGTAACAACACTTAAACCTAATTGCTAATTACAGAAGGTGTTTTCAAAGGCCAGACCTTAAAACAAAACCTTTCTGGATTTTGAAAGCAAGTTACTGTGGTTGTGACTAGAAAGCTCATATACAGTATTTATGGTGGCCAAGGAGTCTAACTTCAACTTACACAGGATTTGGAGCATGCTACTGGTCTGCAACAAGCAGTAACCGACTGAGATGTGCTACTCAGTTGCTTGCAATCATCCATCCCTCTTTTAAGCCACTTACCAACTGGGATTAACATAAGGGTCTTTAACAGCAGTTCTGACTACCTTTTCCTCTCTCATATTCCTTCCTCATTCACATTCATTTATGATTCCTCCTTGGTGTTCCTTCCTAATTTCCTTCCTCCTTTGTTTACCCATTAACAGATACCCAGGGAACACATGCAACTCACTTTGGGAACCGTTAACCTTTCAGGTCGGATTCTCTTAACAGATGATAAAAAGCATAACAGTTAATTTCCTGCACATTTACTGCAAGGCTACTCAATCAAGAAAAAAAACAATACAAACCAGAACATTTTCAGTAGTTCATTTTAAAACATTTGTATTGTATGAGGTACTGCTTCCTTGCATGTTTTTTAATGCTTCCCATTATTCCTATTGTGGTTCTTTCTTGCACTGCCTTAAGAGGCTGTAATGTATGTTTTACACCTGCAGATGTACATTACAGTAAACCCTTTACTCCTTCTCTCCTATTTATCATTTGTTGTTGACAGCGGCAAAGAAGAATGAACAGGGTTTCAACTAAAATTTAGCTGCTTCCAAAACAGCAGCTGGGAAATGAGCAGATAATTGAATTTTACTCTACTGATCATTAATGAAGCCAGGTTTTGTTTTTTCAGTATTACTCTATGAATTGAGTGCTTTCTCAACACTAATTGCTCTTATACAAAGGAAGTTAGCTATAATACAGTTGCAGACAGCACACAATTATGAAATTGGGGAGAAGTGACTTTTCTACTGCTCTGCCACAACTCCTGGAACTAGTGACTCAAGCTCTCTGATGTCACATCAGATGAGGTAGGAAAAAGTTTCCAAATCCATCCTGTTACGGGAGAGAAGCCAGCTTGGTCCTTACAGCAGTCAGGGATTTGTCTTATCAAATTGTAAAGATCTACAGCCTACATCTCAGCTTATCACCCTAGGTATGCCTAGTCCACGGGAAGAAACCAACACATCTGGTGGACAATTTATGTAACAATTTAAGTCAAGATCTAAAATAGGTCACATAAATTGAAGTGCTTACTTCACTCCACTGGGAGCCCACGACAATTAGTTCAGATGTCTGCCCTTTAGGCATCTGCAGCTAAGTGAGGGGAAGCCCACCTGGGAGCAGCGCTATGGGATCAGCCTTTAAATCTCACTTTGACTTTCAGAAAAGTCCTTAATAGTCCCAGCGTCTTGATTCTTTTCATTCCAGAAAGCAGGGGCTACTGTACTTACTGGGTGAAAAAACAGTTGACATCTTCAGGTGAAAAAGCTTTAAGCAAGCATTAAGGTCTTGTTTTGTTTGACCTTTCTAACAGCACATGAATGCAGCTTCCACACAGAGCTAACTCCAAATCTGGAAAAAGATTTGCCTCTGTGGCTGCTGAACGAGGGCCAAGAGAGATACTGGCAGCACACTTCTTCCTTGGGGAATTACCACTTTTCTTATTCTGGCCAAATGTTCACTTGGTCATTAAAAGTTACAGTTTAAGTCTATTTCCCAAAAAAGAAGAGAGAGAAAAAATGACAGGCAAGCAAATCAAATGCATAAAACTCTATAAACAAAAACTAGAAACTAAGGAATTAGCATTTAAGAATTAATATAGTGTAAAAATCCTTTGTTCAGAACTAACTTTCTTTTAAAGCATTTATTTGCTACCTATCAAAATATGTTGATAGTTTCTCAACAGCTTGTAGGCAGAGCTAAGGGAAACAGTACTTAAAGCCCATGATGAATGAAGGGCCATCTCACTCATAGAGATGCTTTTTTTCACAACAGTCACAAAAGACATCCTATTTAAAAAGACCTTGATCACTGTAATTTGCTAGATGTCTGAAACCCCTTTATACAAGATCTAATGCACTAGAAGAGCATGACACAGTTACAGCTCTCAAGGAGCAGTTGCCCAAGTGTTGCTCATACCAGTGGAGAGGAAGTTAGCCCTTTATTCCTGGGGAGCAGACACAAAGCACTCTGTGCTCCTCAGACACAAACACTCATCTTGTGCTTGAGACACATGGTGCAAGATGAGAGGAACTGCACCCTATGCACACTCACATAATGCTCCCGTGCTGTCCAACTCTGTGAAGCCCAAGAGGGCAAACTGGACTCCACGTTACTAACTCAAACCTGTAATCTGTGCTGTGTGGAGGGGCAGGAGGAGCGGGTTTTCTTAGGAATAGCATCAGCTGTTCCTAAGGAGACCCACCCCTCCACTCTTCCCCATAACCTCCACCTGTGGTCAGCTAGAGCTGCTGCTGCCTGATGAGGCACCAGCTGGGAAGGAGCAGCAGCAATGCACAAGTAGCCCCCGGGAAAGGTAAGACTCAAGACAACATGCCCCGAGGGCAGAACCAGCTCTTCTGGGAAGCACTCAATGGACAACTCATGGAGCAATTACAAGGGAAACCTAGTCCCTAACAAAAGTGTGTTGGCAAGCATCCAAGAATGTGTTAGCACTGGTGTGTCACCAGAATTTTGCTCAGGTATTTAATTCTAGTTACCACATTCATAATTTTTTCATCCAATAAATCACTACATTGTTTAATTTATAGGCCACTGTATATATATACTGGGTAATTTATAAGCCAATTATGTTCTGTATGTGATTGTGCACATTATTGCACTATCAGTTATCAGCAACTTGGCAGAGAAATTTAATCTAAAAACCCTGTGTTTTAGAAGAAGGTTAAATTACTTTTCATCTCTTATTTTTGCTCATTGGTCTCTTATCTCCAGCCTTAGCGAATATTCACTAGAATATCTTTAAACTCCAAACTACTACCTTGTAAATTAAAAATATGACACTATCACATAGCATAAAAAAATTTTTGAACAAAAATTAGCATTTACCCCGTGGGTCACTAGAATTCATTTGTGTTTTAAAGCTGCAGAAGAAACTACCAGTTATTCTTCAATCTTTTTCTCTCTTCAAAGGCTGCAAATTAAATAAATTGGACCACTCACTGCTTCATGTGAAGATAAATTACAGTTTCAGGCCTAATTTTTTTTTTTTTTTTTACTGTTTGGTTTTTCTTGCTGACAAGAACAAGCTAAAAAGTCAGGCAGGAATAAGAGGAAAAAATTAAGCAGGGGGCGGGGGGAGAAGAAAAAAATAGTGGAAGCAAACATAACTTCCAAGTTTAAAGTTTCAAAGCAGCTTAAGGGGCTTAAGCATACAAGCCAAAACTCTCAGTGAAGTCTCATCTCTGTAAATGATACACATCTGGGAAAACAGCAATTCACCAGAAGATTTTTCTAGTTCCTGAAAGTGGGTAGATCTCCATGTGTTTCCCTCCTTGTTTATCTCCTTGCAACTCACGTTCACCGTAAACTGCATTACTGGGCTGAGCTCTCACTAGCAATTATCCTTCTCCCTAAAATGTCTTCCGAGAACTGGAGAGGGAGAAAAGCACAATTTTCTTTCATTACATATGACTTTTACAGAAATTGCAGCTATATGAAAAAAATTTACAAACACTAACTTGAAACAAATTGGCTACAGATACATGATTTGCTCTCTCTGACTAGAAAGAGGAATGCTTATCAACGACAGATAGAAGCAGAGGCTTCTATCTAAATTTACCATCTAGGTATTTGACAAGAATTTAGGAGGGAGGGGTGTCTTTCACAAACCTAAAGTTTATTCAAAATTGTTTCGTGGATACTACAGGATTGTTAAAATCCATTTAGCGTGCAGAGTAATAACTACACAATAAAACCTCCCAAGAAGTAATGTGACTACTGTACATTTTGATTTAATGTTGTAATTCATAAACTAGTTTTGGAGTGTAAAAGTAATTAGTTCAAGACTGGAACAAGACCAAGCCTCTTGTGACCAACAGTAATAATATTCATAATGTTAACAAACCCCTTCAGAATAAGTCATCGTTTAATAGGTTTCAGGCCATAGTGAAGTGGTTACAAACACCATGTTTTTGTAGTTGTCAATAATTTTGGGATCATGTAAGCAGATGGTCCTCATGTTCTTGTGCTCTGGATTTCATCTGTAAATAAAGAGTCAGGGTATTACTATTCATAGTATTCACCAGAGCTGGTTGAAAAGTTAGTGTTCCAGTTGAGAAGGAACTTTGCTTTTCAAAATTTGACCTTCATCCGATTGAGTCTAAAGCTAATATTTAAAAACTTCTTGTGAACTATAAATTCTTATACTGTTTTTTGAGCCAGAAAAAGACAAATCATGAAGTAGTCTGCTTGGTTAGCAATGAGCCTGACAAGAATTCCCCTTTCCTCTGAGCCCTGGCGGAGCCTGGGAAGCCATAAAGCCAGTGCGAGAATTACTATGGAATTAGGACTTGCCACAGTCCTATGATGCCCTGAGGTCTTGGCACTGGCAAGCTGCATGGCCTGGCTGTGCCATCTCCTGCGGTGCCAAGCCCTGGCAGGCAGCTGGGAAGCCCGCTGCAGAGCATTTGTGCCAGGCAGCCTGCATTAGAAATGGGATCCTAGAATTTTCAGGATTACTGCGTCTTGGTTTGGATCACTGGATGGACTTAACCAAAGATACACACTCTGAGTCAGTCCCAGGCCTTGGGCTGTGGGATAGCCCAGGAGGATTTTCTCACAATTGTAAACCTAGAGTCTCCATGCAGCCTGCTTGCAACCCAGGGATAGTTTTCCTGGATTGATTAGAAGTGGATTCAAGGAGCTGCAAATAAAATATTTGAAGGCCAGCAAAGTGGCTTTTTCCACTGCAGCAAATTTATACTCATTACCGTGATTAATGGCTTTGGAAATGTTTCTTCTTTTGTATTTATAAAATGGAATTACATGCAATAACCTCACACGCTGAGTTCCTTATGAGGTATTTTAAACTTGTATATGTGGCTGTCCACCAAGTTAACAATAAGTATTTTTACAGCGTGCTCGAGCATTTTACATTCACAGTCTGGTTTTGCTCTGAAGAACAGGTATGGTTACAATTTCAGCGCATGGCTACAATTTCCCTGTATGGAGTTCTGAGGTCTTCAAGCAGTACAGAGTTTTATTTGAGTATGATTTTCCCTGGCTGTAAGTCCATCACTGTTTTCACCTCCAGGTTGCAGTAGCATCAAAGCATATTTGTTTTCCAGTAAGAAACTTCAATCACCTAATGATTCAGGCATAGACGTTTTCCTGCCCTGTCATGACAAGTGAGAGAGAATATGAGGGAACTGACTTCAGCACTCTTAAGGAGAGACAGGGAAATGCAGAACCTTAAACACTCTGGATGACTCTTACCCTAAGCCTGAAAACTTTGTAAAGTAAGTAGGGGAAAAAAAAATCAACAACAACCATGCCCAAGTGTTCCAGATGGGATTCATCTTCAGACAGCTACCTGTCACTGCCTATGCATGAGTTAGGTGTCTTGGCCTCCATTATAGTCACTGAAGACTAACTCTATACGGACAATGGAATCAAAAGAGTTTGGGACATAGCTGTGGAAAGGAGACACCACATTTGATTTGCTGAACACATTTCGGGACCCAGCCAAGTACGCTGACTATATGTACCCACCTGTAGAAGCTACCATGGCAGACACATCCATGTACAGAGCCCTACAACAAGCTGCCCTATCCCAAGGAAAGAATGACTATGTTACATACCTTTTGTCCAGCTGGCTGAATAGCCTGTTTCAATGATCATGTGTTCCCAAAATATAAACCAAAACTCACACAAGTTGGAGCTTCAGGAAGGAATTTGCAAGAAGGTCTGTCTTATATGTCCAGGCAAAACAGATTACTACCTTACCCAAGAGGATTCACGGACTAACTTGTTACTGAGCAGTGCACATTGCTGAAAACAGAGCCCGGTAAACACAGAGCAAAAGGTGTATTTATTGCACTTTTGTTCTCCCCTACAGCAGTTGTGACAACAGTTGTACCAGATACAGCTGCTGTGCCATAAAGAGGGCATCTCACTCTCACAGATTAGCCCTCACGCCAGAAGAGCTGCATTTAACTGAAGGGTTATAATATGTTAGTGCTCACAACTGCTTCCCAGTTGCATTCAGTGAAAGGCTAAATCACCCAGCACTTAGGCATCTGGTGCTCCCTGTTACCTGGAAACTGGAGCCCTGAGTGCAAGCACTGTTGAGAAAGTCATTTTAAAAAAGCAACAGGAACATGAAAACACAATATATATAAGACATGCACCATTGTCCAAGCAGTTTCTCTGTTTGCAGAGGTATACTGGTTTAGGCTGCAGGATCCTTTACTGATCTAAGTATACCTCATAGCTTGGATGCAGTTATTCCAGTATATCCCAAACTGGGGCTATTCCTTTTGCAGAGGTGGGAGGAAGGTGAAAGTAGGGCACAGCCCAGAGCCTTCTAGATCCAAGGATCCAGAGGTGGTATAGCCCCAGCACTGAGCAATGACACTTATGCTGATCTGGGAGGGGAAAATCCCCCTGGGCAAAATATCTTGGGAAAGGCTGGGTTGTATAAAAATGCTGTCCTATTCTCAGGCAATTGTTTTGGAAAAAGGTAAGCAATGAATTGAAAGCACTACAGCTATTCCTGAAGAATCCCCCATGAACCTGCTCTCCTTCTGCAATAAGGACACTCAGTTCCTTTGTAGTTAAATTCTTCTCAAGTGACTTGTATTGCTTTAACTGTCCTGGGAAAAGTCACAAAAATGTACATACAGAAAAGGCCTTGGAAAGATTCACTGCAGTTTTGCACTAGCTTGATAATACCAATGATTTAAATTAAGCCAGCAACAGGGGAAAGCAGGAATAATGCAGCAGTGAAGCAGAGCTGCACTCTTCCTCCCCTCCTCTTTTCGGCCTTCTCCCGTGATTGAAAAGTTGAGGGGAAATCTTGGAAATGGTCCTGTACACTATTTGTGCTCCTAAGCAGAGCCAGAATGCTGCAAGCCAAGCGCCGGGCTGAATCTCCAAACTTTTACTGTTTATATTGAAGCTTATACTCACTAGCTGCAGGAGTTTGAGACCACTTCTCTCCATACAACAGCTGGGAGGTATCAAAGCCGGTGTGAGCTATCCACCCGTTCACCTCCAATTAGACCAAGTGTCCACAAGATGCTGAGAACACCAGAGACTGTTAAGGCAAACAAATTCATCTGCACAGGACAAAATTTAGTCTGTTTACAACTACTCTCTAATGTTTATTACTCCCCCTCCCCCTTCCCCCTCCCCTAAAATCTGCCTCCATCTGCGGCACCGAGTAGCGATAGAGTTAATGAAAACCCAAGCCACATTCCAAGGATGGCAATACAGAATGAGAGCGACCTCAGCATTGTTTTCTTAAGATCTCAAATTGCCAATATGGCAAAATGAAGTAATGCGCTCTGTCAACATGTAGTATGCTCTATAAATGGGATTGCCTGTTCATCTGTTAATAAAACATGCAGAAAAGAACTATTTGATAAGCCTTAGAGCAGCAGACTGCTTGCTTTAACTTCTTCCTTAAGATTTATTTGAAACTGCTGAAAGTTTCCAGTGAGTAAAAAAGACACAAAGGATATCACAAAAATAATTAAACATATTTACAAATAGCCCTCACTTTATGTGTCTGGTCTGCAGTTTGCATTTCTTTATCGGTAGAATTAAACCAAAAGTTAGCTAAAGCATTGAATGCTGAATATTGACTTCCATGGACTTCAGTATTAATTTATATAACTGTTATATCTTTTTACAAACAAAAGATGACTTTATTAGTTAACTTAGAGACCTCAGACAGGTTTCATAAATTTATAGACAGCTTCCAGATTGAATTTTGCTGATCCAGACTTCTTAGGTGGAGTTTATGGAGCCAGACATGTCATATGAGCTATTTCTATAAGCCTCAGGTAAATATACACAGGGTTCGTGTTGTTGGAGAAAGTGTTTTTTTCTCTTCTAAAAAATTTAAGCTAATCTTAAGCAAAACCAAAAGTTCATTCAGTACATTTTGTATTTGTTATTTTTGAACCATTTTGGGAAGCAGATCTGCATTGCCCTTGCTTCTCTCAAACTCACTTTAACTCCTTCATTTCTCTTACCGCTCTGCTTCACAGTCTGCTGCTCTGGTCTCTGAGCTAGAAACAGCTACATGGCACAGCTGAAGAAAAGGGAACAGGGGTTCCAGGTATTTCCTTCTTCCCAACCAATAGTGCTCATGCTGTCCCTTTCCTACATGTCTACTTTAACTCAAGTCTCACAGGAAGTTGGGCCTGTATTGCAAAATCAATTTAGAAGTGCAAGATTTTACTCATGTGGCCGAAGTCCTGATATGGACACAATTACAGGAATCAAATGGATGTTTTATTTCCTTTTCCATTCAAAATTGCTACAGCCATCTATAACAGCTTTGTAAGAATATCACTCTATAATAACAGGTTTTCCCAATTTTCAGTGTAAATAAAGCTGTCATTTGTAAACTCAACAGCCCAAGCAATACCTCCTATCTAAGATCTCGGTTTAATGATGATCTTCCAATGAAATGTCATGTAAAAGTTTACCCATAAAACTCAGACTGAAGTACTGAAAGATAGATATCAAAGTCAGAGATCAAAGGATCTGTAGCTTCCCCTTTAGGTATACATGTGCCTGGCAGCAAGATGAGAAATGTCCCTCCCCCTGGTTTCATCTGTAATATCTCTCCATCTACCATTGGTACTAAGCTGAAATTTGCAAAGCAATTTGGGTTTTTTTCAACTAAATTATTTTATAGTATACTCATTACAGGTAAAGGTTTGTTACTAAATTTGCTAAATCTTTCTATGGCAGAGAACATGAGAAAATATAGTGTTAGCACATAAAGAATGAAGAAATGGATATGGCAAACAACAAGAATGACCCAACTTCTTAATCATTAGCTAGAAATGGACACCTTCATGTGACCAATGCCCCTAACTTGAGGATCTTCTGGAGCAGGCTCCAATGCCTGTTGGAGCAGCTCTCAGAGATGAAGACACAACAGCCAGGAGCTCCCACTGCTCCTCTCTGGGACAGCACTAAATTGCACACAAAGCTGGAGACCCGGCCAAACCAATATTGTTGCCTGAACAATCCTTTCTGGCTTAGATCTACTCACAGCCAAGGATGCGTATCAGTCCCTGTCCCAGCACAACTTTGCCGCTGACCTCAGGATGAAATTACGGCACTTGAACTGTCCCACGAGGATTGGAGAAACTGGATACAAGCCCACAAGAGACTCCAAAGAAGAGGAGAGCAATGTTCACATGAGGAGAGACATAGGCAGGTTGTCTGAGATGGAAAAGATAGGTTTTCACTTTTTGTTGGTACTTCTGAGAAGGAAGGCAACAGTATTTTTCTCCTGATGGTGCCCAGGCCTTATGTTGTTCTACATATGAACATTTCAACATAGGCACAAAACAACAAAGTCATGGCTGAGAACTGCCTGTGACAAACTCTTCTGCTCCCTCAGGCTCCCAGCTGTACCAGCACAAGAAGTTCTGTTGTGATCCTGGGTGAATCATCATTCTCCTAACAGGAATTACTGATCCCATGGGTCCACAGAGGAAAAAAAAAAAAATTATGCCACTTCTTTTTTCATTTTAAGCAAAAGCATCTTGGCTTGCTTGAATGGTTTACCCTGATAGGTAGAGAAGATTTGACTGATTTCTTGCTTGAACCATAAGCTGCCAGCTTTCACACATCCTGGTCTGTTGGTACCTCTGAGACCTACCAGCATAGTACAGTGATGAACAGATGGTTGTGGTGACCTGTTCCATCAGCCTAGAAGGATCTAGAAGATGATGTCTGTATATGTCTGTCTACCATCTGGATTATTCTGCTGAATGGGATGATTTTTAGACTGCTGTAGTTACCCTGCTGAATTGTGAATGAATGCTCTTGGTATGGTGTTACTTTAATTCAAAACCATTGTGAAACCTCCAAAGTGCAATACAAATCTCCCTCTTACTCTTTATTTAATCACATGCTGCTGATAATGGCTGTGATTCAAGGCAGCAGCTAACTACTCACATAGCTTTGAGGATGTTTGTAGTCCAAGACTGTTCGTACTTTTAAAGCTCTGTACATGCTTAAATATTTGTCTAAATCTAACTTTTTAAACGATTCTTTACAAAGCCTTAGGGCAGCGTGGTGAATCCCAGATTGACCTCTGGAAATAACTATGGGATTTTTCCTGCTCTCTTGTGGAAAACTGTTGCTGAACCAAAGGTAGAGAAAGGTACACACCTCTGGGTGCTATATCTGCTGTATCAAAGCTGTATCTGCTACCTCCAGGATGACCTCGGGTCCAGCTAAGGGTCTCAGATGGATAAACCATCTCTCAAGCATATTATTTCAACTGAACAGAAAACCATGGCAGAACTTCATACAGGAAAACCTTCCATATTGCCCCCTCTGTCCCTCTGTTGTGAGCTTTTATCAGTTCCTCTGGATTCACCTCTGAAATACCACCTAACAAGCAGAGTGTTCCACTTTGCACAGTGAAGTGTGTAATCCCCCCACAAGTGAAGCAACAACAAATGCTGCAGGAGGTAACCAGAGCATGAACTCTACTTGATGGAGGCTAAAAAGAATGGGACAGTTCTGCTGCTTGAGGGCCATCATGACACACAGACCTACACTCTACCATTTTCAGTCAGAATCCAACCAAAACAAATGTAGGAGAACTCTCAGCAGAAGGGAGGAGAGCACTCTGTGTCTGTAGCAAACAACTGGAGCCACCGCTGTCCCTCAGCCTTGGCTGCAGCAAGGCCACAGCACTCCTCTGGAGCTCATGCATTACTTGGAGCCTTTTCTGTTTATTTTCTTAACAAAGCTTTGTGGACTTTTTAAGTGGGGAAGGGAGACTCGGATATTCCTCACCCTCAGTTTAAAAAAAAAAAAAATCAGACTGAGTTTTGTAAATAGATATAAGAAATAAATTTCTATTTGAACCTTTAAGGTCCGAGCTTTGTGGGTTTTTTAGCTGACTCAGGATCTTTTCATGTTCTAACTGTAACATTTCTTTTCAGTTGAATATTATTAAATGACCAATACTATTATGGCAAAATTGGTATTGTAATTTATTAAATAATATGAGATATATACAAAGGAAAAGAAATCAAGTGAATCAATGTTCTTTTTGATTTAAATTCAGAAGTTAAGTCCAAATACCTAAGTAAACTTGACAGTGTCTGTTGCTTCACCTGCACATAAATTCTTATTTCTTCTACAGCACTGGAACACAAAGGTGCTGACAATATGTGGATAAGCACTGTGCATTATACAAAACAGAAGTACATTAATGCCTCATGTTGTAATGGAAAAATATCAATGTAAGATTTGAAGAGCAATAATAGAGAGGATGAAAACTTTTAGCTACCATCTGTGGCATAGTTGGTGGGATTCTTTTTCAAATGAGGTCAGGGAAAAAGATTAGCGAACTACATTTACGAGGCCCCTCCTACTCAAGCACAATAGAACAAGCCCATCATTGTCCTCGCAGTTAACGTTAACTATGTTCTGTTCAAACTTAGGTGGCTGTTGTGCCCATGTCACTGAGGGTGGAATTTGTCTTAGTGGACTACAAAAAACCAAACAATTTTCTCACTTAATGAGAAAGCCCTGTAAAGTTATGGTATCTATACGGTAAGTTAGACAAACAGTCTGCTGCTCTACACATCTCAAACACTTCTGCCATTGAAACCCTGTGCAGACTCATGATGGACTTAAACCCATCTGGCAGTGGGCTGCCACCAGAGGAGTGGTCCTGCATCCCCCTGCTTCCCTCATGTCTATCCGCATGCTCCTGGTCTAGTGGCTGTGTGGTAAGGCTGCTATTCTGAAGGAAAATTAACAGTCTTCTGGTGGATTTATCTTCTGTCAGATCAACTCCCCCTGAGGTCACTCAACTGCAGTGTAAGTGGGAGGAATGGATGATTACAGGTTGCCTTTCAAAAGTGGCCTGTGATTAAACTGAAGTAATTAAACATTTTGTGCAACTGTACATTTGCTCTCCTAAAACCCTGCACATTCAGGGCTTATTACTCCTAGAAGATGTTACATTACCTGTTTGTTTTCCCTTTCTACAAAAAGACAGGCCCTGTCAGTGTTAGGATACCATACGTTAACTCCACTGTGGAATTCACTGTCACAACTGTGAGAGCCGGGAGTGAAAATCAGTTCAAAAACCAAATAGACAAGTTGCCAGCCATCAGTGCTATTGAACAAAATCACTGATATTATTGCCTAGTTCAAGAAGACTCTAAATCACTCACCATCAGGAATAGGAAAACATACTTCATATCTTATCTTTCTTAATTTTTCTACTGTCTTCTACACTTCCCTTAATCATCATTCCTGCCTACCATAGAAAACAGCATTATGGTGTTTGTGATCCACTTCATCTCAGCAAGTATGACAGTTCTTATAGTGATGTACCTACATCTCACAGGAGTTTGTCACCTCATCTGTAATCATGGGTCCCTTAGAGGAAAACACAGTGCTATCACGAACATTCTCGCCATGCCACGAGCAAAGGTCTACAAATACTGAACTCTACAAAGAGTTGTTCACAAAATAAAGTCTGAAAAGGGGAAGGAAAGAGAGATGCATGAAGCTGAATGTTTTCAAAGAGAAATATAGAGAAGGAAAAATAAAACGGCTGCAAAGACAGTTGCTTTTGGACCAAAGAGAAAAAATGAAATCAGTAAATATGACTTTTTTTTTACTCAAGCAATAAATAGGAATAAATATTTTAAAGAAATATTTTTAAATGAATGCATTTTAGATTTCTGATTTGATTTAAACTTCACCTGATCTATTTAAGCTTTTGCATGAAGATTCAGGCTTAGATGGATCAAGTTTCTCTGCAGAAGAGGCCTTCAGGTCTCACTAAGCTGGAAGGGATACAGTCACAGGTTTCAGTACTGCTGTTCACCCGAGCCCCCATTCCATGGGACATCAACCTGCTTTTCACTCTGGACACCAGGATGTTAGAAAAAACAGATCTGCAAATGAAAGCAAATGCTCTAGAGTCCTCTTGAAGAAGGATGCTTTCCTGAACTTGGGGCCAGGATTGGTTCGGACTTGGCGCAGAAACATCTGCATTAATGCATGAATATGAAACATGGTCCTTTGATGTACAGACTCCCATTAAGAGAACAAGACCTTCTGCAGGATGGCTCCTTTGACTTTCATTTGACTTTATCAGTGATGGAGAGAAGTAAAGCTGAGCGGACCGTTGTTTGACATTCCCACCCATCAGAATCATCACCCGCTGCCTGCAAATCCCACCTGAACCCCATGCACAGCTGGGCACCCTCCCGCCTCCTTGAGACACGGTCACAGGGCAGGCAGCCCCTGGACCAAGCTCCACACCAGGGAAGGACAGCATGCAAATTAAGGAGCTGCAAAGCTTTTACAAGCAGGTTACAGAGCTGGTCACAGAAGACATGAGGGGGGCACGAGGGAAAGAAAGGATAGAATCTGCCGACAGCTTTGGCATCCACAGCCTAAGGAGCACACTTACCAACTAGGAAGGAGAAAGGCAGTCCTATATTTAGCAAAAAAGGCAGATAGGCTCTCCTGAGAAATGCTCGCTGCTTTGAAAGGGTAACACAAAGCATCAGCCTCACCCATGCCCTTCCACAGAGGCCACCAGCAACCCTCTCATTCCCTTGCTGTCACCGCCTTCTCCGCTCCCTCACCTGCCTAGTGTTCAGGCTTGTCGCAAAAGCCTCTGCTCGCTCCTGGAGAGCTCCACTCAGTTACCGCTGCTTTGACATGCAACACCCATGCACATCTTGGCTGCTGCCATTTATGAGCATGGACTGGGAAGGAAACCAAATTCTTTGGTAATTTTATAATTGACCGCTACATTTAGATTATTCAGGCTCATTCTCCAGAAGCAAAAGGGTGTTTCCTTAGCCCATCACACCACAGAGTTTGTAAGTCAGATAATTGTGCAGTCTGCTGAAGACATGGACCTGAATTCAAGCCTGCTTCTCTTTAAAGCTATTTTTGCTCTGCCTAAATGCTGAGGATTCAGTAAAGAAGTACAATGTGCACCACAGCTTTACTCCTCGTTTTCCACTGACACATTTTCCTCCACCCTTCCCAGGAGCCCAAGGCAGTGAGATGAAGGGAAGGCAGAAAACTGCAGAAGTTTCCGTTTTCTGCAGGGGAAACAGTTTCGAAGAGCTTTAGGGGATGGAGACCACTCTCCCTCCACACATTTCAAAGCAGCAAGGAAGACAGGCACTTTCCAGAGAAGGGAGGCACCTGACAGGGACAAGGGCTCCAAGTTGTTCTCTTCCCTCTTGCTGTCACAGCTGGGGAGGCTTTAACGTTGCTGTTTGGCCCCCAGCGTCCCTGCAGTGGGATGATGGAAGTTCAGAGGGTGAGATGTGGAAGAACATCTCCCCGATGCCTGGTTTCCTGACAGACACATACAGCTGTAACCTCCACTTCACCAAGGCTTAGCACCACTACACAGATACATCTTGCTCACACAAGCAAAGACAGGGAGCTGGCTGGAAAAACCTTTACCTTCACACTGAATTTTGGTTCTGTTCTTGCCCCTAATGTTATCAGTAGAAAACCTCATCACTTACTGTTTTTTTTTCTTTTAATTTAAGGGAATCTCCTGACAAAAAGTTATTTTTTGAGGATAGCAAGCACTTTTTGAGACAATATTGTATTTCAATAAAGCACAGTTTTTCCATACAAAATCAAGTTTCCTTAGATGCACTTTGAGTGCTAAGCTTGTTTTAAGCACAGCAAACTCCATGGGTGATGCAAATCCTTCCTTTTCTTCTGACCAGTCCCACATATTGTCACTAATACATAGTTTGAGCCACTCTTTTTCTGTTGGTTTACTTGGTCACCTGCAGTAATTCTTCTCTTTTTGTTACTACTTTTAAAAATACCAATATTATGTTTTAAAATAGTTTTTAAGTATTCCTGGCCCTCCTCTTACACTGTGTATTTTCAACTCCACTTGCCTTCTCATGAAAGCTGGCCTTAAGCCTAAAGTAACTTTGCTAACTTTTTGGGCTATCCTTGTCCTTTGTTCACTGAAGAGGCTTTTTATTTTATTTGTTTTATTTATTTTTATTTGTTCTCTGTTCTTCTATGAAGTATTCCCGGTCTTGCCTATGCTGTAGAGATAGAAATGATGACTCTGAGGACTTAAAAGGAAAACAAAGGATAAATATAACTGAGACCCATCAGTGTGACCTGTAATAATCAAACAAACATGTCCAGGGCATGCACGCACACGCAAAGAAACCCCCACTGTATACAACTTGAAACTAAAACATGCAATTACTTTAACACACATCATCTGTAAACTGTGCTTCATGATTCTACAAGCTTTATGTAACAGTCTGAGGAAAATATAAAACTAAGTCCCTATAGGGAAGAACTGGAGGCAATCCTGGATCTGATGTAGCAGGAACATTAGGAACCTTGCCCAGAACAGTCTTTGCCTTTTTGCAAATTACACTGTGGTGTGCTCAATTTGTTATCTATCAATGCCCAGATCCTCTTCCTCATTGTTAATATATAACCATTTTTTTCTCTGGGTTTTGATTGATAAAAGTTCGGTTTGGGACTTTTTTCCTCTCATTAACATAACTTTATAACATTGAATTTCCTCTTGGAAGTTGCAGATTTTGCTAGAACTCTCCACAGGCTTTAGCAGTTTCAGTGCTCTAAAATTGTAACCTTCCACAAATTGCAATAACCATCTCGTTTGAACTTCCAGATCATTCATGAAAGCAAATACAAACAAAATTGAATACAGATTTACCCTGGACACAAAGGTATTTGCATAAATGTCTTCATTAATTCCTAAACTTTGTTTCAATTTGGTATCGGCCCTGAATTTCACATCAACTGCCTTAGTAAGAAGCTTATGATTGCTTCAAAAATATACCAGCTTTGCAAAGTTTGCTCTGTTTTCTAAAAATCTGTGTTCCCCACAGCCTATCAACCTGTTACCACCTGGCCATTTAGAGAATAATCTCTTTATTTGATTTTCGCTATGCTACATAGTGAAGCAAGACAAACTGGCCAGCAGTTCCCTCAGCTGTTTACTTAACCATTTATGAAGAGGAGGTCTCAGCAGGAATACATGCTGGTTTTGTCCATCATCACATCATCTGAATGGCTCTGCTTCTCCCTTCAGACGCTCCAGTCCAAATCTCCAGGTTTAGCTTATTCTGAAGTTTTTTTCTTATCTGGAGGCTCAGAAGTTTATTATTAGTAATGAGCAATACACTACTCTTCCTCATTAGAGCCCCAGGCAAAACTTGGCTTGCTGTGAGCTCCAGGGAATGGTTCCACCTGGGTGTCTCTCAGCACCTGCCCTGCTTTCCTGCTTGTCCCACTAAGCCACAGCTCATTCCCTGTGGGGCACAGTCCAGCACCCCAGCCCCAGTAGCCTCTTCTGAGCGGTCGTGCAACAAGAGGAGGATTCTTTGCCCAATAAAAAATTGTTTTCAAGTCACATTTGGACACCCAGTAATTATTCTGCTATGCATAGTGCATTGTAAAATGTGTTGAGCAATTTATAAGCCTGGTGGACCACTGGCAATACCAGGGTTAAGGACTTCTTGACACCCAAGAACTGGCTCCCAGCTGGATCAAAGGCAAACCCCATTTCTACACCAGTTTACACAACCTTAAGCACAGTGCCAGGGGTGGGAACTCGTTCATCCAGAGCTGCTGCCAAACCACTCGTGCCGTGGAACCACAGTCCAAAATATACAACGTTTAATTGCAAAACTTGCTTAGGCAGCTGGTGAAAAGGAGAGACAAGTTGCTTACACATGCATAGTCCTGAATGACCTATCTTATGCAGACTTCAAGATGCTTCATAAACATAATCTAAAATCAAATATTATTTAAACCATCTAGAAAGAAACCACCTCTCTGAGAGTCAGAGCTCCAGTTCACATGCACCGAGGCAATGAAGTGGGTACTGACATCCACTACCCATTTGCTGCTCAGATGCAGGGTGCAGCACCCACAGCATGGAAAGCTGAACAACATCTGAAGCAACTTCTGGACCGCCCCAGTTTCTGCCCCATGCTTCAAAGTTAATCAAAATTGAACCACCATACACTCTTAGGCAAGGCATTATGGTAACTCCTATGTCAGTTCACAAAATGCAGGCTACGTTGTGTGAAGCATTTCTGAATGCATGTTCTTTTTACGACAGCAGTGTTGTAGTCTCAAGAGGGAATATGGTTTTGAAGCTAAGAGCACGTGACATCACTTCTGATTGCCTGGAAGCCACGATCCTGAAACACAGCTCTCCTGTGGACAACACAGTACTGCCAACATCTCGCTTCCCTGCTTGAGCATGTTCCTTTCCAATGCCTAATAGCATTAGGCTATTGCTGCTTTTCCCTTGTTTTAACAAAAATCATAACCTTATTTAGCATTTTTCTACTGTATTCTTCTAGTTACTGACATGTTTTTAAAGTTTCATTTGACTCTTTCTTTTTTTTCCTTCCCCAAAATATTGTTTTAGCCTGGAGAAAGAGTCTGATGTCAAGATGGGCCTAGCTTTGAACCCAGGGTGGAGAAACTTTTGATATGCTTCCAGACCATTTAATTCTCTAGTCAAGTCTCCAAGTATCTGAAAAAAACCGCAACTTTCCCATGCCCCGCATGCCTGTGAGATGGAGGAGAGTAAAGCACCCAGTCTTTCTGAGAGGTAAGGTGCTGATTACACAATTTCCAGCACATCCTGAAAGCTGATTCCAAAAACTAATATTGCTTTTGGCATCATGTGGAGTTCTTCACACCGCCTTTTGAGGAGACAGCAAGCACAGGAAGGTGAGGGGCTTTTTAATATCACTTGCAAAGAAGAGAAGTATGGAACTGAGAAATGAGACCAAAAAGACTTAACCAACACCTGACCACATCATTCATGACATTTTGTTTCTGTCCTCTCCATTCAATGTGGTTTTGCATCAAAGGTCACTCTTCAAAGTATTAAAGTGAAATTTTTACACCCTCTAGCTAGTACCCATGGAGAAGGATGGATGTGCTGCAGAACTGCAGTATAAATTGCTGTACTCAGACACACACAAAAAAATCCTCAGATACAAAAAAGCTCAGAGGTATCAAAACTGCTCCTCAGATAGAACTTCTTCTTGCCAAACCAAGGCCATGAATCGTTCTAGGTTCTAGGTATATACAGGAGGTAGGAAGACAGCCTATCTTTCTGCAGTGTGAATAACTGACTGTAATTTGTATAGCTGGTCAAAAATGGCCAAAACTTCTGTCTACATCTTAGAATGGTTTTGTTGTTCAAATAGACACCAAAACATGAAAACCTTTTTATTAAAAAAGTAAATAATTCCTGTGTATATATATATCTATATCTCCATATATATACTGAAAAGCAGACAGGGCAATGAAAATTTCCTATGTAAGCTGGAAGCAAAATTTTCTTTATTGGCAATTCTCTCCTTGCTAGACTACCTTTGGAAATCACTCTGACTTTCCTTAAAATATAATCCAGTAATAGGAAATTTCTCTTCACGCTTTTCAAATTCAAGGTATTCCAAAACAATTTTCCAAGCAGGCTGACACAACAGCTGCCATATATCAAGACAGAGCCTCTTGAATGTTGATTTTGCTTAACATAAAAGGGACCTTGAGCTCAGATTGGGTGGGAGATGTCTGTGCAGCTCCAAGTCCCACTCAAAGCCCACTCCAACCTCTCCCCAGTCCTCACAGGGGAGCTCACCCCTCTCAGTGCCTCCTCTCCCATCTTGCAATGGAGAACAACTAGATTGGGATCACTTCACCAACACTGCCTGGAAGCCAGAGAGACCTGAAAACACATGGAGCCACAGGCCTCCCTGAACTCCTTGCGCCAGTGATATTCCCAGCAATTCCTTTAGCATTGCTGTGCTATCAGGCATGAGTGGAGACCTTTCTGTGCCAGGTGCTGCACAAACAGTATAAATTCATAGTTTACTGAAAAAGCAACCAGAACCTGAAATGGACACTCCCTTCCTGCAGAGCAAAGCAAGGAAAAATAAATGAGATAGATAAATAGAAGTCAGCAGAGGAATTAGCGTCTAGCCTAGAAAGTATTTCAGAAAAAGGGTGAGTCTCTAAAAATGATAGCTTAAGAGAAAAGCACAGTTGCCAGGAATGAGACTGTATTCCTATCAGGTTTAAGATGTTTTAACAAAATTCAATTCCTTTCTTCTGTCCTGAAAGAACACTTAAGCATTTTTTCTAAGAGTCAGAATTTTTCTCAACCTTCAACTTGTGCCTCTTTGCACCCTTGGCTTTAGAGAGGAAGACTCCATGCTTGGAGGAAAACAAAAGAAACAGGCTCATTAAAAATGCCACCAGTTTCATTTCCAAGATGGAAAAGGATCTGCAATTGCAAACAGGTTCAGCACTAAACCTTTGCAACTAGAGACCACATCGCATTTTCCCTGATGGAGTATCTGGAATACAGAATTCTGTATTCTGTGGAATACAGAAGTGGATATCATCGAAGGTAGCCCATAACACACTACTGGGAACATTTAATCATCCTGCTGTTTTCCTGCATGTTCTGCTCATCAAGTGTTTCAGCTAAGATGGAAGGGATAGAGACCACATTCTTATGCTAAGCTTGTGAAGAGGACAGTAATCACAGGTGAAGCCAGACAGAAGTCTGGCTTTTGCCCAGGAATTTAGGCTAGATGCTTTCTCAACTCTGTCTTTCTTCAACAGCTAGACACCCAGGACAGTAAGGAACACCAAGGACTTCTCTTTTCATACCTGTAACATTTAAGGTAAAGAAAAATATGAATAAACAGGTTCTCAAAAATGGAAAAGAGTAAACCCAGGGAGGACAAAATCGTGACACCTAGTGAGCAGCTATCAATCAGCAATAGAAGCAGATCACAATGTTTATTTCACTTGGGTTTGCTGCATACTTTGGCATCTGAGCCATATATTGGCTGGGATAGTTTTTTCCCAAGCCTCTTTCTGAGCCTATTGCTCCCAATATAGTGTTCCTTAACAACAAAAGCAATTCATCCAGAGGCCTTTTCCAGCAGCAAGGCCTTCAGAAGCATACAAGTCTGGAAATTAAATTTGCTTAGAATGATTTAGAGTACTCATCTGGGACACTAGGAAGCTGAGGAACTCCTATGCCTTTGATGTCCACAACACATGGTCAAATGGAATAGGTCTTCTCCAGTAGTACCGTCCCAAACCCAGTGCAGGTGTGAGAAGTGCATGCCCCATATAAAGCACAAGTACTGCTGACTTTTGGTGCTTCTGTCTTTTAGATTTTTCCAGAAATCTCTCCCCAGACAACTCCTTTTCTTCCCTCGTGTAAAGCAAGGCTTGGCACTAACAAATCAAATATAAACCAAAGTGTTTGATTAGTTTGATATCTTCTTGTTGGCAAAGCAGCATCAGACAGAAACTACCTGTTCTTTTCTTGAAGGAAAGCAAAGTTCCAGAAAAGTTATACAGCACAAACTTAAGAACAGCCTTACATTATCATGTAACTGATCACAGTTTCTTATTACATTAGGTACTCAAGCTATTCCAAACTGACTCTCACAGTAACACTTGTAAACTGTATTAATCATCATTTTAGAATACATTTATCTATGGATAGCAACCAATTGATTACTCAAGAGTTCAGTAAGCTAAAAAAACACAGCTTTTTTTTCCCAAAAAATAAATACTTGGTGTCCAAAATATGTCATTAAAATACGCATCCAAGCATTAACAAAATATGTTTAATAAAAAGTACTTCCCCAAGCCAGCAACTCTTAGGACCTAAAGCATGTATTTTCATAAGGATGGATTTGCTAATATAAGCATTTTTATTGTATGTGTGTTTTTATCTTTATTGAGTGGCGCTGTAGTTTGCACAAGAATCAATGTCTAGCATGCTGTGTTTCTTATATCCCCAAAATTCAGTACTGTACTCTTGAGGTTCAACACCGTTAAGTACATCACTGATATGCTTAGCAGCACAGAGCATGGTTTTGAATCCACTGCCTATTTGCAGATGCCCTTTTGCACTTGTAGTCATAAGGCAGTGCCACAGAAAGCCTTCAGAAGCTTTGCATCAGCACATTTAGATGCACATCCAGATCGCATCAAAACACAGGTCAAAAAGAGAGATTTGACAGGCATGCAAGCTAACTTCTCATTTACCTCACATGCATAAACTCCATTTACGTATCAGCCTGTCAGCAGCATTCAGGTGACCTTCAGCATCAACTGGATGCCACCTGATGAGGCAGTGCTTCTGAGATCAAACTGATTTTTCTCCGTATTTTCAGTCTTCTCATTTATGTGTCAGTAATGGCAAGAGAAGCAATAATGAGGGTGGAGAGAAGAGGGCTCTGCAGTGCTGTCTTAGTGCTCTCAGTGCTGTCCCTAGCTGAGATTTCCAGAGGGATGTCAGTCTGAGGCAAATAGGTGGTTGCTATGAGAGTTAGCACTGGTACCAGCCTGTGCTTGTTTTCCTTACTGCCACAGCCTTAGAAGAATGAGGTAAATGACTCAGCTCTCTCCACAAATGTATGATGGCATTTTAACTGTCCCTGCAAGATCACAGCTTTGTGACATGCAACATTTCAGATCACTGCTCAGGGAATCTCTGCCATCATGAAACCAGGCTTCTTCACAAAGACTTTCAACTCCCAAGACATTTCTACAATGAATATAATTATCCCCATTTTAAAGATGGCAGCTGAAGAAGGGAACAACTTGCAAAAGATCACACACATGGGTCGGTTTCTGTGGCAGATCCAGTGAATGCTAGGCAGGTACTTAAGGCAAAAGACTCTCATGAATTTAAAACTGAATTTTCACCATCTCCTGTATTGTAAGCCATTGTAAGCAAAAGAGCACTATTAAAATTAAATTCAGCCTGATGTCTTATGGTTAAAATAAATTTTAAACTGATCATTTAAAAAAAAAAGGCATGAGCGAATAACAAGATCTGCAATAATGCAGAGAAAATTAATTACCTAGGCAGACTCCTTTTCAAGTTCATGACTCATGCCAGCATATAAATGTCTGCGTGAAGCCAGCTCTTAATGCTAATTTTGTTGCTGTAAGAAAATTGTAACCCTGTCTATATAAAAAAGAGTGCATACCCTGCTATTGATTTTCAAGAGTCTGACTGGCAGGACACTGTACTTTAACTGCAGATTGCTGCTAATGCTTTAAAATATTTTGCTGAATTTTGTTCTTTCACCACAGATATAATAGTCTCCTGGCCATGCCATATTTGGCCTCAGCTGCAGAGAAGTTGTGGTCACATCCACTTCATTTCTTCCTTTTTACTGAATATAGACATGGCAAGTGTATCACTTAAGAGATCAAAAATCCCATTCCATATAATGACAATACCATGGTACAAAGGGTAGGAGTAAGAAAAAAAGATGCATTCTTTCTTAAAACTACTCCGTGGTTCAAACTGTACCCCCCTCTTTCGCTCCCCTGTCAGAAGCTGATGTGTTTATCAGCTGGTGCTGGCACCAGGTCACAGTGCCATGGCACCGATGGGGTTTCTAAAGGAGCTGGCCCTACCTGGCTCCTCGAGACCCCTTCTCAGAACAATAGCCTCTTACCACAGAGTTAATTTAGACTCATGAGCTACCAACTGTAGGTATCTGCTTTTTACGTAAGAATTACCAAGGTGCTCCTTGTTTCTTTTTTTATCCTAATGGAGCACAACAGGAGAAAGCAAATGTGTCTGATACTTCATAGGCACAGCCATACTTGCCCATGCAGTGCCAAAGTCTACATGTGCCACCTCAGAAGTTGCCCATTACAGCAGTGGCCACCTCCAGTAGGGGTCATGAGCTCATTAAACTAGGGAAAAAGAAACATCCGTGCACCAACATGGGTGTTTCTCTCCACCACAGGCAGGCAGATCCTGGCCAGTGTGGGGAGGAGGGAGCTGCGATGGTGGGTGCGGTAGCACTGCCAGGCTGTGCCACTCCAAAAGCTGTCACTCCTCTTCATCTCCCTTGTTAAATCCCTGGCAGCAGGCGGGATGTCAGCATCCAGAGGTGTACTAAAGATGAGGATCTCGTTGTGGTAGGCCCTCACCAAACACGTAGCCACACAACATCCCTGCCACATGGAGCCTGAAGCACCATGTCTGACTAGGCACTGAGCAGAACAAAAGTTTTTGGCCAGCAGACTGAGAGCTGGTCAAGTGTCCCGGTGGCCTCTGGTATGCCACAAGCTGCTTTCCTATTACAGAAAGCAAAAACAGCCCAAGAAAAAGGACAAAATGGGGAAAAACGCCTCCTCCCCACTGATGCTTTCCCCTTGCTCAGCAGCCCCACGCCTATGGCAGCATGCAAAGGGACCACAGCTCAGCACAGCAAAAGCCAAGGGCAGGGGCAAAATGCACCCTATCACCTTCTGCACCCAACCTCACCCCGATACTGGACACCAAGTGGACTAGGCGCACCGGTGCAACTGGTCCAACACTCACAGGGGCCCATGGAGGGAAGGGGTAGGAGATGGAGGCAACAGGGAATGCTCCAGTGCACTGACTCTGCTCTGCTCTGCTCTGCCAGGTGGCCAGGTTGGCTCCAGGCTTGGCCCCAAGGGAAGAAAAGATGAATGGAGAGTAAGACAGAAAGAAGTGCATGCTTCACTGTGTACCACACAAAGCCACACCACGCAGCATTCTCAGCCAAACCAGTGCAGATCCAAGCAGGGACATTTATATGATGCAGTGGCACATGGTGAGGAAGTCCTAGCTTGCACCTCCAAAGCAGCCCAGTCTTACCCCAAGGTACCAAACCCAAGCAGCATCTGGAGGCAACATGGGCAGCAGCATCTCTGCATCCCAGTTCCTAGACAACGTGGAGCCAGCACTTACATTCAGAAGAGTTAAAGGGAGAGACATTTAGAGCACGTATTCTTTTTTCAGTAAAAATCTATATATTTGCAGGTGGTTTTTTTAAGCTAACTTTAAAGGTAAAATGTTTTGTTAGTAAACTCATTAATTCCTTGCATGTAGTCTCAGAAAGTGAAACAGAACATGGCCAGTGTTGTCCTAGATTGATTTTATAGCTTTGTTATTATTTTTTATTCATACTCCTGGCTTAGACTTATGCACACATGGAACAGTCAGTCAGCTAGGCAAATATCAGCATTTCCAGCTAAAGTGGAATAAAACCATTTGCTGAATGTTCCAATGTTTCTGCAGCAAATCACTAATAGATATTTAAATTGTTTTTTAGACTTCAAAGCTGAGATGAATGAGGACATTCTAATTTCTTTCCTGCTGCTATGCTTTCAGGCTGTGCCTTTCAAATAAGACCTGGCATGTGCAGTTCATATTGCACAGATAATTTATACTTAAAAGGTACAGAACTTATTTTCAGAGCAACATGTCAGTCATCTCTATCCAGTAGATTACACTCTTTGGCCTGTTTGTCTTAATTGCAGCAACTGAAAAGCATCCACAGCAGTCTGTTATGTGGCTTGTCCACCTTCTTCATCATTGAATCTAGACAACATGGCACTTGTTTGCAGTAACCACTCAGCATGCCAGGGAAGATCTATGGTACTACATGCTCCTGCTCAGGAAGCTATCCCATGCTAGACACCTTCCAGATAATTCTGGGGCTTGAGATCAAACCTACAGACAGTCATGATCTTGGGGTCCATTAATTTTGTCAGTGTCATTTCCCAAACAAAGAATTCTGGTCTTAGGTCAACTCTATTGCTATTTTATTCAATTTTGTAGGAAGCTGGAGAGAGAAGAGGCAGAATACCAGGGCCGGGGGTTGTTGTGGCAATGATCTGTAAAGATGTTATGGATGTACTTACTCAACTAAGAGGCTGGATATAGTAGTTGGATATAGTATCGGATATGTGACTTACTTATTGTTCACTGCTCTGGTCAAGCTGAATTTTTTAAAAGGCTTTATTCTGTATAACTAGAAGGGTGAGGGATGGATATATTTTACATAAAACAGGGATGTGGCTTTTTAAATACCTGAGAAAATATTTGCATTTGTAAAACAGGACAAACACAAGAGCATAAATCAACAACACCACTGCAAGTACACTGTCAAGGACATAGACCTTTAGAAGGCCATTTAGCTTCTGTAACCTAGGCAACACTTGAGAGATTTACAATTGCAGAGAAAGGTTATATCATTTCCCTCTTAAGCAATGCAAAAAAATCCAAGTTATTAATTTGTGTTTCTGAAATGTGTAATGAAAACAAGATGCCTTCAGGTCCTAGATACATTCCATAATGTCCCAGCTCTGCTGTTTTCACCACGCTGACTCCAACAGTATAGCAACACCATCTCTCCTGTGGGCTCACCTGCAATGAAGCACCAGGATCCTCTCTTTGATAGTGAGCAGGATTGAACTTCTCTACTGCCAAGAGATTAATAGCTCCATGAAAGCAGAAGTTGATGCTTTGGAGGGACCTGTGGCTTTGGCACGCTGCTTGAGCCTCTGCCCCTCAGGTACTACCAAACAGATGCAACAGAGCAGTGCACAGCTCGGCTAACATCTGAAAATTAATTTTAAATGTAAGCACCAAGTAGGTCTGTTATGAAGAAAATATAGGAATTAGTTGTGCCCAAACATTGCTTCCAGATCCCTGGTGTAAGGTGACTTACCCTGACTGAAAAGAGGAATTGATCTAGGGAGCTGGAGGGACGAGCGGGACAAAGTCTCGTGGCGTAATTGATATATGTTGTCGTCTGATCTTCAGGCAATGAAGCTGAGCTTGCGACTTATTACATTCAATTACATTTCCAAACTGCCCCAGTAGATTAGAGAAGAGCAAAAATATAATTTAGAAACTAAAAGCTCTGGTTTTCAGCAGCAGGTGAACACTGTAAGAGACCAGGAGAGGAAATAACAGCCATGGAGGCATCTTAACTTCAGCCAGTCCTACACTTTATTTAGCTAACAGGAGCCCCTACCAAAGGCTCTGAATTTCTGAATTTTAAATAAAAAGATTGGTAAAAAAGCAGTCACAATTGATTCTTAAATAAACAGATTCTTAAATAAAGATTCTTCAGCTCTTCACTTCTATCAGGTATCCATCCATATATACTCAGTTGGTCATACTGGTATTAAGAGCATATCTCGAAAAATCAGGACAGAAATAGCAACACTCTTATAATGTCAGGCAATAATAAAACAGGAAGTTTACAAAGCATACCTAGACAATAATACATGTTTTCATTTTTCATCTGATTAGTAAGTTTGGAAATCTGTTGTGTTTTCTTGTGAGACAGAATCAGTGTAAATCAATATTCGGCTTTCAAACAAGTGAAGTCAATGGGCCTCCGTCATTCCAAAACTGTATCTGGCCTCTGTGACAACAGTTTCATACTGTCATGACCTATTACTGAAACACTGGTTACTTTTTATGTCAACGCAGTGGCAAAAATGGAGTTTACTCCCACATTTTCTGTGGGACCAGACATCGCACATTTTTAATTCTAGTGGCTTCCAAAACTCAATGGAAAACATACAGCTTAAATCTTTAATTTCTGAACCATTTAAGCAATTTTTAGTATCTTATGCAATCTTCAGTACCTTTTTTGTTCTATCTTAAACTTCACAGTTACAATGGGACAAACTTTCATAAAATCATAGAATCATTTAGGTTGGAAAAGACCTCTAGGATCATTAAGTCCAACCTTCATCCTAACATCTCACAGACCCCTAGACCATGTCCCAGAGTGCCACATCTACTTGCTTTTTGAACACTTCCAGGGATGGTGACTCCATCCATTCCCTGGGCAGCCTGTTCCAATGCCTAACCACTCTTTCAGTAAAGATCTTCTTCCTAATGTCCAATCTAAACCTTCCCTGGCACAACTTGAGGCCATTACCTCTTGTCCTGTCCTTAGTTACTTGGAAGAAGAGACCAGCACCAGCCTCACTACAACCTCCTCTTAGGTAGCTGTAGAGAGCAATGAGACGACAGAGGAATGACGAATCTCCTGTTCTCAACTGATTAATGTATAGAAAGAAAACCCATATATCTATCTATAGAAGAAGGTCCAGACATTATTTGCTTTCCCTCACGGTTTTATTCACAGCTAATTGCAAAGCCAAGGAGCTTTTAAATACAAGTTTAGTTACAACTATCTCAGTCTGTCTTAGTTACTATATTTGCGATCACACTAATAACAGTATGCCCTGTCACTAAATGTTTCCATTGTCACTTTCAAAAATTTATTTCAAATGTGAAGAGATTAGTATTTTATGTCTGTGTATTCAAATTACTTTGTTTTCTTAACTGCTTTTCACAGATGCTTTTTTTTTTTTTGCTATAGAGGAAACTAATACCTATTAATCCATTGCATTTAAAACCGCAGCTACACTAACTTCTTTTGTTTTTGCTAGAAGTATTATCCATCAACTTCCCTGCATACAGCCCATGATTTATCTGTAAAAATAGCCCCAAGAATTTAGCAGTAATGCAGGCTTTATATACATCTGTGAATAGATATGACATCAACCTTCAAATCCCTCTCTTCCTGTAATCCCTTTGTTTTGATCCTCCACGTGGTTACTATACTAAAGCAACACATGAAGAGCTCAAGAAAGGTATCTGGTGTGCACACAGTCAGGGATATGCCTTGTTGCAAAAATCCTGCAGTCCAAGTGAATGACAGAGACTGAAGCAATGCGGACATGTGTTCTGCCAGGTCTTCATTTTACTATGAGGTTGGTGGAGTGGAATAAATATAATTTAAGACACTCATTCATAAATACTCGTTTCATAAAAGCACTCTTTGGTAAGGAGGAATCCTTCTGGATGAAAGGAGGGCAAAATGTTAACAAAACAAAGCATTGCTTCATTCAGGAAATAGGGTCAACACCATGCTAGCTTTTTGTGTATGGAGATATTTGTGGCTAAGATACTATGACAAACCTTGCACATCTTCAGTATCTTACACTATAATATGGCAAAGCCTTTAACTACCAAAGATTTGGAAGATGTTGAAGATAGGTGAACGGGAATACTTTCACTATAGACTTGTGCACAAGGAACTTAAACAGAGTTCTGGTCACAAAGCTGTGTGGCATAGCTGTAAAGAAACCCCCCAGTAATATTTGGTTTATCTATCCAGTCACTGGTTCACATGTTCCCCTGAGGCCATTACATTTCAGTCCCTAAACTATTATTTCTCATTTTGTGTTCCTGATATTATCTTGATGTTCTTGGCATATGTTAATAAGCCCCACAGGGCAGATAAACTGTTCTGATGGTCTCAAACT
Organism: Eurystomus gularis; assembly: GCA_013400335.1. Taxonomy (NCBI): domain Eukaryota; kingdom Metazoa; phylum Chordata; class Aves; order Coraciiformes; family Coraciidae; genus Eurystomus; species Eurystomus gularis. The sequence goes on along the minus strand of VZZY01025671.1, from coordinate 34,843 downwards.
AATAAAAAAAAGGTTCTTACAAGGCATAGGGGAGATTCCTTGGAAAGTCATTAACAGCTACAGTGATTCATTCAATTTTCCATGGATTTGTATTTGCTACGACATCAGCCTTGCTCATTGCATATTAATAAATGTCACATCTGTTAAATCTCCAGTAAACGGTAATTTTCCCTTGATTACTGTCCAGTTTGGCATGACTTATTTCAAAGACAAGTGTTGTGGGATGCAGCACAGTAATGTATCTGTTGAGTTCAAGGTATGTGTCCAGATCTGGGGCAACGTCCTCCCTCCCTGTTTTTATCACAGAGGCAAAATACTGACCTAAGCATGTCCTTATATTTGAGGTACCACTGTTCCCCTTACCAACCCAATCTTTCTTAGTATAGTCTCTTCTCCTCCCATCATAGACTTTGTCCAGTCCCAGAGAAAACCACCAAGGTCCTAGGCTGCTCTTTCTCACTCCTTACTTCCACATCTGCCTCTGCCTTGGAGGCAGCAGAAACAGAAAACCTCACCAGCCCCGGCTGCTCTGCTGCTGACAGCAGCAATTCAGCCAGGACTCATCAGCAACCATGAGCTAACAGTGTTTCTGAAATGCAGCTTGAATTCACAGTTATGAAAGAGTTGAATGCTATGGCTTATGTGGTTTTTAAACCTTTGTAGCTGTTCTTACCTCAAAGTACTCTCCAAGTCAAAAGGCTGGGTTTATACATGCAAATATATATGTACGTATACACATATATATGTCTTTAAACAATGACACAACTTATCTTTGAGGAGTATGACTGCACAATACAAGCCTTCAGCTAACAAAAGGCAATGGGTATGAAGTTTGTGTTTGTACATAAATGACAGTTTATGTTTATGGGGTTTTCTTATGGTGTAATTCTTACCACCTCACCACGTCATATCAGTGACTTTTCACAATATCAACAGCCTTGAGGACTTGAGGAAAGCAGAAATTATTAGTAGAGTATAACAAGATTGTATTGGATAAACACGTGTGGATTTGTTTTACCAACAGTGACATAAGCCAAACATCTAGGGTTTAGGGCAGGTCAGTATATAACAAATGAGCAGAGAAGCCTCTGAGCTGTCAGGGTGCCTTTGGACAAAGACATGACAAAACTGATTTTGTTTAAGTTTAGGCTTCCTACTAGTACTGACACTTTAAAGCTGGAGGCTCCTAAATCAGGGCCCCCGTGGAAAGGAGAAACAAAACAACCCCAGCAACTAGTCAGCCAGCAGCGGCTCATAAAGCCACAGCCTTGATGACTGACAGCAAAAATGAAGAAAAAGTCCAGAGGAGTAGACAAGGGGGCTCTTGGAATCACAAACAACAAAGAAAAATATTTTCTTTCATACGCTTGCCAATTTTTGATGCAACAAGAGAAGCTGTCCTAGGATCTTGGTTCTGGATGCCAGTATCTTCCACATATTAGCACTTTTTGCTCTGACTTAACGTACAATACTGCAGTTTATGGAAACAGACTTAGCAGTGTTTGAGAACAAAAGGAATGCTTTTTTGTTGTTGTTTTAAAAAGTTGATTTAGATGGCAGCATCTCCAACTCCAACATGAGTTAATGACGTATTAAGTAGAAGTATATTTTTTTAATTCACTCAAACTATAATTAGGCAATTATAAGCAGTCAAGTGAGAGATGCTTAAAAGCTACTGGCCACAGCTGTTAGCTACCTAACTTCAGTCAGAAACCAGCACCCCCTCAGCCTGGGGATTTAAGCAAACTCATATTATCACATCAAAGTGTAAGTGCTTACATCTTCAATTACTCAGCTGAGAAATCAGTAATTTCTGGTAGCAGGGAAGTAACTTCGTTACAGATCCACATGGATCTGGAAAGGGCATGTCTGACTGTGCCCACCAATCTGAGCTGTTCTTTCTCCAAAGGTGACTGTCAGAGTTTCTAGTGCAAATTGCTACTAATGTTCCTCTCAGGGCTGCCAAGATAGCACGTGTTCAAAATGCCGCTCTTCTCTGAAAAATGATTTTAATTAAAATGATATTCAGGGGTCCCATATTCTTTATTTCTCACTAATTGTCTTAGCACATTTGTTCAGTTTCCAAGCTAATGGGTGCTTTTACTAACTGCCAGCTCCCAAATTAAACACGGGATCTGAAACACTGGTCTTTTTCCTTCTCAAGTTGGATTTTGCTGCCACTCCATCTTTTGGGGTTACATAGTCTCTGCAAGGAGAGCATCCTCCACCATCTCTTCGCATAAAACTCAGAGATGAGCTCTGCTGAGCACGTGTGACAGAGTGCAGCACGCATTCTGGTCACTGCGCTAGGTCCATGGATGCAACCACAGCAAGAACAGACTTTAGAGCTTAAAGTACACAAGAACTAATCACTATGAAATCATCATTGGTGAGCACAAAACAGAAAAGTGAGCTATTAAACAAGAAAATGTAATTTGGATGCAGCCACCTTCCCAAGCAGTGCTTGAAGATACAGTGAAGAACCCTTTCAAGTGCAGTGGGTTTTGTACAGCAATTAATCGTGTGGCTTTCTTGTTCCATCAGCTCTCCTGCAAGGGTTTCCAAAATCACACTGATTTCACAATCATGGGAATCCAACAAAAGTAGAAGAGGATTTCTAATATGGCACACTCTTAGAAACCTGAATAAGTACTGGGTCTTTCATACAAAGTTTTTGCTCAATACATTTGATTTTTCAGTAGAAGATTTGTGTTAGTTACTTCAACATATATGTGCCATATTTGTTTGCTTCAGAAATGCAGGCTAATGTGCTAAAGTTATACCTACCAAGCCTATCAGCTGGATCACACTGAAACTTTGGAAATTCTTATTCAGAAGTCACAAAGATTTAACTTAGCCCTCTAGGAACAGTCGGTGAGCACACATTTTTCCAGTGTTTCCAAAAAGACTACCTTGATGTGTACTAAGCCAATGACCAATACAGAGAATAAATCAAAAACATTTAAGGCCTTGCAAGTAATGCTGCTGTTTTCCCTCCTCAGAGACTATGAACTAGAGAAGCAGGTGCAGAGGTGCACAGAGCAGAAGCTGCAATCAGACTGGATCCCAATGACATCCATGTGCAGTGCTCCCATGCACAGAAATTAAAGACACTGCACAAAGCTAAAGGATATACAGTAGATTTCTCAAAAGCTCAGTGTTACCATAATTGTAAAAGATAACTGTGCAAGTTTAAGGTTGACCATTTTGTTAAAAAGGTTTACACTAATACACACAGCTCCAAGCTAGTCCAGGAGCAGCCTCAGCAACTTGTAACTTTAGTATGTGGATAAAGGTGATTATGCAGCTGGAAGTGAGTGTGATGCCTGACTGATGACCACTTTCGTACCAACTGGATACATCATTTGATTTTACTTTGATAATGTAACTTGTCCAGTAATTACCAGGTGGTGAAGTGTCCCAGGAAGTTTAATAATTTCCAAGAACATCCTGCTGCAAACCAGGGTCTTACCCAAAATGAGTCTGCTTGTACCAAGAAACAATTGTGAAGAATGTTATTGCACAAGCCAGGACTTTCTGGGTATACATGCACACTTAGAGCAGATGCAATAAATCTGGCATTTCCTGAAAGCATCAAACCCACTGGGTCTATGTGGGCCTGCCCATCAAGTTTTGGAATGATAAATTAAAAAATGAGTAAAGTCCCCAGTATATGAAGTCATCAGTAAATACAGAAGCATATATGTGGAGTTTATCTCCATTTACGCACAAGTATGGCACGAAGACCAAGGCTTACAGAAAACATGGGATGTAACTGAACCTGGTGCTACACAATTACACGGCAGTTCAGTTCTGGCTGTAAGACATTTGAAAGAGTTGTATAAAAATCCACAACAGTTACCCTGACAAAATTCCCAGCCAGGAAATAGAATACACCTAGAGAAACCCAGAAGCAAAACGATCTTGAGCAAAAGTAGGGAAGTCAGAGTGGGGCCTTGCCCAGTACTGCAGGTAACCAGAACTACATAGAGAACCAAAGTGTCAGAGTGGTCAATCAGTTAGCTTGAACAGAAAATGATTTTTTTTCTTTTTTTTTTAAAAAAAAAAAACCACTCCCCCCTGAAATAATCCTAAACGTTCTAATTTCTCAGTGTGCTCATCTTTTCATTCTATGCACAATTTGAAAACATCTAATTTACAGATGGTTCATTAGAGTCTCAGATCAATTATAAAAAAAGAAAAATAACTTTTCATTTACTTAAACCACTTGAAAGGTATTTAATGTAATTTGTGGTTCTTTAAGGTGCATTACTGTGTATGGTTTCAACAGCATCATTTAGGATATGGATATGGAGCTGCATAGGTAGCAGGTAACAGAGCTCACTAAGTGTTAAGAATGTTTCATTTTCTTCAGTCACAAAATATTTTCTAAGACAGTATTCTAACTTTTTCTAAGAACTATAACATGAAATCTCAAGAATTAGAGGTGTGCATGAATTACAAGCATCCATCTTATGAGAAAATCTGTATTTCTGTCTTTTTTTCCCCCTTTGAAATTGGAGCAAGAGGCTGGAAATGTGACATATTCCACTGAATAGACATTTCTGAGAAATAACAGGCTGTCATGCCAGCTCCTTGGATAGCTGTCATTCAGCATGTCAAGCAGCCTGCCTCGTTCATAGCCTAAAGCAGGCTTCACCTCCATCAAGAATTGCAACAGAATTGCATACATCTCCAGGGATATTTTGATTCTAACATGCCAGGTTTCTCTGACCAAAATCTCTCTTAAACCAGCACATATGCACATGTGCCCACACAGTTTGGTACAGGTGAGAGTGCACAGTTGCTGGACTAAGCAAAATCTTTTTGAAATTATCTATGTGAGATGTGGGGAAATGATAGAAATGGAAAGCCCAGGGGATCATCTTTAGGATGAACCATAGAATCATTATGGTTGGAAAGGACCACCAGGATCATCAAGTCCAGGCAGGCTGCTTGACGCAACTATCTAACAAACTAACTATGAGAACACTATCAGAGCACATTGCCTACTCAAAAGACTAAAAAAAAGTTGGAAAAAAACACAGACCACCCTTGCAGACTTTTTTTTCCACTATACAACAAGGGGCCTATAGACATAGAATGAAGGCTGATCAAATGGTGCATAGGAAACAGTGGGTCACCAGACTTTCCAGAGATGAGGTACCAGCTACAGCTAAAGGGCCCAGATTATGATGTCAGTAAATCACAAAAATCAATTCAGGAACAAAGCTAAGACTAACAGAATTTGCTCCTAAATAAGCAAAGCTCTGTTATTCTCTCTTTGAGCCATTGCATTCCCAGGTAGACACAGGAATTTGCAGCTTCTCTGGTAAGCAGTCCTGGAAATCACACAGAACAAACATGCTGTTTGCCTGATTTAAATACCCTAATCCACATGTTATTTTAACTGGCTGTTATCTGCTGTCAGGACAATTGGCAGTATGTTGCTACACCCAGGGCCTCTGCTTGAAGTTCACAAGTCTTTGGTGTTCCACCCTACAGGAAGAGAAGTCAGCACATCTGGAGTGGAATGGTGCTAACAGCCTCCTGCTGAGCCCAGGTGGCTACACAGGCTTAGCTTGCAATACTCAGACACCTGGTAGATTTTCCTGCAATGGGAATCTTTTATCTCGTAAGTACAAGATTATTGATAGAAACTTGATAGAAACTTGAGTAAGTCCCCAGCCCTCTTGAGTTGCAAAGAACACTTGCAAAGCTCTGACTCACTGCATACCGGTGGCACAGTGTTTGAACTAGCTCTGCTGACAACCTGCAACACCAGCTGAGAGAGGTGTGACCTTTCTCAGTTCAGAGCAACAGGCTGTTAATTTTGAAAGCCAGTGATAAATCAACGTCAGCTTTGTTAGCAACCTAATGAAATTACCAGAAGTAAGAGGGAAGATCACGCTCTGAAGTAAGCAGCTTGAGTAGCTTATGAACAGAACTTACGATAACGTCAATGGGGCTTTTTCCAGATATTCCCAGCCAGGAAAAAGAATATTGGATTCTGCATCTCAAGCCCAGTCTCCTACTGTCACAAACATCCACATGACACAAAACCTTCAATAAATTACCCAAGCACACAGGCAGATCTAGGTAGGCATCTCCACTTCTCTTGTTGGGAAGCCATTGCAGAATTTTGCTCCTCTGATGGCTAGAAATTTTTTCCCAATTTCTAGGCTAAATATGTCCTCCTTCAGATCATCTGTTCATACACCAAGACAGACCTATAACTGAAACAGTTCTAAGCATTCCCTGATTTTTATCCTCCAGATAGGCAGTAACCAAATCCTCTCAAGCTTTGTTTTTTCTAAACCAAACAGCCAAACTCTTAACCTCACCTCCTTAGAAAGGCACTCTATTCCTGTATGACACCACTTCCATTTGTCTGATTTGCAAGATAATCCAGTTCCTTCCTTCCCCTTAAGAGAGGGATATCTTAATCCTCCGTTCTGTTGATTACAACTTCAAGCTTTGAGTCACCAGCATATTTCATGAGTGCAGCTCTTCTTTTATTCCAAAGGTCTATCATACTAAATTGGTCCCAAGACCAACACAAGTTTCTCTAGTAACTTCCTTCCAGCCAACATTTTGGCTTTCAGCACTAATTGTTTTCATATCCCCATTAGCCAATTCCTTACTCATCTCAGAATTTTTCCCTACTAATCTGACTCATTGTATAGAACAATTCTGCACATAATCAAAACATTAAGGTCAATTAAAGAACTCTACATCCAAAACATATCTTATTAAAGGAAAAGCTCAGGCAAATACTTCATTAAGGCAGCTTCCAGAACAACTAGAACCATAACAGAGTAAAAGTATCTGCTAACTGGCCTGTCTTCCAACGGGAACTGCTTGGTCTCCTTTTCCCTTCCTGTCTTCTCCTCCTCTCAGTCTGAGCACAGACAGTGAGCCTGAGCACAGCTTTAACCTCAGCTTTAACCCATTACAAGAGCACTTGTGCCAAAGCTGATGTCAAAGGATGTGCTGGCCACTCAGCTAAAACTGTTGATTAAGGTAGCTTTATGTCAACATTTGACAGTTTCCACCCAACAGACAGACCTTTTCTTCTGCTCCTGCTGCTGTGAGGTCAGCTGTCTCCCACTGGGAGATGAAGTGGGGAGGGCGAGACCAGTAACTTCTTAAGACTGCTGGAACAGCATCTCACAGAGCATCTTCTGCAACACACTAGAGACAGTATTTTAAATGAGTCAGGAGATGCAGTGAATTAAAGCCAATCAAGAGTGCAGTTCCATGTTACAGGTAATGATAAAGTGCCAACAACAGCTGCACTGCACCCCTGTTCAGCCCAACACCGCTAGCAGCAGCTCCTACCTGAGCTTGCAGAGAGCTGGTATCAGGAATGCATGCTTCCTTGGAATGCACACTTCATTTTTTATCAGAAGGTTGTTTCTCTCTCTCTCCACCAGAGGCACCAGTGCCAGCGCTAGTGAAGCAGTTCAAAACTTCACTGGAATAAGAGCACCCATCAGGTAGTTGTGCTGCCTTCAAGAACTATTTCTAAACAGATTTAAATAGAATCCAGGCAACTTTTCTTTTTGGTGCAAATGGAGCCTGTGGGCCCAGATCTCAGTTGGGTGCTCCTATCCCCAACTGTCTGTCTTATCTACCTGCCAGACGCTATTTTCCATGTAAGAAGGACAACAAAGCCAGATATGTCTGTGCTCAGATGACCCGGTTGAGCAGCATCATGCAGGTCTGTTGTCCCTTCTTCAGGCAATGTCTAAAGTCATGCCAGCAAAATGCAGCAGGGATGTCCACTGGAGGAACTGGGTTGGTATGATCAGAGACGTAACTATCATTTCATCAGGAGAATGAAAAAAATGGAAAAGATGGAAAGCCATCCTGGCCCTATGTTAATCTTATGTCCATTTAACTTTTGCACCTGCTTCTAAAGAAGCTGTGTTATAAGCTAACTTTCGTTGTTTTTTTTTTCTTCAAAAGAGATGTGTTTTTTATACATAGCAATAAGGAAAGCATGAGTCCTTGGTGAGATCAGTTTCAAGCAAGTATCCTTATGTACTTGAATAAATCTTGAAAAACTGAGTTGTAAATCCTGGGGAACAAGCTTGCTGCAAAGATATCACAGTTTTTATTATTGTCTTTTTGGTACTGATGCTTCTCAATGCCTCACAGAACTGAAAAGAAAAAAAAACCCAAAACTGTAGAGGTTGAAATAATAGTTAATATCAGATTACTATACTTAAGGAGAAAACTCCTGAATTCTCTTGAATTTGTTCTTATTGAATCTAATAATCTCACCCAGATATACCAGTTGGTTTCCTGACAGTTCAGAGAGAATGAAAGTCTGCAGTAATTTATTACCTGTAAGAAGGAGCCTCAGGACAGTGGCAGCTATAACTTCTGCAGCACATGGCCTTGTGTCGTCTAAGACAGTGCACCAGAAATATTAAAATGGCCTGGGAGACTGAAACTGTTGGAAACCTCAGAATGAAAAAAATCTACATACTTCCCATTTCCAAGCAGAACTTTAAAAGCACACAAATACTCTAGGCAGTCAGTTTGCAGCTGAAAATAAGTTTTTCTCACACAGTATGTCATTTCACATGAGATATGCTGTTTCTAATTCATATGCTTCCTTCTAAAGATTTCTGGTGACAAAATTGTGAATGCTGTTAGCAACATTAGGAAGTCTTGCCATATCATTTATTCCACATGCCTGATTGAAAGACTTGAGCCACTCAAGAAGTGCAATAATCTCCCACTACACATTGTTTGAAGGGTTGTATTGTTTTCATGTAAAAGGGTGAAGGTGGAGATGGTCATGTTTATGTACTTAGTGTACATTCTTGACACACAATCAGGAAAATCTTCTAAAAGTATTTCCAAGCCCATCTCCAAACTGAATACTGTAAATTGCACTCCCAAGTAATCCTGCTTATCATCTGAGATGAATCACGCTCCTCTAAAAAAAGAGAAAGTCACCTGGATTGTCTTGCTGAGCAGCTATGAAACACTGTGAATCCAGGCTAGGACTATGTATGAAAATGGAAATTAGAAACACTTAATCACATAAAAGCTATTGTATGAATATAAACTGCTAAATACAATTGCCACATTTGACACACGTTGCATATGGTGGAACCAGCCCAGTCCTCCAACACTACCTTCACAAGCTTTGTACTCTCAGGGGCTCCTATATGCCTTCATGCCACAGATTCTCAAGTTTATGCTATAAAAAAATACTCAGGATGGCCGTGACATAGCCACCTCTTTTTTTCATACACTTTGTTATTATTTCTCTTTTTGTTTTTTTTCTTCTGAAGTTCAACATCCAAAGGTGAGAGGAGATGTAGGGTCAAGTGCTATGTCATGTGATGAATACAGCCCATATGTACCAGTTAGCCTCAGGGGCACATCTTGGTTTATTTCACCACTGAACTAAATACAGATGTAGGCTTGGAGCCATATATACTGCAAAGCTAACAACATACAAACAGCGTGATCCCTGTGCAGTTTAGGAAGGTCAATCCCATGACATCAACGGGAGGATTGGACCATGGCACCTTCCACTTCACATATCCTGTACTTGGCCAAATAAGAGCTAGGTCTCTTTCCATGTGCTAAATGTCGACCCAAAGTCTTGAGTTAACACAACATGGAAGGCTGTCAAAAGAAGACTTGCTACCAGGATCATATGGACTGACCCTGCAGACCTGTGCAGCCACACCTCTACAAAATTAATCCTTCGGTAGCACCACCAGCATAAGGAATTTTGGTTCCCAGCTCCTTCCTCTGCTCGAGGCTGAGCACCATCATCCCTCATGGTGCTGATGTACCTGCTTGCAAGATTGCTCTGTGAAACAGGTCATTCTGCAGTCCTGCCCAGTGCCCACCAAGCCCATGGGCAGTTTGTGGGCATAGCAGAGAGGGTGGCAGCTTGGAGCACAGGGGTAGGGAAGAGGAAGCTGATGCTAGAGGAGGGCCTGAATTTGGATACTTGATCAGGAACCTCGGTGTCAGCACGGTTTACAGGACTAATCTGTTCTCAAACCCCTCTGGTCAGAAAGTGCAGATGCTTGAAGGGAAAAGTCCTATGCAAAAAGTAAGGATTCCATTTCCCTCTCCCACATTCAGGAGCCCTCAGAGATACCACCTTTATTTTGCTCTACACTAACTCTATCCCTGAATACAAACCCTAGAAATATCTCCCAAGAAGCTGAGCTGTTGTTCCCTGAATTTCTCATTTATCTATCATTATTTTTCCCTACAAATTAAATTTTTGCTGTTAATTCACTGGCTTTATTTTTGTATAAATATTATAAATATTGAACTGTGTAAACATTTGTGATATAAATATTGTCATTTAAATGATTTCTAAGTAAAAGCTGATCTCAATCAAGTTTCTTATACCAGTGCTAGGGACAACTAAAAAAAAAAAAAAAGAAAGAAAGAAAAAAAAATATAAAGAGATGCTGCTGTATAGAATCAGGTTTTGTTTTATAGAGCATACCATCTTTTATGTCCTGGACCATCCAACCCCGCCAAAAATGACTTCAGCTGGAAAATATCCTGGTAGGGAGACGTACTTGTAACTTTAGATACCATGAAGCACAAGTCTGAAACTTCAAATTTCAGCACTTTGTCCATAACAGTAAAGGGCAACAGAACTCCACTTCAGCTGAAAGATAAACTTAAATAAAGCCAAGTAAAAATATTATTGCATAGTAGTCCAGCTAACAAGCTGTAACAGAGAAACCAATGAAGTAAAATTAAAGGAAGCTTAACTCACTTACAAAATGTAAAGAGAACTCAAGATTGATGAGATGGTCAAATAAATTTAATGAACATCCTATTTTGTGTAAGGTTTGCTTCTCTGGTTCTACATACCTCAGCACTGATTTAACAAAATGCCACAAGAAAGGCTGGTGTTCTGACAGCTTACTCTCAAAGAGTGTAAGACCATTAAATCCTACACAATGGCATAGATTTTCATTCCAGGTTTTTAATTTAAAAAAACAACAACAACAAACAAAACAAAACAAAAAAAGGCATTTAAACTTCTAGATATGTCTGGATTTTCGGACCTTCAAAGCTTGGTTACTGCCAGCCTAAACCTCTAGCTCTGCTTGTTTCCAAATACCAAAAAGACAACAAAAGACTAAACCCTTCTGCAGATCAGAGGAAGGAAGGGATTGAGTTGTACCCAGCAAGTAGTGCTTACTGCTTACTGGCACAGTAATGTTTTCCTCCCCCCACCCCCTACCCCCCCCCTTAAAAAAACCACAGTGGTGGTTAGAACTTGAGGTTTGGAAAATAGACCAGAAGTGATAACAGTGAGTGAGCATCATGGTCAGCTAGTCTAACAAATAAGCACATTTTTTTGCGGAGAAGAGCAGGAGCAGTGGAAAAAGCACCTACATGACTGGAGGGACTACACAGCTGTGGTCTATGAGAATGCATCATGGCAGGCAATACTCAAGAGGCAAGTGGGCTCACATCATCTTCTTCTTCATAGTGAATCCTAAGCTGGCAGATACTTGAGTTCCTGTCATTGTTGCTAAGACTGCTGACAGAGTTAGCATTGAGAGGACACAGGAACAAATCTAGCACTAGAAATCAAGTTTCTTCTCTCAGGTGAGTGCTTGCTGCTTTGTCAAGGGGAACCTTCCCCTGCTTTTTTCCCCTGCTCTTGAATCTTAAGTCAGTGACAGCTGTTCACTTGAGCAAGTGTTGTCCTCAAAGGTGAGCCTCAACCTCCTGACCTCAGAGACATGTCATTTTGAAATTATCTGGCTAAGAAGAGATCAAACAACCAAACTCCCGCAGCAGTTCAGGAATGAAAAATTAAGCACTTGGTGGTGCAACTGCATTTGTACCACAGCCCACTTGCAGTAACAATGTTACAAAAAAACTGAAACATAGAAATTTAGGAGGAGATGCTTCCTGAGAAGAAGCACAGTCCAGGACAGACGAATACCATATCCTGAGGAAATAACATACCACAATATTAGAGAGAAAAAGTTCAAAAGCCGATTATTTAAGGACAAAATGAAAATGCTTTTGGTAGACATGACAAAATTAGTAACTGATATGAAGTTAAATATGTAAAATCATAAGCCACGTACAACACCAGTGACTGTTCTATAGCAGGAAAGGCAAGTAGGCAAATCTCTGTGTACTTTTATCCATTGTTTTACAAGGCTCAAACAGCATTGATGCTCCAGAATACAAATAACTATATTGCATCGATTTCCCAAAAAGTATACCATAGCACCTCCTGGTAATAAAATGGGAGCTACATTCTGCTCTTGCTTTAGGGCTAGCTCCCAAACACACTCAAATAACCAGAAATTTCTCCCCTACTGTCAGCAGGCTTTGAAATCCTGCCATTGGTCAATGCTAGCACACAATGATGAATATAGAATGTTGAGCATTATATTCATGTTTAACTTCATGTTAACATCTCCTACTTCCTCACTGCTGTGACAAGCACCGCTGTGATCTCACATACAAGCAACAGAGTGCAGTGCTGTTGTGGGACATGTCACCTACTCAGCCTGGTGCATCATGCTAACTTTGGTTAAGTTATGGCACATCACCTAACTTTGCTTCCTCAGGCAACTCCTGCCAATGCAGGGACCATGCTGATTTGTTGCAACAGGGATGCCTTTTGCTAGCAAAGGCCTGTGGGAATTCCTCTCCACAATATGGCTGTGCATACCCTGCTCTCCCCTGCCATGTGACCTCCAACACTATTACTTGAGCCTTGTCACCTTGCAGGTGTGCTCCTGCCTGATGGCCAGTACCCAGGAATGCCTCCCCTCTCACATGCCAAAATAATGAGATCACAGAAAACTCAGACATCTGCAGAAGGGGAGACAGAACTAGCAGTGACCACAAAGCATAGTCATTCTTCTGTACAAGAGGATAAGGATCATGATAATCATGTCATTTGCAGCACTGTGATTTTCTCGAACTTAGACACTTCAGAGTTCTTTCCCTGTTGCTAAAAAGACTCTTAGATTCCCTTGCCAGCACTGGTGCTTGGAGGTGGAGTGAACACAGAGAGGGCATAAGGGACACACCAGAGAAAGGCTCCTCTCTTGACTGCCCAAAGCATGAGTCTTGATGCTTCATTAACCCTTTGCATAACTGTCCTGCCAACTGAAATGCTGCTGGCAGTCCTTTGGCAGGACACGCAATGGAAATTACATACCAGGCGTGCACTGCTAGAAAAGCAGTCACCAGAAACATATCACTGAGTGCTCTTACCACTCCATTTCTCCACCTCTCCAGCTGTGTACTTGGAGGCAGTAATTCTCAGTTATCTTCCCTTCCCAGAGCAGTATGACATCAGTGTACAAAATGTAATCTCTTCCCAAGAGGTTGCTTACAGAGGCACGTCTGCCTCGCTATGGGAAAGAATACCTCTGTGTACAGGCTCGCCTATCTCCCACTGAGAGCCACGTCTATGCCAGCTATAAATGAAGATGTTTTCCTGATTTGTTTAATCTAATTTTAGAGTAACTGCTTCCTAAAGTGATGGTCACACCTTCCCATCACTTCTATCTTCATGTTCCCAGTCTCCTTCTCACCGAAATGCTAAAATTGTGTGACTGTGTGAAGGAAAGGAAATGAATTGCTGAAAATTCACTCAAAGGTGAAAGAGCAAAAGATGAGTTTTCAGCTGGGTCAGTTCTCTGACTCACTATGCAGCCATGTATTTACTGGGAACTGACAGAAAGCAGAAGGAACACAGACCGCCTTAAATCATAAAATTGCAACCTAACCAGACCTAATTGAAAAATACTGTAACAATAGCTGAAAGTTTTATTGTAAGTGGGTCCCCAGAGCTCATAGTATCAGCCCAGTTAAGGGAGTAGTGCTGCACCATAACCTTCACCTGCAGGACCACAGGGACACTCCAGTAGCCTGTCTGATGGGTGCAGTTCAACAAGGCCCTCAGGCTCCCTTCAGAATTAAGTTAAGGGTGTCTGTGTCACATTATATTAATAATGTTGTACAAAGGAAGAGCACAAAAAAAACAGTTACTGTTACCTGAAAGTCATGATACAAACACCCCTTCGAAAACAGCAAGGTCAATGGTCTGTGAGAAGCAAAGAAACCGGCCCCTGTGCAGCATTAATTGCTTAGATTCATCATACTTTCATTTGAGGAAATGGTTGGCTCTGACACTTTTTCATCTTTCTTTTGTGTTTTTATTATCTGTACATTCAGAAATGGGTTTCTGTGAGGTTCATCACTGCCTTATTAAATGCCTAATCCTGTAGGGCATGGTGGACAATGATCTATATTAAATTTCTGGCATTAAACCTAGCCACACAATTCCACCTGATGTTAAAATCTGCTTATGTCTAATTTAGCCCACATTGAATAACAGGACAATAGCAGTAAAATTATAAACATCCTAAAACCTAGCACATAGCAAAAGATACAAAACCTCCAAGTGAAACAATTCCCAGAAGCAACAGGGCATACTTGTGCCTAGCCTTGTGCCAAAGATAAGGAGATGCTGCCTCCAGAAGTCAAATGCAATGCATTTCTTTTCTCGGAAGGAAGACTGCAACACTTGGGGGGATTCCCATGCCACCCCTCCAGAGCTCTGCCCACCCTGCCCAAAGCCCAAGACCGCGTGTCAGCCCCCTGGGGCTCCCCTCCACCCTGCCCAACACCCAGAACCCCATGTCAGCCCAAGGTTCCCCCCACCCTGCCCAGGACCCCACTTCAGCCCCTGCCCCAACAATGCCACAGGAGGGCCAGTCTCCAGCTCCTCACAAACAGACTCATCCTTGGTCTGCTCCAGGGAGGTGCCCGATGCCCAGGGCTGGGGCTTCCCTGGTGCCTCCCAGCTGCCTGCCCCTAGCTGGAGGTGGGATGTGCCCTGGCTGCCAGGTCCTGTCCTGAGCCCCCAGCCTGGGGGAGCCCCTGACTAGGGCAGGGGTACAAGCCTGACAGCAGCATGTCAGGTTTAAGCCTGACTTGCTCCTGGGTGCAATACGTCTGCTGGAGGTTTGCAGGTGACACCATTTGTGAGCAGAGATCTGCTCAGCAGCCTCCAGAGAGAGAGGAAACCAAAGGAAGAGCCTGAGTTAGAAAGCATTTGCTCCCCCTTCCAGAAACGTCTTCCAGCAAACCAGTTTATACTTCTAATGACCCTGTGATAAAACCAAAACAGTGCCACGCACTAGCATGGCATAACATTGGGGTGCTTATGCAATAATCATCTGCACCAGTGACCACTGAACTAATGTCAGTGCTCCAGTTCCCTGAACACTGACTTTGGTGCCCAAAATGTCACCCCAATAATTAGGGTTACAAAAGCTCAAGTTGGGACTCTGGTGAGTTCAGGTTTAGAAAGTTAGATTGTAACAAGGTGTGAATGCAGTTCCTTGCTGATTTTAACAATCCTCACAAATGTCTCCTCCTGGATTCCCCAGCAGTCACAAGGGTAATGTTACCCATGCTGGAAGAAGGGTGGCTTACTGTAGTGTTATCTTTAGGCTGGCCTCTGGATAACCTGGTGACACAAAACTGGGAGGCCTGCCTGAGATTAGGAGTGATCTCTCTCCCTCCATCCTTATCAGACCATAAAATTGGGACATGCATTTTCTTTGCCTTTCCTATTGTCTTGTACTTCTGTGCCGAACTGGAATGTCAAAAGCAAACGGTGATACCTTAACAAGCAAGGGTTCATCGGCTGAGACATGCCACAGAAACCAAAGGGCCCCTGGGATGGGCCAACTCCTTCAGGGTCCAGAGCACATCCATCTGAGTTTCCTGGCCCCATCTACACACATCCTCCTGCATCCTCTGGGGTCCCACTCACTACCAAAACAGAGGCATTGCTTGCTGGGCTTGTGGAAAACCAATGCACTGCTCCCTAACCAACTCTACACAACTCTCTGGTGACAATTATTGTTGCTTGAGCATTTTTAAGGCCAAAAAGGTTGTTGTTACTACTGCTGGCTGTAACGTTGGTCATATATTTTTCCCCAGACACCATCGTATGTACCTTATTTCTGTGCTCTCACCTCCTGTTTTATGACTGGCGTTCTCCACCATAAAGTCCTTTCTAAGGGGCTGCTGAGCCAGCCTAAAGGCTTGCCACCAGAAAGCGAGGGGCTTCTTCCTCCTTCCCCAAGATCAGGCAGTACTGCACCTGGTCTCCTCTCCATTCTTCCTGCATGTGCACTGGTGCTCATAGGGCTATTCAGCGAGCCATAACTCATTAGGATAGCAGAAAGACATCCTGCTTTTTTGAAGATACATTACATTTGTAAAATGGCAGGAAAAGCCTCATGATAAGACATGGGGAGATTTCTGATCCCAGCCCTGACACTGAGCTTGATTTCTGGTTGCACAGACCATGACAAGCCACGTCAGAGGACAGCCAGCTCCTTTCTGTATCTGTGAGCTCTTCTGAATCACTCTGCCCCTGCACTGATGCCAGGGAAGTGACAGGAACATCCTGCAAAGGGGAAAGCCCCACAAAAGCCTTTCCCAGACAGCCCCAGGAGAACTAGCGAAGGAGACCAATACACTGACATAGATTTAAAATGTTCGTCTGGGTTTGCACTGGCTCAGCTTTAACCAGCGGCACCAGGGGACTATCTGTCAACCTGCCAGCAGGGGAAAAGGAGGGACATTGAGTAAGAGCCACTGCAGTCCCTCCTACATGGTGACCTGTCCACCTGGACACTCATCACAAAACTCTCATGGTTCATAAGCCCATGTTTAGCCAAATAGTGCCCTCCTTTGCCACAAGGAAAAAAAGATGAGTAATCTGCAAATTCCATTGGGAAAGCGCCAGTTTAACTCTTTACTTTCCTCATGAGTTTAGCCTTGATAACTAATGTGATAATCCCAGATTCCCAACAAAAAGTTTGTATGTGACTGGTGCACACCAGGGCCTCAAGGGCACATCAAGGCTGAACCTTGTACTTCACTGTGATAATTAGGCTTGGTTACAGTAATTTAGATTATTGATGGGTTTCCCGTCCCCTATATTGAAACTGTTCAGCACGGAAAGTTTTAAGGCCCTGAAAGTGCAGTAAGAAGCCAGAGTTTTTGAAATGCCCAAGCAGTAGCTTTGAGCTTTCCAGACCATTCTGAGTGAAAAGTGACCAAAAATGGTATCTCAGGGTTCAGCAGCAGTTAATAACCTGATACCCAAATCAAGCTGTGTTCACTTTGGGTTAAATAGCTGTTTGTCCTAGCCTTGCAAAGCCTGCCTGAAATCAGCAACGTGAGCTGGTTTATTTTATTCTAATGAATTATCATTGTCACAGACCAGTCTATATGGGGCATTATTCTGGAATAATTATACATAGCTCAAACACTCATGCAGAAAACTATCTAGGGATAGCTACTTCTTAATTCATATCTCACTCTACCTTGCCTAGTAATTGTTTTACCAGCTAAAATGCTGCAATTCTGTGATGAGGCCCGGGACAACTTCAACTTCCTCACTGGCAAAATGAGGAGTTTTTTTCAGTCAACTCTACTTCTGCCACCTTCTACTCTCTAAAATGCTAGAAGAATAACCTAGGTTTAAAAATAAAAACATCTGCTCTTTTTTGTGGGGGAGGGACTAGGTTTGAGAGTTAAACCATTTCAACATTGAAAAATTCCAAGACCTGTTAGGAGGGGAAGACTATGCAATCAAGGAGATAAAGTAAGGAAAGAGTGAGCTTTCAGTCTGACCCACTCATAAGGTAACTTAAGAGCACCATGAGCCAAGGTTGGTCCTCAGTTAAGAATTTTTGCAGTCCCACACATACTGACATTTAAGATGCTGCTTTCTCTGAGCTTTAGTTGTATTTACTTGTGCCAAGCTTAAAAGGTGATTCACTGTTGCATTAAGGCAAGTGCATTTCTGTGCAAATTTGACAAGCAGAGTAATAGCTCTCCTTTCCTCATATGATCCTAATCTCTGGCAAAAAAACTGGAAAAAAAACTATTTCCAGAAAATGACTATAATAAGTGCAAACAATTCAGTGCCATTTCCACAGTGATGTGCTTTCACCTATTATCTAGTCTGCCTGAAAAAAACAACCACGAAACTACTGGAGCACACTGAACTCCAACTGGAGGTTTTACTGTATCTGTCATTTTCCATTCTTTATTTTTTTTTAAAATACAACCAAACAAACCTTTATGGCATGCAGAACTGTTGCATTCAGAAAAGTTAGTCAACATAATTCTTCAAGAAATGTACATGTACACATACTGAACAAGTTTAATTGATCTCACTGCAATTATCCATATGAGTTAAATTTAGGGGTATGTAAATGTTTGAAAAACTAGGACCTAAACTGGCATGTTGTAACTTCTTTGGAAGTACTTGGGACTCAGGAGAAACAAGTGGATGAACAAAATATTGCAAAGTCCTGATTTCCACACAAACCTGTAAGGGGAAAGAGCAGTGAAAACAGACAACTATGTCATACAGTCTTTGGACAGTGATACGTGTTCGATCTGAAATGGGAGAGGCCATCAATTTTAAAGGCCTTCTGCCCACTAATATGGATGTTCATCTTTGTGAGTATATAAGAGAAGTCAGTCTAGGCTTTCTAGTCCTACAGAGAAGATTGCTAAACATAGTCTCCTTCACAGCCTGCTACTGGACTTGTTCCCTTAGGAAAGATCACGCTGGTGCCAATTTCTTCAGTTCCACACTTTTTTTTATTGAACTCCACTAGGAACCTTTTAACGACACTCTTCCACATAAGGTTATGGAACAATGAAACATGGAGAACATCCAGTGCTTGGGCAGTGAGAGATCATGACATCAGGCTGGTCTGCCACCTAATTTCTTTCTGAAAGAGTATGACTACCCACATTAATTCACTACTCCCTCTCTCTCTTCTACCTCTCACTGTTTAAGGAGGTAAAGCTAGGACCTTAGAGGATGGTTTTCCTTGGCCAAAAAAGCAGTACCTATGATACAAAATACTGATAATGAAACATGCAAAATAATTATGGGACTTCCTCTGATTCTGAAAAAGCATGGATACTTCCTGAGTGAATTAAAAAATAGCTTGCCACACTTCTAATTTTCTCATTCAAACTCTTTTTTTCATTAGTACTTCAAATTTTTACTGAAGTGTGAAGGATATTATCATTTATTCAGCATGCTGGTATTTATCAGCTACTGCTATTTTGCTCTCATGGTAGTCTTAAAATACATATTATTCACTGTATTTATAAAAGGCTTATTATTTCATGCATGGCACTAAACCTCATGAGAAAATGTTGACTATGCATGATTTCAGCTTAGTTAGA
Source organism: Eurystomus gularis (assembly GCA_013400335.1). NCBI lineage: Eukaryota > Metazoa > Chordata > Aves > Coraciiformes > Coraciidae > Eurystomus > Eurystomus gularis. Next base: position 15,547 of record VZZY01025671.1, on the reverse strand, counting down.
ATCCCCTCTGGTAACCTACTGGGAATCAGCATAGCTGAAACTGGACAGTTTTTCACCAGTACCTTTATTGTCAGTGAGGTCTCTGATTTTCCATCTGGAGGAAGCAAAATACATCAGGCTTCTCATCCTAAACCTCAAGGATATGATGAGCAACATGTTGTGAATTAAGCTGGAAAGAGCTCTCAGAAGCCAGATTTACCTTTAATCTCACACTTCTACTGACTGGGGAGCTATGCAGAGGCAATGTGAAACGGGAGAGAAAGGACCCAGGGATGGGAACTCAAAGCCTACATGCTACTGTGGGAAGAAAGTAACAGGAGATGAAATAGAAGCTACGTGAAGAAAGAGATGCAGTGGGTAAGGAATGGAGGACAGACAGATGGCCATTTGAGACAATATGTTGGGTGTATCCAATGCATTTAAGGAGGCATCTCCTTAAGCGTATGAGCCGACAAATGAAATACTCTTCTTCCAGGAGGAATCAGAAAACAAGTGAGACCAAAACAAGTTGAAATTAAAAAAAATACCCTAGTTACGAAAAGCTATTATTATTTTAATCATTATTTTAAACCAGTGTGTTTATATTTTAGTTTGTCTCATACCTTTCAAATTCACAGGCAAAATACTTCTTTTTCAGTACATGATTAATATGTGGCATTTCTCTGACATGTGTTTGACTTTAGTACTACATGTAATTTCTGGATTTAAAATTTAATTTCCAAAGTTCCTTTGGTTTTGAACTCATGATGGCCTCTGCCATCATCTTTTACCTCACAAAAGTATTTTGAAGATGTGTTCCCCAAACATGAAACCTACAGCACTTCAACCATATTCAGCAAGAAACTACTCTGTGGCTTAAGTTTTCAAGCCAATTCTCTTTCAAACAGTGTGAAAAAGCATTCATAGCATTTCTAGTGCTCCCTGCCCTCACAACCCACACTTCACAGTATTTTTGTTGGAGGCAAGAAGAAGGAAACATACAGAATAACCACATTGAAAAGAGCCATGGTTTAACACTATAAAATGCTAATTCTGCTTCATCTGCCACAGCATATAAACCCTACTGTATCCAGTCCAGTGGCAGACAACATTAAAAGTGATGGCATTTTTATAGTGCTTTCTATGTTAAGACTGGTGGCCTAAATTAGACATCAAAAATTGTTAGTCCCTTTAGAAAAACTAGAAAGATTTTAAATGAGGTGATTTGTTGCAGACCACCTTTTCTGGAAAGCATGCAGTAATCCATGCATTTTTAAAGGTGCTTCAAACTGGGCAAAGAAAAATCACCTATGACTATTATTTAATGCCTCCAGATGCTTGAAAATAAATGCAATTTTTCATTGACAAACCAAGGTTTTGAGTTCTGCAGCCCTATCATGCAGCAGTGGAGTATCAAGGAGACCAGGGGTCTAAGAGGAAGCCAGTAGGAAAGCTGTTACATACCCGCAAGCACCCTGTTACAACTTCCTTGTGAATATTCGGGGAATCTGCTAAGACGGATTTCTAGACTTCCCAAGGCTCCCAAGTGTTTTACTCACACAGGAAGGCTGATCTGCTAAACCTGGCCAGGACACCCTTGTTCCAGCAGCACCACGTTTTGCTCTGTAGGAAGCCTCCAGCCCACAACAGAAACACCCAGCAGGCTGTGTGCAGCTTAGCCAGAGGAACTACCTGCACACGAGGTTTTCCTGCCAGGAGAAGCAGTGGGTATTGAGGCTCGCACAGTTTCACACCCCAGATGTGACCCAGCTGCCTTGGCAGAGGTCTGGAGCACAGAGCTGGCCTCAGCCTTGGTTTGTAACCACAGAGCTAGCCTCTCTGTCAACAGGATGAGTCAACGCATTTAATTCCTCTTGATAGATGGACTTTCATGCAATTTCACCTGGGTTTCTTTCACCCAGAAAGAATATCGTAAATATTTAGGCTTTTAAAAAATAAAGAGGGCCAACTTCCTGAATGTGATCCGTGTGCAGCTCTTTTACTGCTACAAGGAAACGGAGAGCAAAGCTATTTGAGTGCCATCTGGACAAATAACTTTCATCTGCATAAACATGTCTCAGCGAGTGCAAGCCCCATGGGCAGGATATTTACCACCAACTTTCAGATTCACATGACCCTTCTCACAAACACTTCAAGACCTTTAGATTAGGTGTTTCTGTTTGCTCCTGGCACAGTCTCTTGCTGCATATTCCCTCACGGCTGGGGAAGAAGGGGCTTATCTACACATCTGACTTTGGTCCTACCAGCTCCACGAGACCCCAGTTACAGAACTGCTGCTGAGTATACATGACACGCTGTTGACTTGTACATTTGACAGCCCTTTAACACACCCCTCCCCTTTCTGAAACAGCAATGTATTTTAAAAGTTGCATTTAAGTTTGGTATTAACTAGTACATGCTGCTTCTTGTTGGGTTGGGACATGACAGTGCATGATGGAACAGGGTACCTTAGACCTGCTGGAAAGACCTGGAATGTTCCTTAGGATGACCCTTTGCTCCAGGTAGTGAGACATGATGTGCCAGTCAGTACACTGGTCTGTCAGCTGTTCCCCTAAAACAGGCACTAATACACAAGGCCATGCAGAAGGAGGATGGCTAAGTCCAGCTGCAACGCTTGCCTCCTCTGTCTATCCTGGCATCACTGATGTCCGTAGTGGAAAGCATGATCAAGAGGAGTCAGTAGCAGCGACGGTGAGGATGCCTTTCCATTCCTACCGCTCTCCTGCAGTCATCTTCCTTCCTTTCCCCCAATTCCTCCCCTACCCAGTCTCTTCTGCAAGATTTTACCTATCCTGAAAACAGTCTTATCCTTCCCTGACTTCCTTTCCTGCCCTTTGAGCAGCTCCTCTCCCTCAAAATGGAGTCGAGCTTATTCCTACTGTGAGGAGCAGAAAGGAAAGGAAATCTCTGAACAGTGGTCCCTCTTCTTCTCCAGCATCACTCTGCTGTACGCCTCCTCTGTTAGGGAAGAGGTGGGGGAATGCAAGGTAATCTGTAGGTGTGCTAAACAGCTACAATGGTAATTGCATTACTAAAATCCTCTAATGTAAGACTGCCTAGAGACAGGAAGGAGAACAGCTAAGCTGCCTACTCAATACTTCTTTGTATAAACAAGGCCATGGAAATGTACGCAGTGTACCATGGAGACTCATTTATGAGAGCCTCCTTACAATCTCTGACATTCTCTACAGCTACATTTGCTCTGTTATTCACCTGCCTCTTTTGTTTCTTTGTTCAGTGCTAGCTAATTATCCAAAAACAGTAGTTCACACTCAAACACAATAATGCAATACCTTTCTACCAAACCTATTAATTTTCTACATCAGTATTTTTCAAGAATCAAAGTCCAAAGTCAAGAATCAAGAAGAAGCTGTAATAAAAAAAAAAATCTTAAGCATAAATAAAAGAACATTTTATTGGGGCTTAAATGAAGAAAAAAAAAAAAAAGGAAGAGAAAACCCAACAGACCATCATGTGTTGATTTTGTATCATTTCTACCAGTGCTGGGTAGCCATACACACCTTTTTTTTTTCCCCTAACTGATAGCAGTCAAACCTCAATGCCTTCTTTGGGTAAGCTCTTCCTTCTGCAGGCCTCTCAAAGCATGCTCACCACACAATCATTTTGTAAGAGCACTATTCTAAAACAGAGTTCAGACTTTCAATAACCACCCACCTGGGGACTTCCAAGCGCTGTCCCTAACTCCACCACACACGTGACCGCCCTTGCCCCCTGTGTAGTTGCCATGCATGGTCAAGACAGTCAGAAGCATGGTCTTGCACCCGGAGGTGCTGCTACAGAGCATGTTATCATGATGCTTCAGCATCTTAAGTTGAAGCCACAGATCTATCTGGCAATCCTTACAGCCTGCTTAAAGCATATATTTGGAGCGCATGCTGTTTGTGTCTGGTGGCTTTTCTGGCTATCTAATTCATGCTGTTGTCTGAAAACAAAAAGAAAAGGTAAAGTAAACCAGTGGACTGGAGTAAAATATGCTTGGACTATAACTACATAACCTGCAGTTCAGGGACTGGAAGGCACCTCTGAGCTGACAGTCCTGGGTGTTGGCAACTATGGTCAGGCCACAGTCACAACTTTTTGAGCAGACAAGTCTCTTCATAAACCTGTTGCCTTTACTCCCATCACTTTAATTCTGAAGAGTCTCAGAGCCTTGCTGCTTTGATGGTTGGAAACCATCTTCTATTTTCTGTCCTATATCTGAATGATATTCAGTGCCACATTACAGCCCTTTAAACCTACAGCTTAAATAGCTGTGCTATTCCATTTCATCCGTAGTATTTGGTCTCTTCTAAGAAAGGATAATCCTACCGCCTTCTCAATGTCCTTCTTTTGTGAGGCTAAGCAATCTAAGATCTTTTGATCTTCCTCCTCCCCGATTTTAGCAGCACTTACTTGGATCCAATCCAGCCCTAGGTCATTGTACTTGAATATGGATGACCAAAATTGTACATGCAGTCTTAGTCATGCTTTGCACAATGGAATAACTTTTTCAAATAAAACTATATACACTTATGCAAATTCATAGTTTTCCAAAGTTGATATGGTATTTCCAGAATGAAGTCTCACCATAATGCTACACCATAGATGTTATTTGCAAGTAAAGGCATGCTGGGGCTTGTGTTTAAAGGCAATGACAGAACTGGGTCTTATTCTTTCATTTATTGAAGTCCCTTCCCCTCTAACTCAATGCTGGGGTAAAAAATTCCATTAATCAAACTGGGGTATTGTTCTAAGTGCATCTCATGCTGCAGTACACAAGTACTGGATTTCTAGGTGAAGATCATCTCAGTAAATAAAATTCAAACTACAGCTGTCATTGGTCATTAGTGTATGAGAATCAAATTTTTGGTCAACTTTCTTCTCAAAAAATATCACAGTTATTCACTCTGTAAACAAGAAATCATCTTCTCTGTGCCATTCTTTTATGCTCCTTTTCCATCACTTAAAGTTTCCTTCTGAGAAGCCATAATCATTGCATGAGAAAAAACAAGGTCACAATTACCTACATAAACAATTATTTCCCATTCTTTGTTCCCTTTCCTGAAAAGGAAAATGTTGCTTTCAAAATACTCTATGCCCAACTATCTAGAAGAAGGTATGACCAGGTAAATTATAAATCATTAAAAGAAACAGCTCAATGACATTTGGATGAGTCTTAGCTCACGCTCCCTAGAATACAAACAGTAAAGATCATTGTGGTAATGTATATTTGTAGAATAATTTTCCTTTTGACTCTAATGTATGAGACCAGCCTATATATCTCCAGGCATTTCCAAGATATTGATGGGATTATTGATGCCTAACCTTCTCATACGGGTGAAGGTATGAAACAGTACTAGTAAGACTCAAATATGCTGAGAAGAGAAATACTATGGACAAGTGTTTGTGCACCTACTGTGCAATTTAAAAGCAGTTTCCATTTTTAACCCATTTTCCAGTTTTCCAAATTCCCCTACAGCAAAGCAACTCACCCTCCAATGTGTCTCTCAGAAATCTTTATAATTCTTTTAATGCTAAAACTCTTTTGGAGCAGCTGTGGCATTGAGAAGGCTACGCAAATGCACCAATACCTGAAAGTCTAAAGATACCTTTAGGAGGCCCACAGCATTTAAAAATAACTTTGCTATCCTATGAATAGGCTTCTCTGAGGCCTGGGGTGTCAGAGCAAAGGTTGGATTGACCTCAGCCAGTTCCTCTCTCACAGTACTACATGTTTAACAAGACTATATAAGCAATGGGCAAGTACAAAGTTATCCTTATACTGGCTTTTCCCTGCAGTTCCAGCAATGTAAAGTTTAACGACTGCCACAAGCTATATTCAAAGCATTTTTTTAAAAATGTAATCCAATTTTTAACTCACACTCTTGCCACTCCTAACATCCTGCATGAATTGAATCATGTACTCTTAAAAAAAAAGTCTTTATTTCATTTGTGACAAAACTGGTTGCCCAGTATCCTTGAACACCCCACCCAACGTCTACAATATAAGAAAAAGACATTGTACCAGAAATGGCAGAAATACACAGAAACTACTGTGAACCAACAGGTGTCATTACAAGATGCACACAAAAATTTCCACACATATATAAGCGTACATAAAGCTTTTCCTGGGGATGTTGCTACCCTTGTGATATGGTTTGTGATAAAACAAAGGAGGTACCAAAGCCAGGACTTTGGCAGAACATGTCCCACATGGCCCTTAACTCAGCAGAATGACCAGGAGGACTGCACAGTGATGGAGAACTGTAAAGACAGCAGTGACACCAGCACTGGAGTATGACAAAGACAATATTCTTACCAGTCATTCCAGGGCTCACAACAACACTTTGGGACAGAAATCCAGCCTGGGAGCACCCCTCAGCAGAAGTACACGAGCCCCAGCTGGAAGGGATCTATCCCTGCAGCAAGCTGCTGTCCAGGTGGTGTTGATAAATTCAGTATCACTGCTGCTGTCAGGCACATTTGACTGGGTGCAAGGCAGTAGCTGCTGTATCTTGCTAAGAAGCTGGGGAGAAGGTTAATGTCCTTCTCATAACCAGATACCTAACTTACACTCAGCTTTCCTGGTTCATGAAGCCTCCTGCTGAAAGCTTGGCTAACAGAAAGAATAGGTGTGACTGTGTGCAGAGAAGATGCACAACTGTGTTTTTGGAAGATCATCAGTTAGATGGCATAGCCATGCTTCCCAATTTTCTATTTCTTAGAGGGGAACTGTCTGCAGCAATTTGCCCAACATCTAATGAGCAAAATCCTGGGTAATATGCAAGAGCAGGAACTGAAGAGACTTTTGGAAATTTTGGGCAGTTTTAGAGGCCAGCTCTGGGAGAAAAAGTGCAATTTGTCAAGGAAATAGGTCATAGGTTAGCACTGCTACTTTAACTGCAAGGGCAGTTCTGGCTAGGAAACACTTTGCTAGAAAGGAAATATACTTTTGCATGGTGAAAGAAAGGACAAAAATGGAAAAGGAGAAGTTAGATATAAAGAATGGAGAAAGCTTGTATATTGTCATTTGCAGATGACCAGAACTATATTAAAGTTCTTTGGACATACAGTTAAAAATTCTCTTGTTGGTTTCAGAAAACACAAGCATTTGTTCCACAAAAACTGGAAATCTTTAAACTTAGGAAGAAGAGAAGCAAGTCATGGCAAGGAAGGCTCGATCTCCTGTGGGACTGAGTATGGTGGAAACAATCTGCAAGTTGGCCAATTGAAATGGATATTCCAGTGTGGAGTCTTTACTCCGTTTTGTAGGGCATTGGAGCGTAGTGCTTTATCTTCTAATACAAGGTGCAACCCACCAGCTGTGTTCCTATGTAGGTTTTAATCCTATCACTATACAAAGCCACGTGTTATCCTTTGCTCCACTGAGACTGGTCCAAGAAGCTAATTCTCCAGAAGTCTGATTTTGTATCTCCTGGCTGGGATAACCTAAATGTTTCCTGGAACTATGTGGAGCTATTTAGAGAGTGCTGAGAGAGTTACTTGATCATCTACTACTCTTGTCAAACAGAATACTTTCTTTACCTTAATTCCCACAGACCGAACTAAAGTGTGTTGCCAAACTGACAGATTTCTATACGATCACCAGACATGACAGTGCCTTGAGTATATGAGGATTTTGAACTCCTTGCAGCCTTGCTTGAAGCCTTTGAATCAGGACCTCTGAGGTTTTGTGAAAAAGGAATGCATGGAAAAGATACTGTAGGAAATAAAAGACAAAATATTTCCATCTCTGGCATAGAGGCCAGCTGGGGAAAAGCTGGCTGTAGAGGGCTAAAAGCCATACATGACTAGAGAGGTACTTTCTTCTACCCAACAAAGTGCTAGGCCCTCTGTAGCTAGGAAAAGTAGCTGAAATACACCAGCTGAATTACACTGCAGGGAGAGATCACACTACTGGACAGACTCACAAAATAGCACCACAGTACAAGAAGGACATTGAGGTGCTGGAGCGGGTCCAGAGAAGGGCAACAAAGCTGGTGAGGGGTCTGGAAAGCATGTCTTATGAAGAGTGACTGAGGGAACTGGGGCTCTTTAGTCTGGAGGAGACTGAGAGGGACCTTATTGCTCTCTACAACTACCTAAAAGGAGGCTGTAGCAAGCCTGGTGTTGGTCTCTTCTCTCAAATTACTAATGATAGAACAAGAGGAAATGGCCTCAAGTTGCATCAGGGGAGGTTTAGATTAGCTATTAGGAAGAAATTCTTTACTGAGAGAGTGGTTGGGTACTGGAATAGACTGCCCAGGGAGGTGGTAGAGTCACCATCCCTGGAGGTGTTTAAAAAAGTAGATGTAGCACATGAGGCTATGGTCTAGTGGCTAGAGAGGTGTTAGGATGAAGGTTGGACTTGATGATCCTGGTGGCACTTTCCAACTATAATGATTCTATGATTCAAAAGGACTGTCCACTCACGGGCCTCCTGTAGCATCGCTCACAGATAATGTTCCTCTCTGGATTGATTGACAAGTGACTGCCAAGCTCTCTGCCGGGCTCTTCACATTTCTCTTTGCATGTGTGGTAGCAATTCCTCCAAAAAATAGGTTCCAATTCTTCAAGGGAAAAGTAGATACCAGATGAATTTCCCAAAGTCTTGCTCTGGGTGCATCTACCCCCAAGACTTCATTTTAACACCTGAACAGTTATGACGCCTGGCACCACCCAGCAGTCACTTGTCCTATGAGACATGTGAACAGGGCCAACAGCTCCAGTCCTGACTTCATGTCACGTGACCGCACCTCTTGCTACTGCAAGAAGGGCCATTCTGGCTGCCTCAAGCACTAGAAAAGAGTAAAACAACTCATAAGCATGCAGCTGCCATGCACTTAGATTGAGTTCATGGAGGATGTCAATTTGAGGGCTACAAACAATGCAGCTGCAAAGAATTTGTCTATGTAAGCCTTAAAGCAAACCACCCCTCCATAAATCAGAAAGGGTGATACTCTCAGAAGATGACTTACCGAAATCTAGAATGCAAAATAAATGGGGTTTGACAAACACTTCCAACACGGAAGACATTGTAATGCAAACTAGAGATAATAAGAAGGGACACTTTGCAGGTAAGATCTAACTGGACTTGTGCTTCTACAGGCAGGAAAAGAGGGAAGCTGAAAGTACACAAACCAACCCCGCTTGCTTTCTCCCGACTTGTCCCCCCACGAAGCACACACCCTGTTCATGGCTGGTGCACGGGGTGGAAAGTCAAGAGTGTCAGCTGCAGAGCCAGCGCTCAGGATCTGCCATTATTAAGCGATAAATTCCAAATGCTATCCACTCAAAAAAAAACAGTTTGCGCTGTTGAGAAACTACTTTAGCTCGGAAAAAGTTGAGAACTGCAGAAGAAAATGTTTTCCTTTGAGAGAGTAAAACCAAGAAGCTGAAGTGCCCTATGCTAGCAAGAGAGCTGCTTGCAGCCAGACACGCAGAGCAACACTCCCTCATGTGGTCTGTGAAATAAAGTTCTTCCTTTCCAAAAAGTGGAATCAGAATCTCCATCAAATAGCAAAGCTAAGCAAAAATAATTTTTAGCCAAGCTGATACATGAAATGAAGGGCATGGGAAAATAATGACAGGCAAATCTAAACCCTTGTAGAAGGACTAGCTCATCAAAACCAGTTACTGAAACAGAAACCATTGACCAGCACAGCAGATGCCCAGCTTTTTCCTCCCCAGAGGTGGCATCCAATATTTTTAACTTTTTTTCTCCTGAAAGATAATTTTTATTTACTTGGATTGTTATGGGAAAACTCTGGGGTGGCCAAACAGGAATGTCTATTTATATCTGTAAATGGGAGAGGAAAGATTACAGTCTGGAAGAGCACAACTTGCTTCATATTCTTTTTCTTTACCAAAAACTACAAGCTTTGCTGTAGTTGGGTATCAGAAATTGGCAGTGCTGTCAAACTTAATCCCTGTAGCAATGCTCAAGTGTTTTGTCTAGTTCATTTTTCTTTATCTAAGCAAATAAGGGAATCTTATTTCGCTTACGGGAATCTTAAGGAAAACTTAATTTACAATAAAATACATCTCACCCTCAGATTATTAGAGCCTGTATATCTCTTTCCATAAATTCTGGTAAAAGTTTTAATCTTTTCTTCAGATTAATGGGAAAAGAAAACAGGAGGGAAAAAGTGAGTCATCACATGCGTTCTCATGTTCCGTATCAGTGAATCACTGAACACTCATTGCATCACAGATGTCCTGTGCAGCACCCGGAGTAACTACTATAGTTAAAGACGCATAAACTCGTGTATGCTTGTACATAAACAAACACGAATGACGTTTCTTTTCCTTCACATAGCTGCATACACACACTTCTCTAATCTGAGTCCAGTAAGGTTAATATCTGTATCATTGGCTTTCTTGAAAACTCCAGCTTTGATACTGATGAAACAAAACATTTTCAAACTGATGTTCCTTATGTTAGCAGCAAACATGCTGTAAAAGACACACTTCTTGACGCGCATTCCTTGGCTTTTTGGTCAGTTGACCAAATACGTCTCTATTAGTACATGCTCTAATCATGTCTCGCTGTTCCATTCAGAATCATAGCAAAATGCCATATACAAGCCCACAGGAAATAAGGAAAATCACCCAGCAGAGTTCTCTTTAATGAATAATTTTTTTTAAATTAATCATTATTCTACCACAAAGAATAGTCAGCAACAACATTCAGAGGAAAGCGGTGCATTTTTCTAACTTCCAATCACCACTTCTCTCCCTATTCTAGTATGTAAAAACACCCCCAAACCCTCATATAACAAATTGTAGCTTTTTTGTTTAAAAAAAAAACCAAAAACCTTATATACAGCTGCTAGCTCTAGGGAAGCAGCTTTAAAAGTAAAGCTGGTGGCTACAGCATGAATCTGAGGCCATGGACAATATGAAAAAGTAAGCAGCAGAACCAAAGGAGCTCAAAAAAAAAGCTCAAAAACTTTTTAGAGGGCCCAAAAAAGCCATCAGGCCTCAGGTCTGGCCAGGAACAGGTTTCCTAGCTGAAACAGCAGCTACAAGGCAAGAGATGCCCCACTGAAGTCCATGCCCCTGGCTTAGGGGAGACCTTATCACCATGTTTCAGTATGTAAATAATGGCTACAAAGAAGATGGAGACGCCCGTTTCACAAGGAGTCACATGGAAAAGACGAGGGGTAAGGGGTACAAGTTACTCCTGGGGAGATTCCAATTGGATACAAGAGGAAAACCTTTCAACGGAACGACCAGCCACTGGAATAATCTCCCAGGGAAGCAATGGATTCCCCAACATTGTACACTTGTAAGATCTGGCTGGGCAGGTGCTGGGCCATCTTGTCCAGACTGTGCTTTTGCCAAGAAAGGTTGGACCAGATGTCTCTTGAGGTCCCTTCCAACCTGGTGTTCTATGATTCTCCTGGCCATGCTCGTGCCTGGCTCCCGGTGGCAGGGCAGATTCTCACTGTCCTAGCCCTGAGCTCCCCCATTGCCCACAGCAGATGGGACCATAGATTTGCAACAGGGCCGAAGACATCGAAACTGGGACATGAGAAAACAGTGCTGGAAAAATCCAAACTGCTGCAGAGGAACTGGCAAACTGCTCATGTGCAATGGGGTGGTATTTCATGAGCCTGCAAGTACAGCTCCAAACCAGCTGAGAATACACAGCCATTGACTTGAGTGGCCCCTCAGCATCAGCTGGCTGGGTTGGCAAAGGCTGCAGTTTCTCTGGGAGGATTAAGTTTTCCAAAATCTGGGCAACATTGATCCAGGCCAGCACATGACTAACAGTACGGCTGTTAGCTATGATGGATGCTGTCTCCCTCACAACACAACAGAAACAGTAAGATTGCCAAGAAACCTTAAGTGAAAGTAATCTGATCTCTTTTCACCTGCCAAGCAATCAATTACTTGAAAAATTAACTTGTTTCACAGCAGCTCATGAGCAAATCTGAACAAACTCTTAAGATGAGACCAGACAGCAGACACAGGCAGCACTTTGGGATGAGACAATAGCAATAAGACAATAATGATAGGATAATAACGATGTCAGGCTGGGCTGCTCTACTTGGGTTCAACCACGGCTCACAGCTTGAGTGACTCTGGTTGTAAACCAAACAGGCACCAGTAAACTGAAACCCTGCCCTTTCAGATGGAGGCAACAGTGAAGGATGAACCAAAGTTATCGATCCTAACTGCTCCCTTCAACACACCCATGCTCTTCTCTGGTGCCTTCACTGTCTTCAGCGGCCAGCATGCAGCAAAGCCCCTGCCACCACAGGAGCCTCAGCAGCCTTTGTAACACCAAGTAATACCAAGTACTGCTTGGTAACAGTAAGTTAGCAGGCAACCCACAGAATGCTTCCCACCTCTGTGAGCTGCCACTTCCCAAACTTCCTCCTTTGTGTATGTTGTTAACCCTGAGTTTCCCAGGAATGGCAAGATTGACAGCATGTTATGTGGCTGTGTCTAAAGAGACGTATCTGACTGCAAGTTCCTAATTATAGTGTATCAGTCATTTTAGAACAAATTTACTCCTGATAAGATCTCAAGATCTCAAAACCTGGTATTCATGAATCACAAGGAAAAAAATTCTCACATATTTTTCTAATTTTCCATGAGAAGACATGTTTAAGTATGTAGGACTCGAGCTTTTTATCCCAGAAAAAAGTATATTATTAATAGTAAAATTTAATTAAAACTTTTCAATGTGTTTAATTTTCTCTTTTCTATATTAAAAAAAAAGAAAAATATAAAAAACATTTCAATATAAGACAAAGCATTTTGATTGCTCTTAATATTTTTCAATAATTTTCTTTCTAAAAGATTTAAATATCTTAATTTTAATTATAATTTTAAAAAACAGAGTTTTGAAATAATGGAATCTCATACACTAAATGAATTCAATTTTCAGCATAATTTTTCTGACATTTTAAATTACATATGTTTAATAAGAAAACAAAATGACTAGAAAAAAATGTATAAAGCTAGAAATAAGAAAATAGCAAGAAAATTAATGAATCTAGACAAGGGACAAAAATCTTAATTTCTTCTCAAAATGAGTAGTTTTACATCTTTACTAGGAAGAAATTCTTGTGGGTTTTTTTGGTCTCTGCCAGAAGCTGACCATATTCCTCTTCTCCACTGGGTGGCATTACTACCTAGAGATGTAGTATTTGATGACTACAGGAAGTTGTTACAATGAAGTAAACGCCTTGCATACCTCATTGATCTGAATATATAGAATTAAACCAGTTTCCTGCGACAGCCATCTAAACTAGTCTGCTGATGTGCAAAACTGCCCCTTCTTAGCCAGGTACTAGTTTTGTCTGATAGTTTCACAATGAAGATTGCTGTAAAATAACGAGAGCTTTCAGCTTGCTTTAATTCATACTATCGGATTTGACAATGTTGAATCACATACATCTCAAAGAAAAGGATTAATATAGTGAAAACACATGCTTACTATCTGTGAAACTCAAAAGAAACAGATAATAAGATTAGATATAAAATAACTAATTAGATATAAAATAACTAATAGATTCAAAGAGCATTTGAGCTCTAGCAAAAATCAGGGTGTTCAAGCACCTAAGCAGTCCCAGTGAAGCAAGGAACATGCTCTCTACCTCCTCAGTCTGCTGGAGGTGTCAGGAGAAAACAGAGTGGATGTTATGTTGTCTGCTGCACATGAATGAGACACCTGGGCTCTGCAAAGCATCCCACAAATCCCACCATCAAATGGCCCCTTCTTTCCCATCCATGTATCATGACCATTTGCGCTGTTTCCTTCCAGTAAAACCAAAGTGCAGGGAATGAGGAAAGAAGCTAAAACTCCAGTTTACATCTCAGTTGGCAGGAAGGATATAAGTGGTGTGCACATAGATGCTGGGTTGGGGAATACTTTGGGTCATGTTCTAAAGAGCAGCTCAGCACAACTAGGAAATACATGAGGAAGAGGAATAACTCTCAACAATCTCTCTTTTTCCCCTTCTTTTACAATTCTAAAAAGTTGAAGGTCAGAAATAAAAAGATTAATCCAGCTGTTATGCAAGAATCCACACAAATAAATGTTAACAGACAGAGAGTTAGATTACAGGATAACAAACTAACAAGATTTCTGATGTTGTTAAGGGCTTCATTTTAATCTGGCTTGATCATAAGTGTTAGATCAAGATCCCTGTGTTCATTTGGTTATTCCATCCTTCTACATACACTTTCTCCACAACTCTGCGCTAGAAATGCTGTTGTTAATCTCTTAAATATTCTGTCTTTATATGCACATACCAGGCCTAATACACATCAGGCTTTCATCCTCGGAGGACTTGCACATGCTTATGATAGGACAGCAAACCTCGAACTTTTAGCATATCACAACTACCTTATCGCAAAATTCTGTTCTCATGATACTATCACTTTTTAATGCAGGTCTTACTCTAGGCTTGAACATCTTCAAGGCACAGAAAAACCAGCCCTGACTGAACCTTCAAGGAAAAAAAAAAAACCAAAAACAAAGCAAAAACCCCCCCCAAACTTCCTATTTCTATCCTCACTCCCCCCAAATAAAATAACCCATTGGGTATAAACTGTCTCATGTCTTCAGTAGTGCCTTCTTCAGGTAATAAGAATAAAACCTCCATCCATCCTTCCTAAGCCTAGGTTCTCTTATGTTGCACAGCACCTTGCTTCTTGTGCTTTTATTCCAGCAAAATCCATTTGAATAAATTTATAGTCCAGACTGAGAGGCCTGAGTGTGCCCAGGCTGGCTCCCACACAACGATGGGCAACTGCCCATTCCTGTCCAGTCCCACCTCTGCATGCATGACGTGCAGGGCTGCCCACGCTTATCTCCACGCATGCGCAAAGGCAGGCTCAAGACACAATGTACAGTGGGTTTCTACGCTGCTGAATTAATGTAAACATTTAGAAAAATAAAATCCTCTCTGTAGAAGGAGTTTGTGGTATGAAGCTGTCTACCCACTACTTCCTTTGCACTGGTATTCTCTCCAAAAGCATGTATATTTTGCATAGGAACTTTTATTAAAGAGACGAATTTGTCTTTCCCTGAGAGATTTGTATTTAAAACCTCCCCACAGAAACTAGGAAGGGGTTTTTCCTTCTCCTTTTGTTTCCTTTCAGAAGCCACATCTAGTTTTGTCACTTTGATAGACTTCATTATTTTTGTTTCTATTCATCTGTGGACTAGCTTCTATAAATTGTGGTCTTTGTCCGCTAACAGGAGGGTGGAAGAGGACGAATGAAGCTTTTTCAATAATCATTGTTCCTTTCAGTAACGGCAAGTTACAGATTTTTGTTACACCATCAAGGACAAAGTTATTTTTATCATGTGATTGTTATTCAAAAGTGACCATAAGAACATAAGAATTACTCTATTATTACCAAATCCAGTTTTCCACTATTTCCAAGAATTCATACACTCCCTCCTACCTAAAGTTACCATCTTCTCAGTTCTGCTAATTTAACTGTTCATCCAGTGCTATCCTAACGGGATAGGACTTTGTCAAGTGATTAAAATGATGAAAAAAAAAAGGGGGGAGGAGGG
>VZZY01025670.1:50626-61789 GCA_013400335.1 Eurystomus gularis | reverse complement strand
CCTCTGGACCTGCTCCATCAGATCCATCTTGAGCATCACCATCTACTGTTCCCTTGCAGTTAATTCTCCAAGTGCTTTTTCACCCCCAAGTGCTTCAAGAAACCAGCTGGTTCCCCTGCCCAGTGCTAGCCCCACCCTGGCAGCGCTGCTGTCCTCTGAGGTGTCACCTTCCCCTGCTCCCCACAGCCTGCACATCCCCAGTGCCCCCAGCAACTCCCTTTAGGGTGTATTTTGAGAAAGGGTCAGTAACTTTTCCAGTAGAAGCTGTGATGTGAGACTCCACCACAGCACGGGTGGTTTGCAGTAGAACTGGCTGCTTTGCTAACTAAAATTTCCGGCCTTCTCTGCATGTGTTTGAACTCAGACACCTGAATGTGTTTAAAGGTGGTTTCTACTGATTATTTTTAATTAGTTCTTCTCTTTCCTCTCCCCTCTCCCCTCCTAAGACAAGCAACGGGAACTCTTCCAGAAATTTCCACAGCATGGAATCCCAGAGAATACTTCTCTCAAAAGGTGCCCTGTTCCCTCCCTGACACTCAGCACTCCCCAGTACGCAAAGGGAAATATAAAGAAGGTGTCTGTCTGTCCTCTTTTCAGTCCTTAATGCTTGCAGCTGAGGGGTTTCAGATACGAAGGAGGTGTCAGGTGGCTTTTTAAGGTGACTTAGCAGGAGACTTGCTGACAGGAAGAAAAATGTTCTTTATTTTCTCAAGAATCATAGAATGGTTTGGGTTGGAAGGGACCTCAAAGATCATCTAGTTCCACCCCCTGCCATGGCAGGGACACCTCCCACTAGAGCAGGTTGCTCAAAGCCCCATCCAACCTGCCCTTGAACACATCCAGGGATGGAGCATCCACAGCTTCCCTGGGCAACCTGGGCCAGCGTCTCACCACCCTCAGAGGGAAGAACTTCCCACTTTCTACTCTAAATCTCCCCTCTTCCAGTTTGAAGCCATTACCCCTTGTTTTGTCACTACAAGCCCTTGTAAAAAGTCCCTCCTTAGTTTTCCTCTAGGCCCCCTTTGACTACTGGAAGGCCACTAGAAGGTCTCCCTGGAGCCTTCTCCTCTCCAGGCTGAACAATTCCCCCCCCACCCCCTCAGCCTGGCCTCCCAGCAGAGGGGTTCCAGACCCCTAATCTTTTGCCTCCTGGAACTTCCACAATTACTCAATCAGTTAATACCAGGTGCACACTTTGAGTAGGAAAGGACCAGTGCTCTAGCTGGGCACCATATGTGCTCCTCCTCCACCTGCACCAGTTGCTTTCATGGCAACTACTCTGGTAAAGCCCAGCTGTGAAGCTCACGCTGCTGGGTACCAGTGACAATGTTCACAGCACCTGGGGGTGTCCTGGTAGACACCGACCTTTGTTAAAAAATAACCAGGCTCTAAATGTCCTTTCTCTGAAGGATGCAGCTGGGTCATCATCACACCTCAACACGCGGGGTTCTCATCGGACTTTTTAACTTCTCACTTGCTCTTCTGACCTTTGCCTGCCATGTTTTGACAGCTTAAAGACCTTTGAAATGAGATGACGGAAATTCTTCATCACGTATTTAGCCGCAGCAGGCAGGACAGACTCCAAATAAGCACTTTGCTCCTGGGATTAGTGACGAATTCCAGTTCAGCAGTAGAACCGCATGGACAAGCTGCTGCCCCGTTTCCCCCTCTGGATTCCTCAGTTCAGGAATACTCAAGTGCACTTTTCCATTAGGCGTGGAAAGCTGCTCAGCAGCAGGACAGGGCTGCAAACATTCCCCTGAATATTCCCAGCTAAAGCTGCTCCACAGCTGGAGGGGATTTCAGAAGGGGTTTTTTTTTGGTTGGACTCAGTAAATCCTGCATTGTTTATTCCGGCTTAAATCATCCCAAGGGAACGAAGAATTTTTTTAGGAGGCCAAGGAAAGCCAGTAAGTCTCATTTCTGCAGCAGATTAATAAACAGACAAGCGAGTTAATCCGTTTTGCTTACGCAGGCTGGAGTCCCATCTTGCAGGAAAGCAGCAAGAAAATAGAAATGATCCAACAGGAACAATATTCCCAAGACTCCAAAAAGCCTCTCAAAAATTCAAAGCTCGCCATCATTGCAGGAGGAAAAGCTTCTCGTCAACTAACAGCTGATTGAAAGGGACGGCAGAGTAGGAGGGTCGGGTTTTCAGAATCACAGTGGTTGGAAAAGACCTTTAAGATCATCAAGTCCAACCATTATCTAACTCTGCCAGGCCTCCTTCTAAACCATGTCCCTGAAAAACGTCCTCACAGCACTCCAGAGGATCTGAAGTTACCCCCACCTGAATTCTACCCCCAGTACATTATAAAAAGGAGAGGAATTCAGAAGCAGAGGGCAGGAAACTGCCACTGTAAATCTCCTGGGCACCCAAATCTCGTGTGATGGCAATGGTTGTGGTCTCCTCCAGCTTAGAAAAGGAACATTTGTGGAGAAAAACAGGAAAATGACAAAGCTATGGAAGGAATTCCAATCTAGGGATTAAACAGACTTCTCCCCTTTGACCAATGACATGAGGATCAGAGGGCTGGAGCACCTCTTCTACGAGGAGAGGCTGAGAGTTGGGGTTGTTCAGCCTGGAGAAGAGAAGCTCTGGGGAAGACCTCATTGTGGCCTTTCAGTATCTGAGGGAGGCCTACAAGAAAGCTGGGATGGTTTACAAGGGCTTGTAGTGACAGGATGAGGGGTCATGGCTTCTATGCTGGAAGAGGGGAGATCTAGATTAGAGGTGAGGAAGGTTTTCACGGTGAGGGTGGTGAGACACTGGCACAGGTTGCCCAAGGACCTTGTGGATGCTCCATCCCTGGAGGTGTTCAAGGCCAGGCTGGATGGGGCCTTGAGCAACCTGGACTAGTGGGAGGTGTCCCTGCCATGGCAGGGGGTTGGAATTAGATGATCTTTAGGGTCCCTTCCAACCCAAACCCCTCTCTGATTCTATGAAGGTCCATTCAGTCATGCCCCACAGGGCAACATTTTTGATATGCCTTAAAAAATAAGAGCTATGGGGAACCAAATGAAAGCTGGCAGGACTTTTAAATGAGCATTTTATACACCCTGAGTAACTCCACTGCAGAACTGTCTCAGCGTATCTTCCACACTAGGAGTAAACATGCACAAAAAGCAACTGAGTTAATGGAAGAAACGCTCCTCAAGGGCTAAGATTCCAAAGCTCCAGCTCAGGACACCTGTACGAGGCAGGGTTCCCAACACGTTCTCCCACTATTTGGGCATCCAACACCAGCCCTGTTCCATATTCTTCCTCAACCATTGCCCCAACACCCAGACAGGAGCACCCAGACTGGTCGAACCCAGCGCCGCCCTTCATGCGGCTTCTGTTCTTTAACACCCACGAGACCCCAAGTGAACAAATACACACTTTATAAAAAAAGTTTTACTAGAACTGGGAAACTATTTGTTCTTCTCCAGCACAGGTAAATGAAAGCGAGTCCTAATTACGAAGCTGTTGGCAGTCACACTTCACAGAGCAGTTTGGCTGAAGCATCTTCCCCCGGCCCCACCTACTATTTATCTGCAAACCCATTAAAAAAAAGCAGCTAAGCAGGAAATCAGAACTTCCCTTCTCCAGACATAACTTGATTCAGTGTCCTATTTTTAAAAGAGAACGCGATTCTCCATCGTCAGACAAGCGGATGAATACAGCGAGTATCTGTTCCACTGAAAAGCAAGACAAGGCACCAGGTCAAAATAAGCGCTTCTGAATTTCAGATTATTTTTTATTATGTATTGCACTAAGGAACAGCAGGGCAGTTTGACAATCTCGCTTTCTGCTTTGAGTAGAAAGAGTATTACTCTTAAACTCAGGAGTATTTTCATCATTGGACTTGATAAATGTTGTAGGCTTGTCCATTTGTTAGTAAGACAGCACAGACATTAAAAAAATTAAATCATAAAAAAAAAATAATCGTTCAAATTCACTCCTCCGTGGACAATTCAGCTTCTCCTATCACAACGACTTAGGCTCGAGATTAAAGCAAGGCTTAACGTTCGGCAAAAATACACGAGTCTCTGAACCATGCACATACAGGGCAAGATTAACCAGACAGAAAAGAAAGAAAATAACCAAAACTGAACTCGTTTTTGTGTCCATCCATTCATCCCTTACGACCAGCGTCGCCTACGGGTCGATCCCGGAGCGCTCCCCGGCGCTCAGCAGCTACGGTCGATGGACAGTGAGGGCGGGATAGGCCAAGTCCAAACGCGCCACTACAAAGCCCAGCCTACAGAAGATCCCTAGTGTCCTAAGGCTAGTCAGTAACAAACACCTACGTGAAGATTATGGCTGTTCCTTACGGAGTGCAGAGTCACAACTTTTCAAAACCCCGGTCATCTTTATATTAATTTACGTGTAATTCTTTTAAATTTCGGCGTCCCGGTAAAATATAAGAAAACAGTCTTTCCACAAAGTATAAAATGTGGAAATCTTTTAAAAAGAAGGGAAGTCGTCGTTTTCTAACGCAAATGCGATCATCAGGTTTCGTATTTCATCTCGGTAAGAGGTTCTCGTTGCAAAGAATCCATGTTTGGTGGCTTTTGCATGCACTTAACTGGAACAGAGCTGCTGAACGTCTTCTTAAGAGCTCACCAGAACATAAATCATGCTGGAAAATAAAATACAAGTGTCAAGATGCACCATTTTGAGTAGCGCGATACATTTCCTTACACGGCTGTATATTCTATTCTAAGGGACAAATCTATGTGAGATACATGGAAGATCTTACACCAAAAGAGGGCACGATGAAGAACTACATCAACTGAGGCAACGACCAGTTGTCATGAGGCCGAGGGTGTAACAGGGAGCCCTGTTTGACTTGGACTTCAACAAAAAAACCCCAGCACATTTAGATAAAAAGATATAATTAAATATTACCGTTCCAGCTTCTTAATGAAAATACTGGGAGGGGTTATGATATTACACTTAAAAGAAGAGAAGCTTGGAGCTTTCAAGTCTCCACTCATGGTAGAGTTCAAAATACGAATTCCGATCAAATTAAGGCTTGTGTTTTACAACAGAATACATGGTGATTGTGGATTTTTTCAGGCAAGCTGGCACTACATATATTCCAACGGGCTAAATTTCTCTTGTGCCCCAAGCCAGCATTTCAGACTGAAGATCAGATGGGAGAGAGAGGAAAAAACTTACCCATATAGGTAGTAAAAAAATGATAGAAGGTAGAATGCTAATTTGCACCATCCTTCTTTCTGGCAATAGGCTAAAATATCTGCATTCATGATGGTTGTAGGATCATACAGACCAGGGCCACTCATCACAGGTCTACTCATGTACCTGAAAGTGATGCACAGTTAGTTTTGTGGTGACGGCGATGGGAAATATTGGTTCCTGCCACCCACCCACCAAGTAGCACCAGAACCCAGACAAGGAATCGCAGCCCTGACAGCAAAGTCCCTCAGCTCCGTGTAGGAGATGGTGAACCACAAGAGTGATACGGAGCTCCAAACTAAATGTGCCTATGGAAGAGCTTTCACAGACTCCAGACTCTTGTCAGTGGTGCCCAGCGACAGGACAAGGGGCAACGGGCACCAACTGGAACCCAGGAGGTTCCATCTGAACAGGAGGAGAAACTTGTTTGGTGTGAGGGTGTGGGAGCCTGGCCCAGGCTGCCCAGAGAGGTTGTGGAGTCTCCTTCTCTGGAGAGATTCCAAACCCGCCTGGACACGATCCTGGGCCCCCTGCTCTGGGTGAGCTGCTGGAGCAGGGGGGTTGGATGAGATGATCTCCAGAGGTCCCTTCCAACCCCCACCATGCTCATATTCTGTGATAGACAGTGCCATGACAGCTCAGCTCACCTCAACCTTAAACCACGCTGAACTCTGGGACACCAAAAGGAACAGGACGAATTTATAAACGGGTGAAAAATGGGATTCCTTATGACAGAGACCAAGGCCTAACCCTGTGTAACCCACAGCCTGAGCTCATCCACAAAACGCGGGCTGGCTGCCACGCTGAAGGAACGCTCGTACGGGTCGATACGAAACGACCCTGAAATGGCAGTTCAATGCAGGCCTGCCTCCACCCCTCCCATTCCTCCTCACGCCAGCACTAGCGCAGCTACAGCCACGCACTGAAAGCTGTCTTGCTGGGTTATGTCTCCACCAGACCAGCTCCCGGCACAGGACTCCTTCTCTGGAGACTTTCAAAACCCACCCAGACACGTTCCTGTGTAACCTGCCCTAGGTGAACCTGCTTTGGCAGAGGGGTTGGACGAGATGATCTCCAGAGGTCCCTTCCAATCCCTACTATTCTGTGACCCACACAGCACATCTGCAATACCGACACACCTCTGACACGTCACCTTTGATGTGCACACACAACACAACGAGAGAATAACAAACACAAAATGGCAGAGAAAGCAAAAGTGATGGCTCTTATTCTACAGCCACACCATAAACGTCCTCAGTGAGAGGCATCAGAAAGCGTCTTGATTTGCCCAAGACACAGAACACGTAACAGGAAGCAACGGGAGAACAAGTGACAATTAACGCGAGCGCACAGACACCAGACTCGTCGATATTACCTCCAAATATGATAAGCCAACAAAGGCATATTGAGACCCAGCGTAAGCCACTCTGCTGCACAGAGAAACATGACACAGAAGAATGCATGGATGAGGTACTCTGGAAGTACAAGCTGGAAAAGAAAAACGGGAGTTAGATGTTTCCATTGCTCCAAGCGCAACGTGTGGTGCTTCATCTATTTTGGAGGTAAGCGATCGTTGAAACGACATTCTTGGAAAATAAAAAGTGACAAGAACAAGACTGCGGGAAGTGAAAACAGCAACCGGCAGCACGCACCTTGCTGTTTTCACGTGGTATTCGTGAACCAAGAGGAAAAATTTATCAAATTCAACGCTCAGATCAATAATTTAATAGAAGCAATGAAAAAACCCTCAGCGCACCGTTAACAGATCCCACACTTTATACGTGACCTTTGTAACAGAAGAGATCGCCGAGATATTTCTGCTCATGCAACAGAGAAATATCAGTAGGAAACATGCTCCACGTCACAGCTTCGAGGCAAAAAGACCTTTGGTGCTTTCCTGTTTGACAGCGTTGTTTGGGTAGTCGCACAGACAGAATTTTTCCAATTTTTAATCGCCAAAACCGTAAGATCCTGGGCAGAGCTGTAGGGAACCAAGGCAGCAGCGACGCCGCTACGCGCGCGGGTCTGCCCGGACGCTTACGGGCACGCACAGCTCGGGGCGCGTCAACCAGCTGCGTTCTCCTTCGCAAGTACCTAACGTGCATGCGGCACAGCATCATGCTTTCCAGCGGGATAGCGGAGCTCATGATCCGCTTGTTATGAAACCACAGAAAGGGTGAAATGCCGGGAAGTAGTAGTGTTATTGACAGGAACAACATGGAGAGGTACGGAGATTAGAGGCATGCAGAGAGCCAGCAAAACCTCACACCCCCCCCCAAGAGTAACAGCTTCTAGAACCCCAAAGCGGTAGCGTTTACTCCTTTATCACCCAGTTCGGAAAGAAGCGAATCTTTAGGCTTCTGACTTCTCAACTCAGGCATGCTAAAACACCTCCTTGTGAAAAATACTCCCTGTCTATCCAAAGATTTACACTGTCTATGTGTGCACACGCAGCCCCCCTCACCCTGCCCCTTTTTTCTGTGAGCTGACTAACGTATAAGATGACGACACCGAAGTTTCACTGTTTTATTTTTTCATTCTAAACATATGCTTCTTCTAAACCCCTAAAAATACCTTCCAGAAATCAAAAATCTACCAACAAAAAGACATTCTCACCACCTGCTTCACCAAAACATTCTGCTTCTCCAAATAAAGAACATCCAACAAAGCAAACTCGCATCAACAAAAATTCGCTGCCATACACAAAACGTTTCAAGGAAATATTTTCCTCCAGATCCTTCTTTTTATACTTACCATTTACAACCTGGCAATTATTTACAGTACAACAACCACCCTGTTCAAAACACAACACATTTGGCAGCCTGCTGAGGCGGATTTACCGGGGCTGAAAATCTGTAGTTTGTTTAACTACACATCATCTCAAAACACATTTTTCTTTACCTTGTTTCTTACACCCTACTCCCACACCAGAATACCTGTCTCTTTCAAATCTGCCACACTTCATCCTCCCTGGATGACTACAGGAAAATTAATTCCTTCATATTCTACCACAGTATTTATCAGAGAAGCGAGGGAGGGAGAAATCTCATTGCTGAGGAGAGATACGACTATAACAGGAGCAGGGAAGAGAAGGCATCAACAGCACACTAAGCAGTCACTATTCTGGGTTAATCTTTCGACAGAGGTGCCTCAATTCCTGCCAGGATTTTTGACTCTTTGTGCAAGAAAACAACGCTTTGGTGCGTTTGTCCAGCATCGCCTCCCAGATCCCCTCAAAAACCTGGAGCTTAACTTCACTTTTAGCAGCTCACCTACCTCCGCAAGAGCAGCAAATATAAAGCGGTTGAGTATTTTCAGTTCACAAAGCTATCATGTAAATAAACACTCCATGCACGCGGGTTAACAGGTTAATATTTGCATTAAACATGCGCATTATAATACTTCCAAGGTTGCGATAAGACCGTAATGCATAAATGTAATGAGAATTTGCCTTCCCCCATTCTGCAGCAGAAATGACTGTCGACCAGACCAAGCAAGGGAAACTGTTAGATGCACAGCTATCCGAGCAGCAAACCTCACTCCCTGCAATGCAACCCTCTGCCTGTCACCCCTTCTCCTTCCCACCCCACCTCATGCTGTAATTCTCGCCGTCAGTTTATGTGCTGTACGTCTCACAGGCATTTTTTTTTCCTCCCAGCTACTGTAAATGCATTTTTTCACTTGCATAATTGACTCAACTCTTGAATCCACTGTAGAGTCACCACTGGGGCCGCGCTGCTGTGCTGCCCCTGCTCTCTGCCTCGGCCTGGGCACACCAAGCCGAAGTAAAAACCACGAGGAATGCGCAAAGAACGGCTGTATCAAACCATACGCTCTTTAACAAGCATCCCTTTTATTATCGGCCTGTTTCGCCTCAGAATCTTTTCATAAACCGAGGAGTATCAGAGTCGCATCCAAGAGAGGCCACTAAGATACACTCCTGATCCTGGGACACAAACAAAGCAGTGAAGATAACGCCTGTCACTCTGAATCCTCAGACAAGATCAGAACTTTAGTCAATGCTCAAAAAGCAACCAGTCTCCTGGAATCTGAGCGTTCCATAAATCTTGCTTGAGAAGTACTACTTGTTTCTATCTGAAGTTACCTCAGCTAAAGCCACAGGATACAAACCAGGCATTTAACAGTTTTCCCCACTGGGTAAGCAAGCGGAACCGTTTTGCACAAAATATGGGAATCCATGAAGTTGTTATAAACCCCAACACACAAGTAACGAGCAGATGAACAGGCACACTAAACAGAACAGCTTAAGAGTATTACAAACGTTCCTAACAAAATGAAAGGGGAGCAGCATTTAAAAAAAAAAAAAAGTTAAACTGAAAAGCAGTACACACCTTTAATGCAATTTTGACTCTTTTAATCTTTTTGACCTTTTCAACTGTCTTTGTGCCGAAAACGTAGAAAGCAGATTGAAAGAATGTTAGTACGACAGCTGACAAGATCACCAGCAGATTAATAACAGTCAGAATAGTCAACTTGAAAGTAAAGAATCAAATGAAGTATTTCCCCTAGGACTTCTACCGAAGAGCTTAGGTTTTGTCAACCCAGATGCAATTCTATTGCCTAGTTTATCAAGATAACACCAAAACCAAGCACTTTACATGTATTTATTTAAAAAAATACAAATGGTTAGCATGCTACTTACGGGATTGAGTGTATTACATTGGTCTATGGGATTCTTGTAATCGGTCTTTAGTTCATCAAATGCTATAATCTAGGGAAAAAAATTGAAACAATTGTGATTCTTCAGCAGCAACAATGTATTTTACTCATAAGAAGTGATATTTTGGCACAGAGCCATAACGTTCAACTGCAGCCATCCTGTTCAGGAACATAATTCCTCCTGAGTAGGTTCTCATGTCATAAACTCACGGGTAACACACATTTGAAATAGGTTACAGAAACAAGAAGGTAGAAGATACTTCAGGTGCTTAAAGACCTCTGCCCACACTCTACCTTCTTACCTGCCCACCTGCAACAAATTTCCAACGTCTCTTTCGGCAGCTTTTAACCCCGCTTGCTGCACACAGACCCCAGACACCACAAACCACTCTCAGTTGCCAGCAGGAACCTGACACGGGGTTCGTTCATCAAGAAAAAGCAAAATCAATCTTAAAAGCAGCCAAACATTTTGTCTCATTACTCTCAAAGTAAATGCTGACCCCACACACACGTCCAAAAGATGCATCCTTAAATAGAGAACTATGTAAAATCGACCTTTTCATGCCCTGAAAATCAAAGATGCAGCATGAAATAACAAAAGCCACTTCTGCAGAACAAATATCATACCAAACATTAAAGAAGTTTTAAGACAGGCCAACTTATTATCAGCAGGAGATTCATCCATACTCAGTATGAGTTCCAATAGGCTCAGAGGACAGGGCTGACATTACAACAGAACAGCTTTTGTTAAGGATAACTACGAGGCTTGAAACGGTGCCAAGAGCAACATCCTCCTCACATCCCTTCCTGGAGCAGTGTCTCCCTGAAGATCCAAGGCAGGTTCCTATTTGGCTTTCTCTGTGTCAGGCTCAAGGCAGAAAACTCCAAAAAAATAATAATAATTTTTTAAAAAACACCTCAAAACTTCAGTCTCGATATAAAGCATGAAAAGAATGCAACACGTAGCTCGTCATTTCCATTAAATAAGCAGCCGAACTGACTTCGGACTAAAACACTTTCAACCGCTATTTTTAAAAGGCTGCACTCACTTGCAAGGCCGTTTAATGGGCTGGATCTTAGATCAGCTCTTGAAGATTGATTTTACCCACAGACCAGCACTGCCACATTTCCACCGCCCCAAGACAGGGGCGCGGGCGGGGCCCAGCCGCGGGCCCTCAGCGGCCCCGGGAGGCCGGGCCGTGCTGGGCGAGCCCTTTCGGAGAACCCTCCAGGCAGGCAGCGAGGAGATCCCAGGAGCCTCCTGCCCCTTTGTGGGGAAACCCTCTGGGACGGACGGA
>VZZY01025670.1:29180-50264 GCA_013400335.1 Eurystomus gularis | reverse complement strand
GGCCCGCCGGCACCGCCGCCAGCGCGCCCGCCGCCATTTTGTCGTGGCGGTGTGAGGGGGTGTCTGAGGGAGGCCTGGCGGGGGGGGGGAAGTTCTCGTCCCTCCCGCGTTGCCACCTGCGGTGAAAACACGGCGAAAACGCCGTGAAATGTGAGGAGTGGGGAGTGTAAATATACACCGGCAACCCCACGGGACTAAAGGGCGAGGAAACGGGGGTAAAAATCGTCCTGAAAATGGATTGTGGCTGAAAGAAGAGGTTTTTCAGGGTAAAAGGTGGGAGATGGGCATGTGGTCATAATGTAGTGTGGTGCTGGAGGGGTCCTGGTAGGGATGAGCGATGTCTGCAGAAGGGGAGATGGCAGATTCCCCTCAGGAAGAAATCCTGGAGAAGGGTGCGCTGAGCGTGTCCCGGAGCTGGGGCAATAACTGCTTCACGCGACCCCACATCCATGCAACTTGGGGCTTGCTCACAAGAAAACAAACAGTTGAGGGAGAAAACCAAATAGTTTGAGGAGAACATCACGTATTTTCTATCTGCAGGGTCACATAAAAGTCATTTCAGTTTTGAGCAATGATACGTTGCAATAAAGGAAAGTCTAGATAGCGTGGCTGCAATCACGTCCTCCAGGCCAGCAGCAGTAACAACTTCCATAAAAATAATAGGTGCCAAATAGTAAATAACATTTTCTGGTGATACCTGCTGGAAAGTTATACACGCAGTTAATTGAGCGTCACAATGAGAGATGAGCAGAAGCTTTATTTCCTTCACATATCGAAGAGGGAAAACTGTAGCAAATGAGTTGTTAGGAAATTAGTTGTTGTGAACGTAGAGTTGATCTTTCAGTGTAAAATCACTCATATTGTCAAACAGCTACTCCCACAAAACCGCTACAGTGTCATTATGACCAAGAGAACTTCACTGTGGAACCCAGGAAATGGATTTAAAAATTAACCTTAGTGAATATTAATTCAAAGGTAAGAAAACAAAACGTGCGGGTTCTGCAGCCTGCGCCCGGAGCCAGCCCTGCTCTGCCCCAGGAGCCGTCCCATCCCCTCCCGAGGGGGCCAGACAAGATGACCACTG
The DNA here is from genome assembly GCA_013400335.1 of Eurystomus gularis. Lineage (NCBI taxonomy): Eukaryota > Metazoa > Chordata > Aves > Coraciiformes > Coraciidae > Eurystomus > Eurystomus gularis. Next base: position 49,180 of record VZZY01025670.1, on the reverse strand, counting down.
GGCAGTAAGAACGTCAGCAAGGGCTGGGCCTGTTGTGGTTTCCTTCTGTCTCACAGGACAGATTCAGAAGGCAGCAACCACCATGTTCATGTTTTGCAGAAGGAAACGTGTACAGTGGGGCACCGATGTCAGGTAATGGGGGGTGCTGGTCCTGCCCGTTCAGGCCGATGAAGCTCTTCAGCCCCTGGCCAAGAGCTCCATCAGGGCCACCTCCCAAACCCTCCTCATCCCTCGCTCCTGAGGAGTGAGTTACCAACAACAGGGGACAAAACTCTTCCTCTGCAGTAACTTACTCTTCTACATATCACTTACTTGGTGCTTCATTAGGCCTTATTTATTAGCATTCTGTTTATTTCTTACTTCAGTAGCCTTGAGCTGCACAGATCCACTTTCTCCCAAGACCATTTGAGTGGACTTTGCTGGAAGACCAGACTTCCAGTGTTAAAACTCCCCTAGGCCATCCAGTAGGGTCATTTGCACCAGAAAAGCTGTGCGAGGTAAAGAAACAGAGGATGCGTTCAGGGATGCTGTTATACCTTGGGACTGGGGAACACTGGTCTTCAACCACAATCTGGAGAACAGCAGTTCGATCCATTCAAGGTAGATACTTACTTCAGAAGGCCCTCAGATATAGTGACCATCCCTGCTTCAACCGGTGTGTCTAGAGCCTCCCTGGTGAGGCAAAGCCCTGCAGAATTAGAGGTGCTTTGGCACCAAGTCTACTAATACTGTTCATGAAGGAGCTCTGGCTCCTCACAAAATGCACTACAAGCCACCAGGCTCACCTAGAACACCAGAACTTGTACTCCAAGACACATAAAGATGCACTAAGGGCTCTACACAGGATTATGCCACACCGCTGTTCATAAAATAATAAAATAATTAAAAGGTGTGTCAGCCACGTACTCGCATTTGCAATTAATACTGGTTCTGCCTCAAGGAACGCAACGTTTCATTACCTCTGACGCTTGTGTAACATCCAACTGCAATTTTCTTGTCAGGAAAAGTGGAAGGCAGCTGTAATCTTGTGCAACAAAGACTTGTTCATTGAAGGATTTCTTGTATTAGAGATTGGCTTTTTAAGATAACACAAAAGGAAATTCTGGAGAGAAGGGTCTAATCAATTCTCATTCGTTCATTTGGGATCTCAAATCAAACAACTGAGCATCTTCTCTGAATTTTCTCCGATTAGACCTTGTAAACAATGTGAGGAAGACACAGCAGAGATCTGGAGATGGCCTCCAGCTTTTAATGCACTTTCCTTTGAGCCCGGACTCACTGAGTTTAATCCTGATTGGAATCCCAAGGGAAAATGTCCGTGTGTGCTCACTTCATCTTAAATCCCTCTCAAGTATTAGTCCTTATCAGGAAACAGTCATATAATCAGTCATAATTCGGCGTGTTACAGTCTGGTCCTAAGGAAGATTTAGCTGCAGAAAGAAGGCTCTGGCTGGTCATGACAACGGCGCTTTGGCAGAGCTGGGAGGGGAGATTACAGAGCGGTTTCGCCAAATTACCGTGGTAGAAACGCTTGGGTTAGCCACGTTCTTCAGCATTAAGAATATCATCCCTGCAAAAATAGTTATTTCAGTTATAGATATCAGGGAAGAGTCTAATACTATTGAACTCAGTAATACAAGTCCTGCTGACTTCAGTAAAGACTTCGCTTACTGGCTTTTCAGGAGAGGAAAACCTGATTATTTCTCTACAGTTTAGAAGAGACTCTCCAACACCTCTGATGTAGTCTAGCAGAGGCGCCCTTTCTGCACGCCTTTTAAATAAGCGTCAGTGCAGCAGAAGCCCGCGATCTCCCCGCCCACTCACTTCATCTGTGAGCTCACAGCCGTCGGGCTGAAGGATGCTGGTTCCCTGCTCCATCTTTGACCAGCAGGATGAAAAGCTCTCCACACTGTCACCTGTACCAGCTTCCTTTCTGAACCAGCACATTCCCTTCCTGTTGCGCTCATTAACGCATCTTCAGAATCCTTGCTTAGACTCAACCATTACGTACGTGACCACATAAACAAATTTATGTTGGAAATCCCTTCGCACATGAAAGTGAATCTCAAGAGAAACAAGAATCGGGTTTAAAACTCCATTTCAAAAGATGGACACTGCCAGGCACCGCTCATTCCGGAATCCACTCGTGGCCTCAATCCCTCCAACATCTACTGTCAGATGGCAACAGTTCTCTTTTAATAGGCTCCCTACTGAATATTCAACCTGTCCTTTCAGTAACAGGGTTTGTTTTTCTCTGGCCCTGTAGAGCTCCTGTTGCTGGCCAGCCGTAGAGTTCTGAGCCCAGGGCATCACACCAGTGCGTGATGGGCAAAGCCATCAATAACTGGTTTTTCAAGAACTATTTTATAATGTGTCTCAGGATTCAGCCACTCATTAATAAAGGATTTTCCACCATTCTGCTTTAGCCCAACTGCAGCAGCGGTGACTCAGAAAATGTCACCCGCAGTCCTTATCTCTTCAAAGAACAACTTCAAATTCTGCTCCAAATATAAACCCGTGCAGCGATGTCAGCCTGAGTAAACAGAAGCTGAAACCACAGTGGTGGTATTTCGTGATGGCGTTATGTCTGGTACCAAATGACGACACCTAAAAACGTCTCCCTTATTAATTATTTCACTGCTAATTGTTTTAGCGGAGATCCCATCATGGAAGATTGCATCAAGATAGAGCCAGGGCAGCTACTCACTGGGACAAATGAGGCATTCAGGCTGCTGCCAGAGATAACATCATAATTTCTGCCCAAAAGTAGGGAAGATACACACAACTTCTGCTTTGTATCAAAAAATTGAGCTGTTGAGGGCTCAGCATCTTGTTAACAGCCAGAAGGTGTCTTCTGTAGCCCAGTTGCTACAACCTCATGCTTCTCCAGGCAGTCCTTTCAGGGCCAGCAGAAGGTCTGAGCACATTTGAAAATCTGGGAGAGAGAATAAAGAGCATGGGATACAGGAGACTTTGCTCTTCCTCTTCTCCCACAGACATCTCATGTGGGCTTGAGTCCGGCACCTTCAGGCCCAATGCTTGAGTCACTCTTAAGTAGGATTTCAAATGCCTTCATCTACATCTAAATTCCCTTATAAATCTTACTTTTGGTATCTCTGGCTATATCCATATTATCAAACCAGCTCAAGGCTCCACCAGTGCTAGAAATCAACTCCTCTGGTTCCTCTTAAGATCTAGATCAGTACCAGCTCCCCCGCCAGTAACCTCAGGCACAGGGAGCAGGGCATGCTGGCTCCCACTCCACGTCTGCCTCTCAGGGCCATGTAGATGAGGTCACACTCCAAGATCTTGGGCTAAAGTGCAGCGAGGAGAGCAAGAGCGGCACTGGCATGGGGAGTAAAGATTCAGAAGCTCACTGTAAAATGAGAAGAGCTTGGCTGCACCTCACAGACATGGAAAGGGGGCTTGGGTTGGACTGTCCCTGCAGACCTTGGAGTGGGGCATATAAGGAGAAAAGGGCTGTTGAGCAGATGCGTCTATTTTTCTGTTCTCGCAGTAATACAGCCGTACGACTGGCTTTGTCCTTCTGAACCAAACAATTGCACACTCACAGTTGGAGGTAGGGTATAAATATTGTCTCTGGCTGATCCCTTGATCCCACCGTCCGAGCTGCATTAATCACACTCGCAGATCAATCCCGGATTTGTTGCTGGCCGAGCAGATGGCCGGGCCGGCTGCAGTCGCGAGCAAGGCGGGCACATTCTCCTTCCAATTATCCAGCGGCCTTTTCCAACGGCGGATATTTAAATGTAGACGTTATTTGGAAGAAATGCTAAATCTCTCTCGTTCCTTATTCAGCTCGCTGACCTTAGCCGCTGACCCCTAACTTTCTGCTCCACTTGTGTCCCCCACGGCCTCTCAGGGAAGGTGTAGGCTGGCTTGTGCCCCTTTCCCTTTCAACCTCATATTTTCTGCCCCAATTTCTTCTGCTGTCTTCCCGTTTCCTGCAGAAAAGAGGTGACAACAACAGATGCTGTTTGTCGTGGGGATTGCAGGGGTGCATTTTATTAATCGTTGAGCTGAGCTCTACAGAGAAGGGAAGAGAAGCCGCGTTCATGCCGCTCGCTGCCTGCTGAGGCACGGCACGGCAGGAAGGGTTCACAGCGCGCCTTTCAAAAAGGCTTTGATGGGACTTCCCTATCGCAGGAGTAAATTTGCCATGAAAGACAGTCATGCTGTTTTCCCAGTGCTCACATCTGTTCTGCAGTCAGGGTCTTTCTGGCTGGTAATTGTGCTCTTCTCCTCTCTGTCTCCTGCTGAGGAACTGCTTGAGCTGCCAGGGGAGCTTCAGCGGAGCTCAGTCACGTTCTGTATGAGATATCTCACTTATCACCAAAGGTGAACAAGGTTAACTGAGAGTATGTTTGCAGTCCCTGAAGGAACGAGACATGACACAACTGTCCAGATGAGATAATCCCTCTGGGGTGTAACAATGGACCACATGGAGAAACTACATTTGGGCCCCTCACTCCAAGCAGGACATTGAGGGGCTGGAGCGTGTCCAGAGAAGGGCAACAAAGCTGGGGAAGGGTCTAGAGCACAAGTGTGGTGAGGAGCGGCTGAGGGACCTGGGGGTGTTGAGCCTGGAGAAAAGGAGGCTCAGGGGAGACCTTCTGGCTCTCAACAACTCCCTGAAAGGAGGCTGGAACAAGGTGGGGGTTGGCCTCTTCTCCTACTCTGCAGAGCTCTTCCATTTTGTCCTACTCCCTTCTCTAGCTGTGACTTTTAATGACCACTCAACTGCCCTTTTCATGTAACTATTACAAGGCAATGACCTTTCCTGCATGAAAGCAGCTGCCCTTCACATCCCTACATCTCCTTGCAATTCTCTTTTAACCGTCTCCATGATCCAGCAGTACCAGTAAACCATCACATCACTTTCCAGTTAAGCATACCCAGTGAACAACAGCCACAAGACTCCAGAGGTGACCTCCCCATCTGAGGTGGGAGCTATTTATTCCTTTTTTCCCCTCCTTCTCATTAATCAGCTCTTCTTGAGAACCAGTCTTCTCCCCACAGCAGCTTAGCTGGTTTCTTCAGAGCTTTTGGCAACAGATTTTGTTGCAACATACTTGGGTGACCAAGATGCCATTCAAGAGCCAGGATCACAGCAGGCTGGCATGAAGGGCTGGAGAGCAGCCCTGTTGAGGACGTGGGGGTGCTGGGGGTGAGAAGCTGGAGCTGACCTGAAGCCAATGTCCTCCTGGGCTGCATCCCCAGCAGTGTGGGCAGCAGGGCAGGGAGGGGATCCTGCCCCTCTGCTGCGCTCTGGGAGACCCCCCTGCAGTGCTGGGGCAGCTCTGGAGTCCTCAGCACAGCAGAGACATGGACCTGGTGGAGCGGGGCCAGAGGAGGCCCCAGCAATGATGGGAGGGCTGGAAGCCCTCTGCTGGGAGGCCAGGCTGGGAGAGTTGGGCTTGTTCAGCCTGGAGAAGAAAAGGCTCCAGGGAGACAAGATGGGGACAGACTTTTTAGCAGGGCCTGTTGGGACAGGACACAGGGGGGATGGTTTTAAACTAAAAGAGGGAGATTCAGACTAGAGAGAAGGAAGACATTTTTGCTGCTGAGGGTGGTGAGAGCCTGGCCCATGCTGCCCAGAGAGGTGGTCGCTGCCCCATCCCTGGCACCATTGCAGGTGAGGTTGGCCGGGGCTCTGAGCAACCTGCTCTAGTTGCAGATGTCCCTGCTCACTGCAGGGGGTTGGCCTAGATGGCCTTGAAAGGTCCCTTCCAACCCAAACCAGTCTGTGATTTTATGAGCTGTGAAGGGTGTTTATTTGTGGGCACAGCAAGAGGAGGTTCAAGTGTCTGGTCCATGCACAGCTGGTGCTCCAGGGAACAAGTGACACTGGAACCTTTGCAGCCATTCCTAGTCCCCACTGCTTTGTGGACTCGGAAGCTCCAGTTACAGATGTCCCTGCTCAGTGCAGTGGGGGTTGGACTAGATGACATTCCAACCCAAACCATTCTGGGATTCTATGCGCTGAAGCAGCTGCACATTTTTTCCTTCATGGAACTCTCTCAGCCAAGAGAAAACGGGGTTAATCTGTGGCCTGTTCATGCTGTTCTTCAGCATTGGCAGAAACAACCATATGTCAGCTAACAAAGCTGAATTCCTTAGATTATCTCCAGTATTTTTTTTTCAACAATATAGGAAAAAAAAAAATCATCTCCAAAGATCAGGGAAACAGCAAGAATGAGGAAAATTAGTGTTTTGACCAAATTAATCTAGTGGTCTCTTGGGTGGGAAAGAGATGAGCCAACAACTGTGAGATGGAAAAGGTACCACTAAGATCCTTTGACTCCTTCACGCTCTGGGGTCTCCTTGACAACTAGTCTAACCTTGTTCAGTTGATGTCTGCACTCTACATTGGACTTCACAGCTCCAGGTTCTGCCAGGAGCCTTGATCTCGCAACATGGAGGGGTTATCCCGCAGTACTCCAGCGGCTGCTGTCCTCTCCTCTCCCTTGCTGCCACCCTTCACAACAGAGGGAAAGAGGAATTATTTTAGGTAGAAGAGCAAGGGAAAGACATTCATGACTGAAGACCACGCTACGAGTCCAAAGCGAACTCCAGGAAGCAGAGCAGAGGAGGATGGTCATACCTGGTGTTAATTAATGGCTGCTCCCCAGCAGATGCCCATGCCGGATGTGCTACTTCACAGTTAAAACAGAGCAACAAAACCTCTTAATTAAACGTTTTATTTAAACCAATACAAGCACCATGCTTAGCAAAAAGGATTTGGTTTAAAGTAAACATGCAATGTGAACTAGCAGAGACCGAACAGCGTATGGAAGTTGTACTGGTTACAGATATTTTCATGGAATTGTCACATTCTCAAGCTGGCCGTGAACCTCTCGCTCCTTTTTCCACCCATGGCGCCAGTGCCAACCCCGACACGTCACGTGGAGTCTGGATCACATAAAAGCAAGAGCTTCACCGAGCCCCATCTCTCATCCCGTCAGACCCCCATCTCACGGTTACTACATGTAAATATAAAAAAAGAAATATGTGGCATGATGTTCTTTTTGGAGCGCACTGAAGCGAGGAATGGAGCTCCCTTGCTTTTGTGCGCGGGATTCCGACCCCAGTTACCAGTTTAACGTTGTTCCTGGACCAGCTGTTTCACAGTTAAAGATAGAGAAGTGGCATCCTGGTTCAAATGCCTAAGCAGCTCCTTTGGAGAAGTGAAAAGGTGTCAACACCCACATTATCGCCTCCTTTGACAGATCAAAACAGCGTTGGTGATACTAGAAACACACTTAAACCATCAGATACCAGCTTTTTGTTGTTGTTGTTAAAAATACTCCAAGGATACAAGTCCATTGTATGGGCTGACATGCTTTAACTCTGCTCACCACCAAGTACTAGGATTACAAGAGCTGTATCCCAGCCATCTACTCAATATTTAAAGCAAACTGTATTAATTGTGGCAGAAGTCTCCCTTTGAGAGACTTTAACTCCAGGCCAAGGATTTTATGGCCAACTTACTAACTCACTCCTGAAAAACAGGAGCTCCCAATGGCAAGTGCCAACTCACAGACCTTTAGCTACAAAGGCTCCCATAGGCAGCGTGAGTTAATTTATGCTGTCCTTCAGTTTGAACCCTCTCGAGAGATCTGAAAATTCAAGACAAACAAAATGATTACAGATGGGCAACATGACTCGTAAAGCACAGTCAGGACATAGTGGCCTCCTGAACGTGGACACATCCGCCTCCCACTGAGCTGGAGGGTGAAGCAGGATGGAAAATGCAGTTCTCAAGATAAGGTAGGAAGAGCACGTTATGAAAACAAGTATTATCTGCACAGGAAAGATTTCTGACATAATTAATGGCTTTGTTTAATCAAGTATTAGCACTACCTGTATCTCAAGAGCCTAGGACAGTAAGCAGCAGATGATTGTGTCAAAACACTGTATTAAAGACACGGAAACCACAAACAAGCCTGAACAGCAAACATCCTCTGCACGCTCATTCTCCAAGTACCTGCAGCTGCTTCCTCACTTACACAGCTCAGAGAGGGGAAGGAGTGAGGCTGGTTGAACAATAACACTGGTGGGCTGAGCAGTGCCAACAGCACCTCTCACAAGAAAGTGGCCTTTAATCGGCTCAGGATCTGTTGACTTTCCTTCCACAAGACCTGAGGGGCAGCACCCAAGGCACAAGGTCCTTAAGTGGAGGCAACAAGCACATCCAAAGTGCAAAGAATTCAGACTGAAGATGTAGCCGTAAGTAGCAACATTTTCTTGGCAGAAGGTGGAGTGATGCAGAGATGAATAATCAAATTCATCATTCAGCAGCTCCTCCCTTCTCCTCCAGAGACAGGCCCCTTCCGCCGTTCGCTTTGCGGCAGTTGGATGCTGGCAGCCCCCCAGCGTACAAAGTACAACGACAAAGATTAATCCCGTTTTCCCCACTGCAAATCCAGCCGAACGCCACAAGCAACAGCTTCCCTCTCAGCCACGCTGGACTTTGACACATCTTTCACCTCTAGCACAACGCCGACAAAACAAGATCCCTGCTGTTCCACGACTGATGCTTAGAATGACACTATTCTTTAAGCCCAAGTCTTATTTATACAATGTTTGTCACAAAAGACATTGCTTTTATTGATCCGTAGTACAGAATGATCAAGCAACAGCTTCATGATCAACATTTTTTTTTGTCCAGGGAAATGAAATTGTTTTTCCAGTTCGCTACATCAACACAGAAATTTAATTACAAGCATTTCTTTCCCACACTGGAAGATCAATTTAATTGGATCATTGTAACATGTATCTTGAAAAGCTCCTCTCAAGTCAGATTTATATACGAATAAACAAGTTGTAACATCAACCTAAGAAGATATTTACCAACGCCACCGACCTTTGCAAATTAATTCCTTGTGATCTTAGAGGAATTAGTGTTTTAACACTAACACAACGTATGTTTACAAACAACAAGAAAAATGAACCTTCTTTCAGGCAAAGGTTTCACAGCATGACATACTGGCCTCCGAATTGAACACTGCATTCCTTCTCAGCGGACAGATTGGGTCCAGGGCAGCTGTATTTTAAGGTGTGTTATCAACAGGAAGCTGCTCTTACGCAGATACTCACTCAGTAGCACAACAAACACTCACGAGCAAGATAGTGAGATACTGTCACACGAGTACTCCTTTTGCCACCGCATGGGCCCAACGGGTCCCATGTCAGACAACTACTCTATTCAATAGAAAACAGACCTGTAAAAAGACTGGTCATTTATAAAAGTTAAATACTATTTTCACATTAGAATATTTGCTGTTTCAAAGAGATGAACCGTAAAGAAAAATGAAAATCAAATTGTCACTTATGCAAAAGCTTTACCTGGAATGTAATTTTGACCAACAAGCAGTTAAGAAAGTTCGAGACTGTAATTAAAGTACTCAAAAGCTACGCGTGGCCAACTTTTATAACAAAAGAGATATAAATCATTCATCATCATGAAAAGCTTTAACCTCCTGACTCCTAGAAACGGAGCAGATGAGTGGAATTTCACAGAAAATGAGGTTAGCTTTTGTTGTTGTTGTTCAAACAGGTATCAACTGCAACACCAGGCACTAGGAAAAAAACGTTACTTGGATTCTTTTACAAAGTTGTTTTTACCAAATTTGTACGAAGTGGCAGTGTAAAATTCTCAAGTCATTGTAAAGCTAACAAATTAAAGGCACACAGTATTACCAGGTGTTCGTAGAACAGGAAATGAGCAAAGAGGTAAACTTCTGAACAGTGGTGTAAGTTATATATGCGAGAGATCTGGTACAAGTGGAACCAGAGTCGTAATTCAGCCCTTGGTTATCACCTAGTTCCTGTAGCATGAGAACTGGACAAAGCTTTGCCCTGAAATTTAGTCAGATGGACTCAGTCAACGGAGGAATTACTGGAAAAATTAGCTGCAAGAATTTGAGAAAGTTCACATGGCCTCGATGGAAAGATAAATAGATGGATTTGCTGTACAAGGATTTTGTCTTTTTAATACTAAATGCTTGCAGGGAGTAGTTTCCAAACTTGAGAAGACATGAAAAGTCTGAAAAGTGACAGTACACAAGTTCTGCTTAGAAATGGCCAGTACATGTCAGAAGGATGCATTTGTAGCTCAGAAAAAGTTAGCGTCAGCTTCCAAATGATGTTCATAGATAGTTATAAATCCAGAACCGAACTATTTTAGTTATAGAAATATTAGTCACAAGAGTGCAAAAGGAGTCCCTGCAGAGGAGTATTCCCTTTGAACAGGTACAAATAAGGAAACACCTGCAAAGATTTGTTACTTCAAGGAGACAGACCTGCTAGTCTTTGCACAAACTTTGCACAAGAGATATACTGCAGGAGACAGATGTAAATACAGTGCATATTTTAGATGTAAGTATTCATGCCTGCTTCCAGTATTATCAGGATGGTACATAAATACTTATTACAGAGGTTTTCTTAATGGAAGAAGCCCAGTTTCTCGCGCAGCCATTCTTCAGTTAAGTCTTCTGTATTTCTTATTTCAAATACCTAAACAAAAAAATCACGTAAGCCCTTGAGGTGATGGCACTCGAAAGGGATAAGCACACAACGCAATCAGTACCTGCTCTAGACTTCAGTGTTCTCCTCGAAGAGAATGTGTGCAAACGGGACACGTACCACACTTTAAAGTTACTCTGCAATGGTACCGTCTCCTCTGCAGTACCTCAGCAAGATGACTGGCTATTTGAATACGAATGAATTTAACATCTGGACTGAATTAAGCCCAAAGTTCAGGAATTTTGCCCAGCCCAAGACACCATTGCTCCTTCTTTGAACTGATATAAATCCACGGTATCAGTAACATACTGCTTGCCCTCTAAGAAACAAGCCTGGGACAGCTCGAAATAGAAAACCTGAGAAAAAAAGAAACCAGAACAAACAAAAACCACCAACCCAAAGCCTTGAGGAAGCCTTAAACCTTTAACATAGCCTTGAAGCAGAAAACAAGACTAAAGAGACCAATACAGCCTTTACATTCCATATGGGCAAGTAACTCCTTTGGGATTTGTCTTTCTTTTTTAAATACCCTTGAAGAGAGGCTAAGTTAACTCCCTGTCACTAACTGGAGTCCTTGCAATGCCCACAAACAAATCATCTTCTGAGAAGAGCCAAGTAAGTAAATTTTATAAATCCACAGGCCTTCCAAAGTGTTCTTCTAGGCAAGGAAAATAAAAATATTAACTGGAGACTGTTGTTACTATTCTGACAATACTGAAAATGGAGCCATGCCGGCACCAAATCAGTTACTCGCCCTCCTAAGGGGATGGAGGACGCAGCTGCAAAAGGAATGGGATTTGGAGAGACTCCCAAAACCAGCTTCTCAGTGAACCTGCTGTTTGGACTGAACTATCTACTTAGGCCTGTCCTCAGCCATTTCACCATTTCAGTCTTCAGGAAACAATTCAAGTTTTGCACCTTTTCTTCCTCATTTCCCATCTCTGCTGGAGTGGGCTCTGGACACTGCTGCTTCTATTTAGACAGTGAGCCACTACAATCAACTAATTTTTTTCCCCCCCTAAGTAAAAACTAGGGGAAAACCACAAAAATTGATGTTATAAGAAGAAATCAGCTTATCAGAAATCAAGCTAATATGGAAGCCACTGAAAAAAATAAGAGGACTCGGTTGAGTCACATGCAGAAATCACAACAGGAGGAAGTCACAGCATGAGCTAAAATGAAACACAGCTCAGCAAGTGGCAAGAATAAAGGGCATGTGAAGAGTGAATAAGCAACTTGAACTAGAGACAGGCTATCTCCTCCAGCTTCAGATGATCGTGGCCTTCTATATCCACTCCTAGGCCTTCATTCAAAAGCCCTTCAGGCTGAACGTCTCCCACTTGACAGAGGACTAACTCCAGTACAGCTAGTCCTCAGGCTTTCACCTTTTTCTCATCCACTCTTCCTACTCACTCACTGAAAACTGCTTTGCTCCTCCAGGAACTCTTTTCTCAGACCCCTAAGATGCAGTTTCAACAGACCTAAAAAAGATTTCTCAAGGCTGTACTGATTGCTTTCACCATCTTATCTTCTGCTTCCCATTTACTCCTCTCAACTTGATGTCCAATTTAAACCAGAGAGGTCCTTTCTTACAAGGCACAGCTAGAAGAGGTGGAAGGTCACAGTTCTCTTACTGGTCCAAGGTATGATTTTACTGGGATGCTGAAGTACTCAGGATAAGGAAGGACAAAAGGGAATGGGGCTGTTGGGGAATGGTGAAGTCATTTCACATTGTATGGAAAACCCGACATGACCACTGACTATTTAGCTTTACTGGTTGAAACTAAAACTTTAAGAAACGTAGGTGCCAACTGAGCAGAGCTTTCAAGGACTTCCAAAACAAGAATTAGGTGGCTTTATTTTTTCCATATATATGTCTAGTGAATGCAGTGATTTCTAGACTCAGCACTGGAGGAAGCAAACACAGGAAGATTTAGAATTATTCAGCACTTGGCACGTGTGTTTCTTATTCAAAAGGCTCTGTTCTGCAAGCGCACAACCCCGTAAACCACGCAGCAAAACCAGTCCACACCATACTAAGCCTTTAGTCTACTCTTCCCATCAATAAATTCATTCTCCAAAGTAAAGGCGTCCATCCTGCCAAGGGATAGTTTAGTTTTAGAGAACGCTGTTCTTCCTCTACCCTAAAACCCCCTAAATCCCCACGTATACTCCTCTCTTCCTAAAATGGAATCTGGTCACTGTAATTACAAAGTCTCCTAACACCTTTCTTGCGAAAGGTTCAAGCAAGACACAAAACAGCTTCCGCAACCTGCATTTACAGGGGAGAGTTCTTTCAACTGGTCAGTCCTACCTTAGTGAGTTCAGCTGTCTGTACAAGCTTATTCTTGCTCCCAGCATACATCATCTGCTGTTCAGGCTTACACCCTGTGGTTGTAGGGGGAAAAAAAAAAAGGTTTATTTTGACTGCAACACTTGAAAAATAAGAGTCCAAACTGAAAGCTGCTGAAAGCTAAAGTCTCCACTCAGAAAAGTGACTTATTTCTTTATACACATTATAATCTGTGCTCTTACTTTCCTATCTCGTACTCGAAAAGCATTTCCAGAAGGAACAGTTGTGCAGGTTGAACTGGGCGTCTCAACATGCACCTGTATTTCTGCTCAGAGCTAACAAAAGATTGCAGCAGTCAAACCCGCAAAGCAGTGCCTCCCACCACTCCAGCTACACTGAGTTCTTCTCCTCCTGCTATTTCTGGAAGATTCCTGTGTTTTTGCTAGTTATGCTTACAGATCTTGATAGCATATGCCTCTGAGCTGGAGTCAAACATAAAACAAAGGCAATTTGAATTTGTTCTTCTTTCCCCTGATCTCTCCCCAAACACCCCAACTGAACTGGTAGCTCGAAATCATCCACACAGCTCCCACCCCACACACAGAGCAACTGCAGCCACGGCTGAACTCAGCTGCTCTTTAGAGTCCCAGCAAATGGTTCACTGCTTCTGGACTCCAGTACCAGTCTAACCACTAACTCCTGTTTGCAGAAAAAAAATGTTGAAGCAGAAAACCTCAAGAAAAAAAAACAACATCACACTTTTCTTTGCTTGTTTAGAAGTTTCTAGATATGAGTGCACTTTTACATCCTGCCACCCATTGCCTAAGCTCTCTTCTCCTGCCTGCTTTGCTATTTTGAGATCTCCCAGGAAGTTTCTTACTACTGTTCTAACTCACTAATTATTTATTCTTCAGAAGCAGCACCCCAAACATTCAGACGAAGATTCTCAGGTAACTACAGAATATGTTCACTAGCTGCTAAAATCTTTTACTTAACTAGTTACCCTAGTTGAGTAATGAAGGGTGAAACAACGCAATCACTTTATCTTCTGGAGGCTAACAACAAGAATCCAGTAATAGCAGGAGGAGTTCGTTCAGCTCTAAGTTCAAAGTCACAGGTTATTTGGCTTCTGTTGCAATGACAGAGTTCCCTGTGCACGTGTTTCTGTTGAGGGCTGCTGTGACAAGCAGAGGAAGCTACTGCTCGGTATAAAATTAGGATGCTCTAAGATTAGTCTCTTTTTCCTTGAACATTGTCTGTTCACCCCAGATCGGGGTTATGGGGCCTTCTCTTCCTGCTCTTCACCCATAGTTGCAACAGCCCTTTAGACCTTTAGCGCTGTTTGGAGGTGTCCTCTGCTGCTGCCCACTGCATACAGACCCCTGGAAAACCCTCCTCTCGAATCCCATCCTATTCCTTTCAGACTCTGCTCCTTTCATGGGTATATGTGGCTTCCCAGGCCCTTCTGAGAGAGAGGAATTTCTTCCCATCCAGTCACTAACATCTGAACAGCAGATGGACACAGGTGAACAGAAACTCTCAGGGGTATCTTCCAGCCCTCTCCCCCCTGAGCCATGTCTGGTCCTATTTTGAAGATTCCTCAAGATTTGAGGAGAAGGTGACAAGACACATTAGGTTAACCTACACAAAGGGATGTGGAGGGCTCCAGGCGTCTTTCCTTTACAGGAAAGTGTTGCTGCACACACCACCGAGAACACAGTGGGCAGGCACGTTTAGGAAGACACACCTTGTGGCCAGCTATGCAGGAAAGCAACGCTTCCGTTCAGGAATGGGAAAGAAATCATCTCTTCTCATACATCCTAAGTGCCCTGCATGGGAACCCCAAAGGCAGGGGAGATCTGGGCAGATGGAAGTGTTGGCATTGCTACGAGCTGATGGTGAGGATGGAGCTAATACACCAGAGATTCCTCTCTGCCAAGGAAGGTCTCCAGATATGCTATAGCTTTATAGCGCCTTGCTTCCAGCAGTGGCATAAGCAAATCCAGCCCCACGCATCTGAACCGCTGTTTGAGTATTAAGGACTCATTTTACCTTCCACAGCAAAGAACATTCCCATATTTACAGCACACAGTAGGTCCCGTTCACAATGTTCACTCACCAACAGGACTGGAGAAGATAAAGCACAGTGGGTAAGAAACTCTTCCATCATCATGCTGATACTTGTAACTATACACAATAAATGTTTTTTCTGAGGTTAAAGAAACTAAGAAATCAATGACTTTTAGGATATAATCCTCAGTTATCAGAGCTTGATGCAGGCACCAATAAGTCTGGATTCTAGAAGACGCTTTTTTTGATAAGTCATCTCACTGTTCTCCTGTTTTCACTTCCATATTTGACTTTCAGAACTGACCCCACCTGTCTTTACCAACCTCGACCACAGCTGGGTATTACTGCATCACATCAGGGCTAAAAATCACCCTTTCATCAGAAATATTCCTCTCCCAGCTTTGTAAGATGACTTCCCACACCCACCAACGTGGCTCTGGCTTAACGAAAGCCAAATTCTTTAAGAGATTAAGCACGTCATTGTTTCAGGTGTTTTGCTGAGTCTGAACTCCACCAGGGCTCCTGCCTTGCAGCCTCCTACTGCACTGCAGTCATGAAAGGCAAGATTCAGAATGCATCTGGAAGAGTGCCAGCCAGCTTCTGAGGGTAAATGGAGGCAGAGATTTTCTTCACTTGTAACTTAAGCACCGCTCTTATTTCATGTAGCGAAAGAAGAATTTCCTTGTCCCTTTTTTTTTTTTTTGCTTTAAATACAAAGGTTCTTCCTCGGATCACATGCCTCCAGCACTCCCAGAGTCAGTAACTGCAGCAAGAGGGCCAAGGCCACGTGCTGAGAACGTACCAACACAGATCCTAAGTTACACTTTTCTAAATCTAGAAGTAGCCACATATGAAACTGGTACATTTTACTCACTTCTTTACATTAACAGCAGCGTGGCTTCGCTTTACTTCCCCGAACATTATATATAGTCTAAAAGGAAATTAAAATCTCAGGAAAGGCTTAAATGTGTCAGTCGCTGTTTCAACAAGTGGGACAACTGTTTAGTGAATCATAAGAAGATCTCTGGGTTATCTCATAAATCAAGTACCCGTGAAGTCGCACCACATGCAAGCATTGGCCTAAAAAGGTCAAGGCCTAAAAAGGTCAAGTCCAAGTGAACATTCTGAACAGCTTCCAGAAGGCAGTAAGACCAAACGCCAGCAGCATAAGAAGGATATCGAGGTTGTCTCTCAGGCAGCTCATCTTTTAGCTCATCAGGAGAAATACCCTGGTAACACGAAACACAAGCAATGTTGAACAAAGGGTCTCACATTCACGGGTACGCTACGAAGGCTACAGCAGAATAACGGGGCAGTGAAACTGCTGTAAGATACACATCTACAGCTGAACCGATAACAATCGCTCACTAATGACTAAAGCAGTTTAGGAAAACTCGTCTGCTAATAGATTCCTGTGACTAAACATAGAATTAATGTTAGCATGAATAATCATCCCTATTTTAGGCATAATGAGTTTAGAAAACATTTGTGGCTCTCGTTGGCTGTGCTGGCAGCTGCCACGCTTTTCTACCTCCAGCACTGCACAGAAGTAAGCAAGCGCACACCAGAAAGCATCTGTTAAAATCAGCTACATCAACGGCACTTCTGAAAAAATTCAGTCCTTCCTCCTTGAGCAAGCAAAAAAGAATCTTCGTTCTGTTCAAGTATTATATGAACTCCTGCATTCTAGGGAATAAGAGCTCCGGTTAATGCCCAAATCCCTGGGAAGGATTTCATTCTGCCCTGTGTGCCATTAAGGAATGCTACACGCTGGGCTGACCTTATTATGCCACCTATCAAATATAGAGGCTGCAGAGGATTAGCAATCCTCATTTCTAATTGATGGCAGATCAGCTTCCAGTCAAATATGCAGATCTAGGTGGAAACACAGCAGAAATCCCTTCCGAAAGCCAGCAGGTGCCAAAGATGCTTTTTACCTCGTTGGATCATAAGAGTTTCAAAGTAACTTTTTTGTGCCATTAATTAGTCAACTCAATTGCTTTGGCATAGTTCCATTAATAGCGCTGTGCTTTACATGCAGAGTGACCATGCATTTAAATAAGCTCATGACCCAAATTAGATTAAGATTTGATAACAATTTGAAACTAAGGCAGTACCTTAGAGACAACAATACATTGCAGGCTGAAGATACTCTTATTTACAATTCATTTAACAAACCTCATGCTCCTCATCCAGCACCACCAACTGCTTATCCTTGTCGATTTTCACTATAAATCAAAAGAAAACACAGATCAATGTTTTTTCGATCGGCTTATACAATGTAGACATGAAGCTTTTTAACGTTTCCCCATGAGGATATTCCTTGTGCTTCCATTCTGCTGCTTCAGCGTATCCTGTGACTTCACGAAACCACTGGTCAAGAGAAGTGCAGTCTAAGCGCTGTTCATTGCAATACGCTGTTCTCCAATTTCAGACAGAAACGTCAAATTCCCCTACTTAAAGGCTACAAATTTTATAAACTCAAAATGACTGTGCCTTGACGTTTTTTACTAACATTTTACAAATGGTGGTAGACTCAGAGACGCAATGAGCAATACTCTAAGAGCAGATGCAGTCTTGTACCCTAAGAACAGTGCTGCTTTACTGTTAAAAGTACAGGCAGAACAGGGAGTACTGAAGTTCCTACACAAAACAGCCTCTTGGCTCACATCTACCTCTTACAGCAGCAACATTACACCAGAAGGAAAAGCAGAGATAGGATTTTCTGCAAGACCTCTCAATTTGTCAAGACGTGTTTTTAACTTACTTATAATGGCGGCATTGTTGGTTTCTTTACGAAACCGGAATTTTCTCAGTTTCTCCACCAGGTCTTCAGCAACATCACAAACCACCAGAGATTCACTCTACAAAAAAAAGGAGACGGCAGAGGGGAGGGAAAGATAAGTCTTTCTAGTAAAACCAGAAAAAACCCCCCACATCACACACGTGCACATAAATCCTACTAAAGCAGAGCTGTGCGCACCTTGTCCAACGTTTCAGGTTATACACAAGCTACAAAACCCGTGGATGAAAGCACAGTAACACACAACAGAACACTTACCTGTTTTAATATCCCGCCTCAAAGCCACACAGTTAACTAGAAATATTTTAGTGGCTCTTCTTGATGTGGGATTATTCTCCCAGCTCTTAGAAGTAAATAAATGTTACAGTTCCTTTGCCACATCCTGAAATAAGGAAGCCTCTTAGAGTGGCAGTAAACTGGCTAAAGTCACTAAGAATTTAAAAGAATAGGAGCTACTATTAGTATTTCAGCAGAGCATAGAGAGTAATCAAGGGTCACTGATTCTCACCCCAAAATAAACTGAACTTTTGAGATTTCCACACTGAGAAAGCATTTAAGACATTTTCATCAGAAAGCATGAATACTTCTCCTCCATGTGCTTATATGTCACGAACTCCCAAGTTTTCACAAGTGCCCAGATATCACGTTAGTCATCACACTGAAGATGGGGAAGGAAATGACTATTTCACAAGCAGCCAGGCAGGTTATCTTCCACTGCACATGCAATTTTTAAACGGTACCAAGCCAACCACTGCCATTTCCTGAGCAACATTTTGCCCACACCACCTCTACCACCACAGTTAAGAGATGCATGCCAGCTAGACGGAGAAAGTTATTTAACGTCTCCAGTTTATTCGTATTATTTGTAAATTCTCAAGGCATTAAGGCTTTGGTGCCAAAACAACTGTACTTCAAGACTTCTTTAAAAAAAAAAAATTTGCTCAAATAAAATAGTTACAGGATTACCTATCACAAGCTCTACTAAAGAGCTGTTTCATTGAGACAAATCACTGCATACAAATCAGAAGAAAGTTACTATTTAAACTGTCTCACGTTCAACACTGGCTTGTGAGAAAAAGCAGAGAACTGTCTCTCCTTCCCCACTTCCAGAATCACCTTCCAAATACCCTATGTTTACTGTCACTCCTAAAAAGACTTCCACTTCGACCAAATTCTGGCACAAAGTCCTGCGCCTCTGCTTCCTTTTAACAGCTGGAGAGGAAATCAGGCTCTGCTGCGACAGGACAGGTCAGGCGCTTTCTGTGCAGCCCTCATTACTTTGCTTGCTTCCCCTAAAATTTAAAGATTGCTCTTGGCTCCCTCTGATCCACAGCTGTCATTAGTACTCACTCTCACTATTTCAGGAGGTCTCTACTTAAAATGCAGGGCTGCATTTCAAAGTGGAAATTACATTCTGTATCAAACGCTCTTTTCTGAAGGAAGCATTTCCCCCACTCTTGTGGGCTCAGCAGTTTCCTAACATCTTCCAGCAGACACTGCAGGGTAAGCAGCGCTCTTGTTCATACCTGTGCAGCCACACAAACATGAAAGGAGCAGAAGGCTGCGCCGGCAAGACACACGGTGACATCAGATTCAGATCGTCTATCGGGGCTAAGCTGGCTCACCAGTGCTTGGTTTAATGAAAACTAAAGAAAGTCAAGAGGCAGGAGGACCGCGCAGACAGCGGGCACAGCTGCCGAACGGCGGCGGGGGGTGATGCTGCCGGGTAACCTCAGCCACCGCTCACACCGGTATTATTCTCCAGGATTTTCAGAAGCCGATGTAGGAGCCGCTGGCAGAGCGGGTCATCGCTTCCTCTCTAAACTGCTGCTTCTTCACTCTCCCGCCCGCCGCCTGCCAGCGCCCGGCGCAACAACAACCGAGGGGCAGCAGGTGAGCACAGCACGACCCGTGGGCCCGGCAGGGCAGGGCCGGGCCGGAGGAGCTTCTCCCGGCGGCACCTTCCCGGGCAGCACCCTCAGACCGAAGGGCACCGCTTCGCCCTGAGGAGACACCCGCCCTGACTCCCCCGGAGGCACCGGCTCTCCCCTCACAACTCCCAACCCAGCCCAGCACAGCCGTGCGGGGGGACCGGCCTCACGCCGCCCCTCCCGCCTCAGCGGGGGGAACCCCCTCCCGAGCCCCGGGAGGCGGCCGGTCCCTGCCCGAGCCCGGTTGGGCTCCGCTCTCCCCATCACCCCTTGCCCGGTTCCTCTGCCCTCAGGCGGCGCGAGCGCCTCTCACCATCTTGCGCGCGCCCAACCGCCGCCGCTCGCGCGCCAACAA
>VZZY01025670.1:0-27026 GCA_013400335.1 Eurystomus gularis | reverse complement strand
CCTCGTCACGCTCTACGAGTACTCGCCGCTCTTCTACATCACCGTGGTCTTCGTCTGCTTCCTGGTCACCAGCGGCCTGGTGCTGGGCTGGTGAGCGCGGCGGAGGGAGGGGCCGGCACTGCCCGTGGAGGCCGCGCCGGGGCGAGGGGCCTTGGCTGCGGGGGGCTGGCGGGGTAGCGAGGTGACTTGGTGCGGGGAAGGGGTGAAGGGAGCTGGCGCCGGGGCTGGGACGGTGGGGATGGGTGTGGGGCCTGGCAGTGGTCGGGGAAGCGGGGTCGTGTTGAGGAAAGGAGGGTGAGGAGGGCTAGCACCGGCCGTAAGGGAAGAGGGGCTGTGGCAGCAGGAGAAGAGGGGAATGCAAGCTGTGGAGAAAACAGGGTGGGCCAGGAGAGGACCTGACCCTGAGTGAGGGGGTGGGGGGTCGGGAAGGGCTGCTCCATGGGAAAAGTTTGTCACTGCTGGGAATGGACATCTCAAATGTCGGTACGAGATCGAAGGAGCAGATACTAACGTACCTGTAAGGCCGAGTAGCAGGTGAATCTGCCAGGCTTTAAGGCAGAGCTGTTACTGAGGTGTGAGACTATCCAGGACTGCTGGTGAGCCACCAGCCTGTCCCACTGGTGAAGCTCAGAGGAGAAAGGGGTATTTCAGGTGAGCTGAACAGGCGATTGGGACGAGGATGGGGAGCAGGCTTAACAGCTGACCTGCTAAAGCATCTAGAGGGTTGATGAGTGAAAGGCCCTCTCCTACTCGTGTTTGAGAGGGTTCAGCAAAGATGTCACTGTCACCTTCTTCAGAAACAGGTCCTTGAATGTCTGTCCGTAGCACTGTTTTATCTGTTTTCCTGCTGACTCAAGAGCGTCTGTAAATGTAAATACTCATACTTGCCATGCGGAGAGCATTGATTAGCAGTCAGAGTATTTTATGTAGGAATTGTGGATACAGCACGCTTCTGGAGGGAATAAAACAGAGTTACTGCATTTCCTCCCACTGGCCTAACATCAATATCTGTAGTGCTGTTCTTCAGTGTTTTCCATCCTTTGTCTCTCTTTGAATTACAGGTGTTTTAGCTGTAGCTGTTTGTTCTCTTGGCAGCTTATAAATACTCCGCCCGAGATACTTTTTCTTTAGTGCAGAGTCTTTCCCTTGTTTACATCACTTTGTCAGCTGCCACTGGCTCAAACATAAGCAGGTAAATATTGCTTTCTATTGCTTTGGGTGTGAATGAAGCATATCTTTCGATCTTTCAGGTAACGCTTTGTGGAAAGTTTTTCTTCTTGTTTGCAGTGCCTCCCCTAGTGCTGGTTACGTGGCAGAGAAGACAGGACTGGTCTTTTTGTTCTCTTTTTGCTGGAAGCTCCACCTCATTGTTTACTTGTAGAGAGACGTAGTAGAAATCCTTTTCCTAATTCTCTCTGTCCCACTGCGCACTGATGGTGTTACGTTGCCACCAGCTTCTCTCCGCTTTTCCTTTTTTGCTTCATCAGTTATCTAAAAATAGTATCTTTAGGAAAAAAAAGATACAGAATTATGCCTCGAATTCCCTGCATGTCTATCCCAAACCAGTGATCATTTATAAATTTAATCATTATTTATCAGCTTATGCTAAGTGCTTTGCAATCCCCTGCTGTGAAATAGGTGTGAATAGGTCTGAAGTAGGTGGACCAGAAGATCCTTACGTCTGCACATCTCCAGTGATGCTTTTTGGGCTACAGAGAACTGTCCAGATGCATTTTTATTTCATGGTCAGAGAATCTAGTTGCATCCACACTAGACATTATTGCAGCTTATATAAATATACACAAACCATCCTCAGATGAGTTTGCTGAGGAACTGTTAGTCAAGTAGAAGCAGTAGCCAGGAGCTCAGCACATACAAGTGTGTGAGGATGAGGCCAGCAGCTCAGAGTTATTTACTGCTACTTTTGAACTCTGCTGTAGCGTGGCTGTATAGAATCATAGAATGGTTTGTGTTGGAAGGGACTTTAAAGATCATCGAGTCCCAACCCCCCTGCCATGGGCAGGGACACCTCCCACTAGACCAGGTTGCTCAAGGCCCCATCCAGCTTGGCCTTGAACACCTCCAGTGACGGCGCATCCCCTGGGCAACCTGTTCCAGTGTCTCACCACCCTCAGAGTGAAGAACTTCTTCCTAATTTCTGATCTAAATCTCCCCTCCTCCAGTTTGAAGCCATGACCCCTTGTCCTATCACTACAAGCCCCTCTTGTATGACCAGGAGCTTCCAAGCACCTTCAGCGTGTCTGTGGCTGCAGTTACAGTTTAAGTGCTCTTGAACTTACTCCTGAGAACAACTCGATCCCATATTTGCTCCACGGAGTGCCATGAAAGCATACGGTGTCGTGTGGGTACATCATACTTGATATCCTGCTGCAGTGACATTTTGCATCATTTTCAGCATCAACTGTCAGCTTGTTTTATGGATGAGTTCGTGGTGGTGTCAGCCTGAAAAACACCAACTGCTTAGGAATGTTAATGTTTTCATTTGCAAAACCATGTGCTGATCTGAGGAGCGTCTGGTTTTATGGCCAGCCCTGGGTACCTGTGGCTCTGCCCTCACAGTCTAAGCAGGTTACTGCACAGGCAGCTTTCCAGAGCAGCCCGAGCGATGTTCTGGACATAGGATTGGGGTGGAATTTAGATTAGCTGGATATGGTCCCGTACATCATTTTTTTAGCTGGAGATGAGTGCTCGTATTAGGAGGAGCTGTAGGCTCAGCACTGGTTTGAAGTCCAGACTGCTCGTTGGAGAAATTAACTCATGGAGAAAACCATTGGAAACTCCTGCCTTCTCTAAACCAGCATCATTCCGAAGAAATACATTTTCTCAGCTAGTGATCTAGGCTGATAGACTGTTGGATCATAAAATAAAACTAGATTCATCCTTCGTACACCGAATACCACCTTAAAATTTACAGAAGCACTGCCCGTGATTGTTGAATAGAAAAGCCTTTCTGCCTTCAGCTGCTGCTAAAACTGCACTAGAGGCTTTTTTCTGTGGCCCCTTTTCATGGTGATTATCCTGTTGCTTTCGACTGGCGAAGAAAGTTTCCAAAGAGCGAGGTTTTTACTTCAGAACCAGCCAGATGGGGTAAAACAGGAGGCATCTTTATGTGTAGCTGGAGAGATTAGCTCCATTGAGTTTTGGGTATTGAATAAGGGAAACAGCTGCTGCACCTGGTTTCTTTGTGAGTACAATGTTTAACTGGTGCACTTCAGCCCCAGTAAGGTCAGAGCAGCTGGTTTTACTTGTGCTGGAGAGAGTTTTGACCCTCCATGCAAACAAACAAAAGATATCTGTGCACCCTGTACCACCGAAGAAATGCAAACGTTTCCATCGAAGTCTAGCAAACCAAATACACTTATCAAAGATGGAGTAAGTAGAGAGTATTTTACACCAAAGAGGAAAGAGGTGGAGCTGGTAGACCTGTGATGCTCAGGTACGCAAGACATTAAATGGTGAATTTGTCAGGCTGCCAGGAACAGGTTGTTGCTATTGAGATGGGCTTTGAGAATTTTTTTTTTCCTGAAGTAGTTTCCTCAGCTTGAAAATCCCTTTTGACGGATGTTTGTCCCTGTTAATCTCACAAAGGGTGCCCCTCCGACATGAGTCAATGGAAAGGAGCCCGGTGTCAGTAAAAGCTCTGCTTTTCTTCTTGGTTCAACACACAGGGGTTGTAAAAGATTTTTAAACCTAGGAAAAAGTCGCAGTTAGGCCGCAGAATTGGCTGCTTGGCTCGGAGCTGTATTGTACCTGAAATTACTTGGCAATTTTCAAGCTGCTTACATCGAAGTCTAAGGTCAGCTTTTGAGCTTGAGTTATTGATACGAGCCTCATGTCCCTGTAACATCTCCCTGCGCTCAACAGAAACAGGCGATGCAGGGAAGAGCCGATGCTTCGTGCCTTCAGTTTTCCAGCCCCCGATACACTGATGACTGCACAAACCAAAATTCAAAGGCGAAACAGGGCGTCGCATCAACAGTACAGGTGGCAGCCACAAAAGCAGCAGTTCAGGTAGTACAGCCTGAGCTAATTAATAACTGATTTCTAATATGTGTTAATGAAGGACTCCCACAGCCTCTCCCTGTTGCCTCACTAATGAGGCAGGGCTGGATTCGTGCAGTTAAGAAGAATCTCTTTGGTCTCTAAAGTTGTCTTCTGATTGCATATCTGAGGCAGTTTCTCTGCTCAGCTTTTGGTTATTGGAAGTTATTGCTCTCACCTTCAAGTGAATGATTTTTAGCCAAGTGTAAAAGGAAATCTGTTGTGGAGCTTGTGCTGTAGATTCCGATCCTCTGTAACGGTTCTTTGAAAAGCCCCAGGCAATGTGAAAATCTTAACTGATGTCAGAAATCATCCCAAAATACTCTTCCTCGCTCTCTTTGATTTTTATTTTGATTCATGGAGTGTTTCAACTTTGAAACCTTTGTTTTGTTATCTTTTTAGGTCAGAATAGCGTTTGGCTTAGCATGCTGCTTTGGGGCTTTTGAAGGGGTCTTGGAGTCTCCACTTTGATTCAGAGTCTTGCCTGTTTTGGGCTTGGTTTCTGGCTCAAAGCCGAAGCTTTACAGCCTCTGATTTAATATCAGCGTATTGTTGTCTTTGAGATTTACATGGGAAATCGGGATCTCTTTCTCCCATAAAAGCACCTCGCTGGCTGTAGTTACAGCTGGAAACGTCAGGGCTGAATTAAAGGTCTTCTTTTTGAGCTCCTGGTCTATAAAGGCTGTTCCATCAGTGCAAGCAGTGATTATTTTTGGGGGGGTCCTGTGACAGGATGTGCAAGACTCTGCTGGGAGGGAGCTCTGGCTAACCGCTTACCACTAGAGGGCATTGGCCATTCTCATTCATTTGATCCTTCGGATTTATTCCTTCTGGAAACGCAGGATTAAATTATTCCCCCTTTCTAGATGTTCTGTATCTCTGAAGATTCCTACCTTCTGCCTCAAAAAGCTGGAGTCACGCTGGCAGGCCGTATTATGCACGGGGTCCTAGCAGACGCTCTGCGAAGCCAAGCTAGCTCTCTTTGTGGTGCTGCTTGCTATTTAGAGCTGAATTCAAATTGAGACGTGTCAACGCTAACACTTAACCCACGTGTTCTTCTTGTTTCATGCCTCCTAGGTTTGGTTTGGGTGTTCCCGTTATTCTGAGAAACTCGGAAGAAACAGAATCCAGCACAAGAGTATTGGAAAAGCGGATGAGACAAGTAAAGAATCCTTTCGGGCTGGAAATCCCTCATCCTGCTACAGCTTCAGTAACAAGTCAGTGGATCTCTGTTGCGCTTGGTTGTTGTCGGTTTGGGCTCCTGAAATTAGTACTTTCTTTTTTTCTTGCTCTCACCCTTTATCAAAATTCCTCAGAAACATGCTTCCTCCCAATTTCCTTCCCAGAAATTATTTTTACACAGCTTATAAATGCGGTGCTTTTAAAAGCGAAATGTTTGGATATTTAAGTGCAGTTTCATTCTTATTAATGAAACACCTCCTGCTCTAACAGATTTTTAAGTAACAAAAACATTCGCAGATTATCAGCTACTGTGGGCGTTTCTGTAAACTTTACAGAATTATTGAATTCTATAGAATTCATTATAAAACATAAGCTGCCCACTTAAATCTGCGTCCAGATCTCCAGCAGTGTTTGGAAGCGTGCTCCTTTTAATAAAGGAATTTTTAAAAATCTCCCTCTATTTCTATCTGTGCTCCAGCGGAAATGGTATTTAAATATGTCAGGATCAGAGTTCAGGTAGTTCCTAACATCCTTGAAATCACCTACGTATTTATATATGAGAAAAAGGCTGCAGCAGTTTTATCCCTCCCTCAACATGAAAAAAAACCAACCCCAATCCGACAAACCCGACACTTTAGTCTTCAGGTAACTTGGATCTTTGAGGCACTTTGAGCACTTGAATTTGGTGGGACTTCCCAAGAGCTCCGCTCCTGTGTTTGCAGTAAGTGTTTAGAAGTTTATGGGTTGGATGCTTGAGTTTTAGAAAAGAAATGGAGCGCGTAGATCTTCTTATCCTCCCTCTCCGTGATCAAGAGAGCCTTATTGTTTGTGACCACACAGAGTGGTGTAGGCCAGCGATCCAATTAATACCATGATCTAAGGAGGGGATGGACTTTGGGCTAGGGGTTGTGCTCTTGGATCTGCCGGTGAGCGTGTAAAATGTTACCAGAAGTTAAAATTTACCCCTCGTAACATGCACGTGCTATTTTTCTTAGATTAATCAACCATTTTATCTCCTCACACCCACTTCCTCATCTCCATTGACATTCACCAGCAATAAACTTAGTCTAAATTCGTAGAAGATTAGATAACAATGATAAAAGTCCGGGACGCTGAAGTTGTTTTCTGCTTGTTGCCCTTTAAGAACCTACACTTAGCAATTCCAGAATTCCTGCACGGGCTGAGTTACTGAAATCCTTATCTTCTTTCTACAAGAGGGTGTAACACTGACACCTGATTGTCTGGAAGACTGTATTCTTACGTGCTACTGGGGCTGCAGTGTTCAAAAACTCCACGAAGCGTTGCAGAAACATGTCTACTGCTTCAGAATCAAGACTCCTCAGGCGTTCGAAGACGCTCTGTACAGCGAATACCTCTATCGACAACAGCACTTGTATCCTTTTTTTAAACTGTTTTGACAAAATATGCTGATTTCTTGGCACAGGGAGCGTTGAGACGTGTGAACATTCGGCAGTTCTTGGCACGATATATTTATGAACAAACCTGATGACAAATATTCTTGATGCAAACGTCACATTTGTCTCCAATTGCAGGGACACTGATTGTTTTCCTTGACACGTACAAAGCATTAAAAAAAATGACAAGGAAGAAAAATATTGTCGGTTACCAGAAGATGCTCAAGTTGTCGATTTTGGCCCAGTGCCTAGATCTCGCTATCCCTTGATAGCACTGTTGACGTTAGCTGATGAAGAAGACCGAGAAATATATGATATTGTAAGTAAGATAAGAATATGTTTTCAGGTCACTGTATTTAAGGGTCTGAATGTTTCAGGAGATGGGCTTGAATAAAAACAGCTTCCGTTCCTTGTCCCCTAGAATTTACCCCTTAATTTTGTCACTGATCACTCCAGGGGAGCACGGCAGAAGAGCAGGGCTATTTGGTAGGTAAAAATGACGTGTGCCATTCAAAAGACACTTGGGATTTTCACAAAGCTGACATGTGCAGAGGTCTCTGTGGTAAGCCCTGTGGTCAGATGAACGAGGGATCTGGCAGGTTACTAAGCTCATACTCATTTTTCTGATCACGTAAACATGTGCTGGAGCTCTTGTGCTGATACGGTCTTTTGGATTGCTCTGGGCAAGGTAGGAGGGTTTGCTGGTTGTTTTTTTTTAGTGACTGGCACAAATATTTGAGCTGATTGCTGACTTGACTGTTGGGAACATAGAAATTACCTTCCTGCAGCAGGCCTGAGGCTGTTTAATGCAGTAGTTGATGTCTCACAGTAGCCAACTCCAGATCATTTACAGGAAGGCGTGGAGGTCTTGCAGTAGATTGATACAACCTACTCAGCTCCCCCAGAAGGTCTTCTCCTCTAACTCTCCTACAGTTAAAGGAGCTTCAGCCTTGGCACGTGCAGTTCAATATCCCTTTGAAACTCTAAGCTGACTGATCCTCTTTGGAACCGTTTGGGACACGCTTTTATCTCCCATCTTTTCATTATATTCTGATCTGCTAGAGGGGGGCCACAAAGATGATCCGAGGGATGGAACATCTCTCCTACAAGGCCGGGCTGGGAGAGTTGGGCTTGTTCAGCCTGGAGAAGAGAAGGCTTCAGGGAGACCTTCTGCTGGCCTTTCAGTATCTGAAGGGGGCCTACAAGAAAGCTGGGGAGGGACTTTTTATGAGGGCTTGTAGTGATAGGATAAGGGGTGATGGCTTCAAATGGTAGAAAGGGAGATTTAGATTAGAAATTAGGAAGAAGTTTTTCGTTCTGAGGATGGTGAGACACTGGCACAGGTTGTCCAAGGGAGGTTGTGGATGCTCCATCACTGGAAGTGTTCAAAACCACGGGCTTGGAGCAACCTGGTCTAGTGGGAGGTGTCCCTGCCCATGGCAGGGGCTTGGAACGAAATGATCTTTAAAATCCCTTCCAACCCAAACCATTCTATGATTTCTACTAGATCATAGTATCACTGTGTATGTTTCTGTACTACAGGAGAACATAACAGAGGAGACAGTAGCTTGAAGGTTGAGGTGCTTGTGTTAAGAACTGGTCCCACTCACGGTTATAAAGGTGTCTGAACACACTGGGAATTGCAGAGAAGCGTCGCCATCGAGAAAGCACTTACGTTACAGTGGAATGACATAACACAACTGCCCTAAGAACTGTTAACTTTTAAACTCTTATTATCAAATCACAGAATCTGTCGTTTTACTGGAGATTTAATGGCTTTCAGGTTCCAAGCCAAAGCTAATTGTGGTGTGGGAGTTTTGTTGGGGTTTTTCTGAGGCATTGTGATTTATTAAAAAACACCTCATTTCCAAAAAACTGTAAATTCAGTTAATATAAATACATATTTATAGGTACATATATATTTAAACTCTGCATGTAATTAGTCATGTGTGGGTTTTGAAGTGCAAGTCTGGCTTGCCTTTAAAAATTATTTCTTTAAACAGAATAGCTTTCTTCTATATTTCATTTCTTTTTTGACAGCTTCTGGGAACTACAATAATATTGAATTTCACTTTCTTTTTTTTCCTGCTTTTTAGAGGCTCTTACGTAATTCGGGCAGGGTGAGGGGTATTAGGCACAGCATGCAAGCTTTGAGTGCTTTTAGTGTCAGCAAAATTACTCTGAAACCAGCCCATGGGGTCCTTTCCTAATCCTGGCCAGTGAAATTTGTCTTTTGCCTCCTCAGTTTACAAGCCAATCAGTGACAATTCTAAATGCTTCTCGGCATCTAAAAGCTGCGATCTGTGCGTTCACAGAATCGCCTAGATTGGAAAAGACCTTTAAGATCATCGAGTCCAATCTTTAACCTAGCTCTGACAAGTCCTTGACTAAACCATGTCCCTCAGCACCACATCTACACAGCTGTGAAACCCCTGCAGGGATGGGAACTCCACCACCTCCCTGGGCAGCCTGTTCCAACGCCTGATAACCCTTTCAGTAAAGAAATTCTTCCTAATATCCAATCTAAACTTCCCTTGGTGCAACTTGTGGCCATTTCCTCTTGTCCTAAATGTCCTTGTTTGGGAGGGAAGCAGGAGAAAGTAGAGAAGACTTTGCCTTTTACGTGTTCCCCTGTAATTCTGCACTCGACTTCAGCTGACAGGCTCATTCCTTGTGTTGAAGACAGGCCAGGATGTGGCTGCAGATGGCGTACAGGGTGTAAGCACCTGTGCTCGCTTGGGGCTTGGTTGCTAGAGGAAGCTCCTTCCAGTTTGTCAGCTCCTCTCCCATCTAGGAAGAGCTCATCATGAGTTGGTGGCAGGGAAAGAGGAGTGTAGGAGCTGCTACTCCTGGTTGATATCACTATGCAGGCAGCATCTCCGAGGCACACCCGTGACTGCGTCAGGTGCCTTTTCAATTGGGCCTAATTCACAGAATCCCAGGATGGTGGGGGTTGGAAGGGACCTCTGGAGATCATCTAGTCCAACCTCCCTGCCAAAGCAGGGTCACCTAGGGCAGGCTACACAGGAAAGCGTCCAAACTGGTTCTGAAAGTCTCCAAAAAAGGAGACTCCACAACCTCTCTGGGCAACTTGTTCCAAGGCTTCATCACCCTCAAAGGAAAGAATTTTCTCCTCCTGCTCAGATGGAACTTCCTGGGTTCCAGTTTGTGCCCATTAGCCCTTGTTCTCTCACTGGGCACCACTGAAGAGTCTCGCCTCATCTTCTTGACACCCGCTCTTCAGATATTTATAAACATTGGTAAGATCCCCTCTGAGTCTTCTCTTCTCCAGCATGACAGCCCCAGGGCTCTCAGCCTTTCCTTGTCACAGAGATGTTCCATCTCCTCAGCACCTTCATAGCCTCTGCTGGACGCTCCCCAGTAGTCCCCTGTCTCTCTTGAACTGGGGAGCCCAGAACTTCACACAATACTCCAGATGTGGCATTAATAGGGCAGAGCAGAGGGGGAGGAGAATCTCCCTTGACCTGCTGGTCACACTTCTTAATGCACCCAGGAGACCGTTGACCCTCTTAGCAACAAGGACACACTGCTTGGCTTATGGTGAACTTACTGTCCACGAGCATTCCAATTCCATTAGGTGAGAGCAGTCAGAGCAGCTCTGCGCTGTGAACTGGCCACAGAAGGGCTCTGTGGAGATCCGGGACAGAAAGCTGAAGCGCCACAAGGTGCTGTCTCGTGCCACATCCTGTTTTTCCCTTGTCCAGCCTATTTTATTGAGCTGTGCTTGAAGTCCTGATTGTCTGAGGAAACAAGCAGGTCAGAGGTTGTAACAAAGTGTGCAATCTTCCAAGCCAACTGTTGTATACAAATCCTGTAACAAAAAGCAAAGTTATCAAACTTAACTCTTTTTTTTGGTAGATTTCAATGGTGGCCGTAATCCACATTCCCGATGAGAGCTACAGACTTCCCTGCAGAATATTGTATCAGTATCTCCTTCTAGCTCAAGGTCAATACCACGATCTGAAGGTAAGCCACGGGCTGAGTCGTGTTTCGTTTGGGTGACAGTGTTTAGTTTTCGTAGGCTTTCAGGAGCCGAAATCACTAAGACTCTTCTTGTTACGCAAAGAACTGGATAAGAGTTACAGTTATTTTATCAGTGAAGTAGTTCAGCCAGAGTTACCGTACAGAAATATTTCTGTATGAAAATATTCAACATTTCCTGCAGAAATTGCTTGATTCTAGTCTAGAGGTCCTGTCCTGGTAAGACATTAATTAGCTGTTGAGCGCTTCCTCTCCAGAGAACACTTGTTACCTCCTTGCTCGTCTCTCCAACCAGCCCTCTCTCCTGTAGTGCCCTTCCGTTGGGAAAGCTCAGAAGAGCCTTATTTTTTAGCATTTCTTTTTACTGGAATACATGCACTAAAGGTTCGGAATCCGCCTGGCACAGACCAGGGTAACTTAAACCAACATTCCCACTATTCCATTCCAGTTTCCTTTTTTCTACGCACCTTGTGGGACCGTCGTTGTCCTGCGTCCGTCAGGCAGCTGATGAGACGATTCTGTGCGATTCACTTTTACATTCCCATGGTAATAAAAGATGACGTGTGGTGTTGGTAAGCAAGAAATTGGGCCACGTGAATTCCACTGACTCAGCATTCATTGAGAAATTGGGCCACGTTAATCCCACTGACTCAGCATTCATTCAGAAATAGATTTCTCCAAAGAAGTGTTTTGTCCTGGCCCTTTTCTGCTGACGTGGTTGGTCCAGGTCAGCTTCTCTGTTGATCTCCTTAAGCTTTCTTTTCAGGTGGGGTTGCCCTTGCTGAAACGGAGCAGAAGTCACGGTGCCGTGGGGTAGGGCGCTGCCCGCGGCATCTCTGGCTGCGAGGCAGTTTACAACCTTTCTTAAGAGGTCGTGCCCAGAAGAATTTGAGCTTCATGTGAAATAAGACAAAAAGGAGCAGGGGAGCGGAGCGGAAGGTGTTGAGGGAAGGAGATTTGACAGCTCGGTGGGTGTATTTTTGGTAGGAATGGATGGATAGGAGCGTCCCTCTAGGCACAGAGAGCGATCCACCAGGAACCTGGGCTGTTCCGTTAATGTCCACGCGTGTTCATTGATCTGATTCAGCTAAGGTTTGAGGACTTACCCTCAATATTTCCCCAGTGCTTTATGTAATTTTACACTTCTGAAATACCTTTAACTGAAGGCCAGGCGGCCGTCGGGGCTCACACAAAGAGCGCGTCTGGCCCTGTCCAAAACCAGTGCCTCCGCTCCGGTGGAACGTCCATCGCGTGTGTGTGATGAGGCGTTCACAGGAGGAGTTCGTTGACTCCACGATGTCTGTGATTGCGTTTTAGCAACTCTTCATGTCTGCGAACAGCACCGCCCCATCTTCCAGCGACACCTCCCCTGGCGAGAGGAGCGCTGACAGAAGCTTGCTGGAAAGGGCTGGCCTGGCTGAAGAGGAACCGGAGTGGCCTGAAGAAAACAGCAGAGACTGCGTTGTCTGCCAGAACGGCGCGGTGAACTGGGTGCTGCTGCCCTGCAGGCACGCCTGCTTGTGCGACGGCTGCATCAAGTATTTCCAGCAGTGTCCCATGTGTAGGCAGTTTGTTCAAGAATCTTTCCCACTCTGCAGTAAAAAGGAGCAAGACGAAGATGAATCAACCCCTATCTCGCACCATGCTCTTCCTGGAAGAGTTTTTTAACGGGAGGGAAAAAATAATAAAATCCGAGGCCTGGGTTGTACGCACCGAGATTAAACGTAGAGCACAGACTGTTTCTGGGAGGATACGTGGCATTAACGTGTCTGGGTTTGCTTTTTACTGCTAGATAATTTTCAGCTTCCTTATTTTCCTCCGCTCCATCTGCTCGCGGGAGCACTAGGCTTCTCTGTGCAGCCTGGACAGAAGCAGCACATAGGATATCTTGGAAGGATGTGATTTTTTTTTTATTATTATTATTATTTTATTTATAACTTCTTACTTGTTTTTCACAGGGTACTATTGGAGGCTGTTTTGACTACTAAATTTAGTTTATCGACTAAAAAAAGAATAAAACTTGGGAGCGAAGTTGCACACAGCTCCTTCTATATTTATTGTATTTAAAATACTACAGCAAGATATCATTTTAACGTGGTGTGATTTAGAAACGCAGCACTTTACGGAATGTATCAAATGAAGGAAAGTAAATATTCCTGGTTAAACGTGTGTATGTTTATTTGGTAGGTGAAGGCTGGACTGGGGCAGGAGCTGGGGCTTGGGGCGTGACTCAGGACACAGTTTCTGGCTGTTGTGAAGGATTTGTGCGTGTGAGGGGCTTTAGTCAAAGCCCGTTGCAACGAGCAGAAGGATTTTTGTCAGTTATTGTTGGATTGAACTGAACGTTGCTGACTCTTTCAAGCCTGAGCCTCTGCTACGTCCTCTCAAGACACAGACTTTCAATCTTAGCAAGGGCCTCAAGAACTTGTTCTCCATACAAATGGTTGTTAATTCCTCGGCAGAGCGGTTACTCGGGCAGCTTTGTGGTGCTGTTCTTACGCCAGCAGCTTTGGGGAACTTCCAGCTCTTTTTACTTGCATTGTCAGCTGGGATGCAAAGTTAACCATTTAGCTTTTATCAATAGTCCCAAGGATTTTACTTACTCTAAAGGAGAAAGAAG
This sequence comes from Eurystomus gularis, assembly GCA_013400335.1. NCBI lineage: Eukaryota > Metazoa > Chordata > Aves > Coraciiformes > Coraciidae > Eurystomus > Eurystomus gularis. Next base: position 13,745 of record VZZY01025670.1, on the reverse strand, counting down.
CTGAAGAATAGCAGAAAATGATTTCTTTTTTCCTTCCAACGGTCAAAAGCAATAAAAACGGCCGTTGAGAAAGTGTTTGGCTGCTTAAGAGAGAGCTGCATTCTCCTAAAGACAGACGGGCTGGGTTTCACGTCTGCTCGTGGAAGACAAAAATGCAAACGCTCATTAGAACCTGCAGAAAAAGGGGAGTAGCTGCTTTCTGTCCTCCCTCGTGTTCCCTCCAGCTTTGCCCCACGTCCTCTTCCAGGGCAGCTGCTCGGTCTCCGGGACAGAAAGCTGCTCTCGGAGCTCTTCAGCTCTGCTCTCCTGCTGCTCATTTAACGCTGCTGCTGGTACAAGGTAAGCAGAAGGTGCCGCACACCTCCACACCAGGAGTGGAAGCTTCCCCTGCTCAAAGGTATTCCACCTTCATCTCCATCATTCTGGTTGGTTGGTTGTGACCCTGCTTCCAAACTCCTGCAGTTGCCTCTGAGGAGAAGGTTTAGGTGGTGATGGTGGAAGGACAGATAGAGGTTGGGATGTTTGTAAGACAATTTATCTGGTCTACACAAAGTGACCTTCCTTGCCAGGGACAAGTTGGGAATAAACTGCTGGCCAAATGGGCCTTCCGTTTGCGCTGTAGATCAAGCAGGAATTAAATACCAAGGTGTCTGTGGGGACTGCTCGGTGCTTGCAGAGAGCTTTGGAAGACAGATGGTTCTGGGTGGACATCATCATGGCGGAGAGTGGTGTACATGCTGCAATTCGTGAGGCTGAGAACAGCCAGAGGAGAGCAGAGGAGAACATAAGAGCAGAAGGAAGACCCCTGCTGGGGTCAGCAGGGCCATGTGCTGGGTGAACACAGTGCAGATGTGGAGCAACAACAGGGTGATGCAACTCAAGCAGACCCAGAGCTGCTGATAGTGAGAGAGTATAAAGACTGTAAGTATCACACGGTGTCTTCACCACTCAGAATAAATCAGAGGCACGACCATAGAATCACTTAGGTTGGAAAAGACCTTTAAGATGATCCAGTCCAACCATGACCCTGCTCTGCCGAGTCCTCTGCTAAACCACGTCCCTCAGTGCCACATCTACACACCTTTGAAACCCCCCCAGGGATGGTGATTCAACCACTGCCCTGGGCAGCCTCTTCAGCCCCCCCACATGGCACTGCTGGGAAATGGAGAGCTGCTGTAAATTGTCCTAGGCCTCTGTGGGCTCTCAGAAAAATTAATAGACCGAAGTGCCTGGGCCGTGATGAGCTGTTTCCCCACAAACAGCTCATACCAGGAGCGTGTGGGGTAGGGGCCGTACAGCTCGTTAGGCCAGAGGAGCAGGTTAATGCTGCGCAGACTCAACCTGGAGTTAGCTGGGCACTGCTTGAGGTGGCAGGGGCTTGGTTTGTCCACGTAGATATCAAAGAGGTTTTGTTTAGTGCTTGACCACGGTAGCCTCCAGCATTAGATCAATTAATTAAAATTTCCCAACACGACAGTGTGATCCAAGCTTCGGGCCTTGTTTAATCTCAGAGTGAAATGATATTCAAGTAAACCCCGCGGAGAATTGCCTGCTCTGTCTCATCCTCCAGCCAGTCGATGCCAGTGTTAAATAACCACGGCGAGCAGGACGTGGCCGTGCTGAGCTGCCAGGCCCTGTGTTTACCACTCCGTCTGTCCCAGCTTTTCATTGGTTTCGTGTTCTTTTATAGCATTTTCCAGAGATGCTCGGTTGCTTTATCAGCTCTAACAAGCTTCCTTGCTGGCCCAAATCAAAGACCTGGCAGAGAGTTAGCACAAGTACAGTTGCTGGCTTATTACGTTTGCCCTTCTTGTAAGAAGCCATCTCAAAATATAGATCAGACGAGAAGTAAAAGGAGCAGCTCTAAAGCTGCCTTGGGCGTCCCTTGGTTGTCTTAAAACAGGGATTCAAGGCTCTAAGAGAGAAATAAAACCTTCCTGCGACCCACAAAACCGCAGAATATACAGAGGCTGTTCTGCTCTGCCGCCCTGTTGTAATAGAGGTAATATAACACTCCTCTTCCGCTCGTCAGAGATGGTGTTTATGGATTTGGGGACGTCAGGGAACATATGCAGGATTCTGGCAACAAGACTCGCTTCTTTTCAGCAGCGTTTGGGTATTACAAATTTGTAATGATTCTTGGTGCCGGAGACGTTGGAGGAATCTCCCTGCTTGGTTTGGTTCATCAACCGCCATCAGAGCTGAGCCTTTGGAATGAGTTGATCAAACTCATAAGCGGTGTTACTTAGGCCTGTCCCAAGGTGCCTTTCCAAATGCCAATGGACTATGACGTGAGCATCTTCCTTCTGTAGAGAAAGTTGCTCTGTTAGGGCTGTTCCCTCCTGCCTCCTCCAAGTAGAGGGCAAACAGTAGAGATGATTCAGGTCAACTCCTCTTAAATGGTCTTCCCATTCCCATAAGGCGCTTTGAAAACTGGCTGGTGCCCTGACCCCTACTCCTCGTGGGCTAAAATGGTGCTGCCTTCCACTACAAACCCTACAAAGTCTCCCCACCACCACTGAGGATGACCATCAACCATCAGAGCACCGAGGCTGCCTGCTGAGCTACCAGTAGCCAACTGCCAACCGGGCACGATGCCGTTCCCCACCAGGGAGTCAGGGAAGGGCAAGTTCAGCATCTCATGTTTTGGTGGGTCTGTGCAGATGAGAACCCACGTACATGTTTTGCTCAGCTTTAAGACAAGCTTCTGTGTGAAACTGATTAAAATGATTCATTTACTTGCCAACACCAAACTTTAAACCTTGGTAGCTCGGGGCCTGAGTTTCTGCTGCCAGTTTGTGTGTTGCTCAGTCCACCCATACCCTGATGAAGCTCTACCAGGTGAAGGAGGTCTGAGGCTGATGTGAAACTGGGAGGTCTCTGCAGTAACTGGCCACCAGTCACCGTTTGCTCAGTTGTCCTGATACCCAGAATCAACAAGGACTGGCCTCTGTCGCTGCAGCAGATGTGCAGCCCCTGCAAAGGCTGTCCCTGGTGTCCTGGATGTTTATAGCTAATGCAATTATTCCCAGGAATAGCTGAATTTTATCTGGTACAGCAAAAGTCCTCCTCTGAACTAAGCCATTAGAAAGGCTTGGCACCATCTCACTGGAGTATCCTGGGCAGGAAGGGCAAGGAGAAAACCAGGATTAGGGTGATATTTCTGGATGACTTCAGTATTCCACAGAGTCCCAGCATGGTGGGGCTGGAAGGGACCTCTGGAGATCATCTCATCCAACCCCCCTGCTCCAGCAGGTCACACAGAGCAGGGTGCCCAGGATCACATCCAACGGTGGGTTTGGAATCTCTGCAGAGAAGGAGACTCCACAACCCCTCTGGGCAGCCTGGGCCAGGCTCCGACACCCTCACACCAAACAAGTTTCTCCTCCTGTTCAGATGGAACCTCCTGGGTTCCAGTTTGTGCCCGTTGTCCTTGGCCACCACTGACAAGATCCTGGCCTGGCATGCAGTGGCCTCGTAACGTAAATGCATACCTGAGCGCAGCTCTCAGACCTCCATCAAGTGTTGGACAGTCCTGTGCTTTGCCAGACCCCGCTCCCTGCCTTGCTACCGCTCTCTGAAGCAATGCTAGCCATGATCCCCTGGGACATCTGCCTAGCTGGTGACCACAGATGGGATCAGAAAGTCCCTGCTGAGCTGTGCGGAGTCACTCAGGCAGCTCTGCACCCTGTTTCTTTATTGATTTTACTCCCTCGTGTCCATGGGCGATGGGGGTTGCAGCACAGCGATGGTTATACCTGTGAAAAGGGGCTTCTGCTGGTTTGGTTCCATAAATGTGTAGGAGTTGCGACACCTACATAAAGACATCTTTGTCTGGATGCTGCTGCATCTGAGCTGGGAGAGTTCCTGCTTGAATTATGCCACCTCATAATGGCAGCGACTGAAAACAGTAAAAATACGGTATGTAAACATAGTCTTGAGACTAGATGAAGTCTTCAGCGGAGTCTAACATCCAAAATGAGGAGTCTCTGATGGTATTTTGAAAAGCAATGAGATTATAAATCCATGCTGAGGTTACTGAGCCTTCATCAGGGTTCAGCAAAACCCCCCAAAACTCCTTTTACTCCTCCTCCCTCCACACGTGCTCCTCAGCCGTCGAAAGGGCAACGCCGTGTTGTTTGCCTTAGTCGTGACGTGGAGTCACCACATTTCCATTCTTCAACCAAGACCTGCACTACCTGTGCCATGTCCAGGTTCTTCTGAGGGTCAAGTGAACCCCAGAATTACTTCTGAATTATGTCTGATAGGACAATAGTTTTAAACTAGATAGGCAATGGTTTTAAACTAGAGAAGGGTAGGTTTAGGTTAGACATGAGGAGAAAGTTCTTTACTATGAGGGTGATGGAACACTGGAACAGGTTGCCCAGAGAGGTGGTGGAGGCTCCATCCCTGGAGACATTGAAGGCCAGGCTCGATGGGGCTCTGAGCAACCTGCTCTAGCTGCAGATGTTCCTGCTGACTGCAGGGGGGGTTGGACTAGATGACCTTGGAAGGTCCCTTCCAACCCAATGCCTTCTATGGTTCTGCAATACATAAATGATCTGAAGTTGCTTCTTGTGTTTTATGTCCTCAGTCTGCGGTGGCCTTGTGTAAGCAGATCTGTATCTAGAAAGCTTTTCTAGGTTTTAGATGCCTCCTCCAGCTTTTTGTCTTTACCAGATAAGGGATTTTGGTGGTTCCTCATACTTTTTGCTCTCCCATTGCATAGCCACTTCACATCTAATATTTCTTGGCAGATTTTTCAATAGTAGCTGTAGTCAGGGGACAGGTGAGAAGTCTAGCGCATCACTTATCTCTCTCTCACTGCTATTTATTTCGGTGTCTATCAGCAACTTGTGAGCAATATTTTAACAAACAGGCCAGAGGGAGGACTGCGAACTCGTGAATAGTTTTGATAGTTGTTCCTCCTCTTGTTTTTTTTCTTTTAACTCTGAAGACGCTATTGAGTTTGGAGGCAGTGAGACCCCAGAGATCTACCATGCATCAATCTCCTGTCACCAGAACTGGCCACGAGATACAGACCTTCTCTTGCTTCTCAGCTGGTCAAATGCAACACAGACACTATGCTCAAAGCTACTTGATTTTGGTCTCCAGTTCCTGAGGGTCCTTGGTTTCATGGGTTTCCCCTTGTCCTGGTTTGAGTTAGAGCAGAACTAATTCTGTTCAGTGATTTTACTTCTCAGCTCAGTCTCTTCTAACTGCACTTTCTGGAGTTAACAGCAGATATTCACAGACAGTCTCTGCTTCCAGCAGTGATAACGCTCCGTGTTTAGTTACTACCAAGGGTCGGGGTGTGCAGAAAGGCTCTTGCTTGTACTTGCTCCTGTGCAGACCAAGGTCACTGCTAAATCTTGTGCCCCACGCTGGGGTGCAGAAAGTGAAAGGCTGCACCTGCGGGAGGAGCGGCCAGGACAGGGGACCCTGGACAGGAGACCAGCAGGAGATTCCATCCCATGTACGGCATGTTCAGTATAAAGCTGAGGCATCACAAGGGTCCAGCTCTTTTCTTCAATGGCTGGTGTCCAAGGAGGACTCTGTCCATTCTGCCTTTGATCCCAATCTGTGTGTTCCTGAATCCAGTTCCAGAATTCAGCTCCTGAATCTGGTCCTCATCTGCTGCTGAGTCCACTCTGGGACTTCCCCAGTGCCTGCTCCACAGCATCAGTGGTGGTGGTGATGTAATTGCCATTGAGGGTTGCATTCCATACTGGTTTTGTATATATTCGTAGATATTCCATCTTATTAGTATAATTTTCATTCAAGTTGTTTGTTTTCTAACCCCTAAGTCTCTCTCCTTTATTCCCTTCCTCTTGCCCTTTGGGAGGAGAGAGGGGTTAACAGAGAGCATCTGTTAAAGGTCTAGTGGACAGCCCTGAGCCTAAACCGTGACACCTCTGTAGGAAAGAGCTTAGCCTGCAAGCTCCGAACGCCCCAGCTCGCAGGAAGCCGGGGGTGGGATAGTGCTGGCAGCGAGGCCGAGGATAATTACAGCGAGCGGGGAGCCCCGAGGGAGCACCTTTCATTGATGGAAGTAAGAAGAGGGCAGCGATTTACGGCAGGAGACAGCTTGAGAAGCAGTGCTTTTCTCCAGGCGCTGCCGGACACGGAGACAAGATTGACAACCCAGCTGCTGCCTTTCTTTGGAACATCAGCTTCGTCCTCGGTGGTCAAGCACCAAACCCTGGCTGGAGCGGCTGCAGCATCACCCAAAGCTTCCTCTGCTGGGGCAGCTTGAATGACACAAGAAGTTACCTTTACATTTTGCTATAGGACCAAAAGAACCATGTTTGCCAAGAGCTGCTGGATTCATGTTTAAGAACGGCCATAGCTTTTCCAGTCTTTCAATCTCTAATTATCTTCCCAGGGATATGAGAACGTGGAAAAAAGTCTGCCAGCTCCAGTTTTCCCTTTCAGCGCCAGCTTCTTGATGAAAAAGTCTCCATCGAGTCCGACGGCGTCGTTGACAAGCCATTTACTTTTCTCCTGTCCTGAAAAAGGTATTTGAGAACATAAAAGACTCTTGACCCTATGACATGTTTGGATGGGATCAATTTAGCAATCTCTACCTTGGTGTTCCCACGGTCTAACTGATGGATCTAGTTGCAGGTGACCCATTGGACACTCATTTCATGGCACCTCATGGACTCTGCCCAGGGAAGTGGTGGAGTCATCATCCCTGGAGGTGTTCAAAAAATGGGTAGATGTGGTGCTTCGAGACATGGTCTAGGGCTTAGGGAGATGTTTGAAGAAGGCTAGACTAGATGATCCTAGAGGTCTTTTCCAACCTGAATGGTTCAATGATTCTATGATCCTATGACCCTATGACTCAGAAACCCACAGGCTTTGCAGAGTTGTACCCTCTGCAGTACTTAGCTGGGCTTTATGTTCCTGGGTTTGATGGGCATGTTGGCAATGTGCAGATTCCTCTGCAATTCGTCCTTGCTCCTGCTTCCAATGACTGCAGCCAGGTGAGGCCTCAGAAATGCAGGGCTCTACTGTCCCACTCTGGACGCATCTTCTGTAGCTGACTGGAATAGGTGGACTTCCAGAAGGCCACATTTTCAATAGTGTCCTTAAGTGTTCCAACGTGAAGTGTTTATCCTCCAAAGATCCCCATAAAAACACATCCTCCAGCACAGCCAATATTCCCCTCATCTCGAGCAGTCTGAAGGCCACTGAAAGAGCTGGTGGGGACAGAGAGGTGGCTGGCGAGATGCTGGTGAAGTGGGGGGCAATCTCAGAAAACGTGGTGGCTTGTAAAGCTTTGCTGTGGAGCTGGCACCAGTTTTTACCACAGCCATCTACACTGGAACGTGATGCATGATCGCGTATTTTAACCATGTGGTGGTCTCTGCTGCAGGGAGCCCAACCAGTCCATACAAGAGCAAGGCAAACCCAAAGACATTTCCATTGGGTTTTGATCAAGAGCCTTGTTTCTCCTTGTGCTCCTTCAAGCACAAAGGTAGGGATAATTTACAGTCTTTTGTATGTCTTTTATTTGGAGCAACATACTCCTTTGTAGCAGCATTTGGAGATGGACCTTGGTCTGGCTGCACGACCCTACCCGCACAAATCTGATCGAATAAGGTGGTTTTGTCCCCGTTTTGCATCTCCTCATTTCCATAAGAACCTTCTCCTTTTCTTCTTTTCCCAGCAGAGAAACTTGTTGATGCCCATGAAGACAGGAGTGGGGGGCATTTTGGGGCATTTTGGCAGAGCTGCCAGGGTTCCCTGCTCCCCGTGCCAGGCTCCTCGGGGAAGCAGTGACCTCCACTGTGCTCTGCTGGGTGGTGGCTGGAGATGAGCTGGGATAGCTGACCTTCGTATATATGGAGCAGCACTTACAATTTTACATATTTATTTATTCCCTGTTTTTCAATGAAACGTAAAAAAATCTGAGCAGCACTTTAAGCATCTGGCAAAGTGTTGTACAACCAGCCTGGATCATCAGGGAGTTGGGGCTGGTATTACCCCGTTTGCTGTTAGCCCTTCATAGACGGCATAGAAGGAGGGTAGATTTAGATCAGGAAGTAGCAAGAAATTCTTCACAGTGAGGGTGGTGAGACACTGGCCCAGGTTGCCCAGGGACATTGTGGATGCCCCTTCCCTGGAAGCGTTCAAGACCAGGTTGGATGGGCCTTGGAGCAACCTGGTCTAGTGGAAGTTGTCCCTGCTCAGTGCAGGGGAGGTGGAACTAGATGACCTTTAAAGGTCCCTTCCAACCCATTCATTCTATGAATCTATGATCAATGTGAGCTGTGTAGCGCCGTGTTTGCCTGTCATGCTTAGATCCCATTACCAGAGTGAGAACATGAAGGCGTTCCTCCATGCCTGGCTACGTCTAAAACCTCCATCCTGGCAACTTTTCCATTCTCCTTTAAGGAAATTCTCCTTAAGTTACCATCCTTTTGTCAGCACCGGGCACGCTTCGTTATTAATAATTAAGCAGGAAAACTGCCTTAGTATCAGCACTGCTGACACATGTCTTGAGTTGGAACCAGGCTTCCAAAGAGCGTTGCTTGAAAGGGGTAGTTAGGGAAGCAATTTCCTCGATGGTGTGTGCTAATGCACATCTCCCAGCCTGCCTTGGAGCTGCTGGAGCCGGGGAGTCGAGCAGCTCCGTTGAACGGTGCCTCCTTGGGGATCAGCATCTTGTTTCGTCAGGGCCATCTGCTTCCAACACAGCCTCAGTCAGCTCCAAGTCCTACAACAAGCTGCTTTCATTGCTGGCTGGAAGTGGTTTGAAAAATCCGAGTGTTGTAGGTAAACATGAAGTGAGGCAATGGGATATAGGCATCCAGGGAGCGATCTCGCCGGCGGGCATTTACGGGGTGTTAGCGCACATGAAGAGGGGCCCGGAGCTGCTCACGCATCTTGCTGCAGGCCCATCCCAGGTTTGAGCTGGAGCTGTGCTCTGTGCCTGTGCCCACAGCTGCTCGGAGGGGGTGGGATGGGACATCTCTCATGTGCCGCACGACCCAGCACGCCGAAGAACCAGGCTGCTCTGAAGGCCTGGGGGGGCTCGAGTCAGGCTCTGCCCTCAACACACACGGAGGTCCCACGGTGGCAAAGACAAGTTCTGCAAATATCCACTCGCTGTGGGTGGGACGATAAGGTTTTGAGGTGCAAAAGCCTGCAGTTATATTCGCGCGGCTATCCGAAACTGGGAGAGCCCAATGAAACTGACTGCTCGGTAAGCGGTTAATAAGGTTAGTTATTGGTATGGCGAGGTTAAATAAATCCTTCTCGTCCCCTTCTTCCTCAGCTCCTCTTCCTCCCCGATTCAGCGTGAGAGCAGCCTGTGATACATTGGCCAGAGCCGCCTCTTTGAGAACTATTAGTTAAGCTGATTTATTTTGCTGCCTCTGCGTCCCTGGGGTCCCTGTGAGCCAGCTCAGGGCAGAGCTGACATCACGGGAGAGGCCGATGTCAGCGCGCTCCCAGCACAACACGATGGCGTCTTCAGGGATGAAGCAGGGTCTTCTCAAAGCAACCCCTTGACAAGAGCTGAACGAACAGGATGTGAGCGGCCCTGCCCATGCTGACCGGTGTTTCCCAGAGCATTCACTCGCACCCAGATGCGGCCACTTCTTGTCTTTCCCCTCCAGCCGCGTACCAAGCCTCTGTTGCAGGAAGAGAGAAATGTTCTTTATTTTCTCAAGAATCAGAGAATGGTTTGAGCTGGAAGAGACCTCAAAAGATCATCTAGTTCCACCCCCCTGCCATGGCAGGGACACCTCCCACTAGACCAGGTTGTGCAAGGCCCTATCCAGCCTGGTCTTGAACACATCCAGCAATGGAGCATCCACAGCCTCCCTGGGCAACCTGTGCCAGTGTCTCACCACCCTCACAGTGAAGAACTTCTTCCTAATTTCTAATCTAAATCTCCCCTCTTCCAGTTTGAAGCCATCACCCCTCATCCTATCACTACACACCCTTGCAAAAAGTCCCTCCCCAGCTTTCTGGTAGGCCCTCTTTAAGTACTGAAAGGCCACTAGAAGGTCTCCTTGGAGCCTTCTAGTCTCCAGGCTGAACAACCCCAACTCTCAGCTTCTCTTCATAGGAGGGGTGTACCAGCCCTCTGGAACAAGGATTTTCATGAGGATTTAAGCTGCAACACCTAATTTACCACTAACAAGGCTTAAGAAGGACGGGTTGTACATCTGGACAGAGAGCTAAGCCGTAAGGTGAGGTCATGCATTAAGGGTGGAAGATGAGCATTTCACAGCCTGTCCCAAAATGATGCCAGCAAAACGTGATGTACATAGAGACAGATCAGGTATTCCTGGGCCAGGATCACCTTTTCTTCTGTTTTTTTCAGCACAGAAGAGATATGTGTCCTCATCTACATGGCTTTGAAACCCTCCAGGGATGGGGACTCCACCACTGCCCTGGGAAGCCTGGGACAGCCCTTCACAACCCTTTCAGGGAAGAATTTTCCTCATGTCCAACCTAAACCTCCCCTGGTGCAACTTAAGGCCGTTTCCTCTTGTCCTATCTCTTGTTCCTTGGGAGAAGAGATGACCTGACCTGTCTCCAACCTCCTTTCAGGGAGCTGTGGAGAGCAAGAAGGTCTCCTCTGAGCCTCCTTTTCTCCAGGCTCAACACCCCCAGGTCCCTCAGCTGCTCCTCACCAGAATTGTGCTCTAGGCCCCTCCCCAGCTTCATTGCCCTTCTTTGGACTGAGACCTGAGGTCACCCCTGAACCCCAGACTGGCCGCAGGAGAGCGAGTATAAACAATTTTAACGGCTGCCCCATCCACTTTGGAAGTAGAGACCCATGTAGGTTGTTGTGGTTGGTTTTTTTTTTTAATTTTTTACTTTCCTCGTACTTCTTTTTGTGTGTTTGTTTTTACCAGGGCTTATTTGTATGAATTGTACAGCTCCATGTCACCACCCAAGGTAAGGACAACAGTAGCATCCCAGTGGCCAATTCCCACACGTTGTTTAGGAACAAATGGATGAGATGTTGTGTTTAATTATCTCAGCCTGCCTACCACGATATTTTCACTAATACTTGGGTTTAATGAGCTAGGAAATCTAGGCCGTTGTGTGCTGGTGGATCTACTCATCCTTCCTTCAGCTAAATATGTTATCGGATAGCTTCCACGGAGATGAGCAACTGCTTCCTTTGAACTCATGAACCGTCGAGATTTGCTAATTTGCTTAGACCACCTGCTTGGCTAATATTAGCACAGGCCTCTTGTTTTCTCTCTGGAGTGGTAAACAGAAACGTAAACAGTGCCTGGATGTTGCTGAGCCGAGCCACCCCGGCGTGCCGGCAGTGGAGGTCGGCCAGACCATGCCGTCAGCTCTGCCCTGGCCAAAAGACGACAGCATGGACAATGCAAAGCCCGAGAGCCTCTGCTCTCTGCCCCAGAACTTGCAGCCCTGCAGAAATGCTCTGGCTGGACCCGTGGAGATGCTGAGGTCCCTTGGGAATTGCCATATAAAACAGAATTATCCTGCTTCTCCACTCGCTCTGCCTCGTGTTTCTGCAGAGCTGGCTGGGGTGGCTCTGCTCCCTGGACATGGTGTGTCTGCAGGTTGGATGCTCCAGCTGCGTGGAAGAGTTGACCACGGAGGTGTTGAGGAGTCCCCCCAGCCCAGCCAGTTAGCCCTGGGAAAGGAGATTTGCTTCCAGCCAGCTTGGGGATCCTCCCCTCGTACTGACCTGCCCGGGAATCCGCCCCGCAGCGCACCCCGAGCTGCAGGAGGGCATTTCTTCCACGGGTCGCAGAGGTATTTTTTAATTACCATAGAAACCTCCAAACATCACAGCATCTGCTGTTACCTCAGGACCTCCCTCCTCCGTATCTGCTTCCGGGGGACACGGTGGGGAACAGGCAGCGCAGGGTCCTGACTGGATGGTTATTTTGGGGTTTATGATCCTGGAGCACGGGACAGAGTCGGTGGCTTCCACCCTTTTACTCTCGCTTGTTCGCGCGTGTTGGGGGGGACACCATCTCTCGCCCATCTGCCCGGCCTCGCGGGGCTGCGTGTGATGCTTCAGCCCTAAATATTCTTCCGATCGCTGCGATTACCGCTTCGGATGTGCAGAGCGAGGCGTTGCTGGCAAAGCCAGCTTGGCAACCCTTGGAACCAGCAACGTGCGAGCGCGCGGCGCTCTGCCCGGGGCTCCTCGTGCCGTTAGCGCCGGCGGTTTCACGAGCCCCGTGCAAGACGTGCAGATGGTGTGTCCTCGCAGCTCCACGGGCCGTCCCTCAGCGCGCCCGGGCGGCGGGGGGACTGGCGGCACCGAGGCGAGGGGAAAGGGGCTCCTTGATGGACCATTTCTTGGGATGCAGCCGGAGGAGGAGACAGATGGCTGGGGTTTGTTGGCAGGGAACCCCGCTCCCGTTTGTTTAATCAGTCACCAGACATGCTGAAAACTAAAGCGTGCTACAGGGAAACTCGTCAGCGGGGTGAGAGCGACCACTGGCGCTTGACGCACAGGAGCTCCTGGAAGCCACTTGGCAATCCTCATCTCGTGGTCCTGCTGTGGGCTCGATGCTCCCGCACACAGGACCAGGTGTTCCCGGTGGCTTCGGGCAATGTTTATCTCCCCACTATGGAGTTTTCCCCCCCGCAAAAGGGACAGGTTCGGCCACGTGCATTGCTTTAAAAAAAAACACGGGGTTTTCCTTTCTCCAGAGCACACGGCCACGTCTGGGGAGTGGATTCACCAGTGGAGGGATTCAGCCCCTGGTTTGGCGCCATCACACCATGTCTCCCTCCTTGACCATCTCCTGACACCCAAGCACGTCTCTTAGCTCCGAGCTTCCCTGTCCACAAAGCAGTGGAGACTAGGAATGGCTGCAAAGGTTCCAGTGTCACTTGTTCCCTGGAGCACCAGCTGTGCATGGACCAGACACTTGAACCTCCTCTTGCTGTGCCCACAAATAAACACGCTTCACAGCTCATAAAATCACAGACTGGTTTGGGTGGGAAGGGACCTGTAAAGGCCATTGAGTCCAACCCCCTGCAGGGAGCAGGGACATCTGCAACTAGAGCAGGTTGCTCAGAGCTCCGGCCAACCTCACCTGCAATGGTGCCAGGGATGGGGCAGCCACCACCTCTCTGGGCAACCTCAGCCAGGCTCTCACCACCCTCAGCACCAAAAATTTCTTCCTTCCTTCTCTCTAGTCTGAATCTCCCCCTTTTAGTTTAAAACCATCACCCCTTGTCCTGTCCCAACAGGCCCTGATAAAAAGTCCCTCCCCAGCTTTCTGACAGGCCCCTGTGAGTACTGAAAGGCCACCAGAAGGTCTCCCTGGAGCCTTCTCTTCTCCAGGCTGAACAAGCCCAACTCTCCCAGCCTGGCCTCCCAGCAGAGGGCTTCCAGCCCTCCCATCATTGCTGGGGCCTCCTCTGGCCCCGCTCCACCAGGTCCATGTCTCTGCTGTGCTGAGGACTCCAGAGCTGCCCCAGCACTGCAGGGGGGTCTCACAGAGCGCAGCAGAGGGGCAGGATCCCTCCCTCACCCTGTTGGCCAGGTTTTATACACTTCATAGAGCATTAAGATTCTGCTCAACATTTGCCATTGTCTTGCAAACACTTGTGCTTGGGTGTTATTCTTTTTCACTGTTTTCGTTCTGGGTCATACTGAGATCACCCATCAGCTGCATGTCTGGATTGCTCCTCCTTTGAATATCAGAGAAATAAAACCTGCAGGGGAAATAAATAGCTTGAAAAGCAGTTAGATCCATCCATCCATCCATCCA
>VZZY01025666.1:0-42822 GCA_013400335.1 Eurystomus gularis | reverse complement strand
TTATACAGTATGAAATATCCCTTTTGACAGTTGGGGCCAGCTGTCCCAGCTATGTCCCCTCCTAATCCCTTGTGCACCCCCAGCCTATTTATTGAGGTGGCAGAGTGAGAAAGAGAGAAGGCCTTGACACTGTTCAGCAAGAGCCAAAACATCCCTATGTTGTCAATGCTGTTTTGGTCACGAATCCAAAACCACAGCACTGTTCAGGCTGCTGTGAAGAAAATTAACTCCACCCCAGCCAAACCCAGTACATTCAGTAAGTTGCCAAATTCTGTTGCTCGTTTTCAATAGTAGGATATTTAGTTACTTGCATTTGAAGGAACTCACAATAGACATTTTCATGGTTTCTATGAAAGCAGTCAGATTAATATTTATGATCAGCCACTTTGATATGTGAAAGAGTTGAGAAGATGAAAGCTACATTTCCAGAAGAATGGCAATGGGCAACTCTGTAGGAAGCAAAGAACATCAAGGAGCTGTACATGGATGAAAAAGGCTGTGAAGTCATGTGCTCAGATGTATCTGACTTGGATGTGGAAATGTGGAAGTGTCGCAGCAAGAAGCAGCAGCTGTATTCTTGTGTCATCTGGGTAGAGAAGGATGCAGAACAAGTTTGCAGGCTTATATTAATTCTGCTGGAAGTTCAAGCAGTGGAACACACCAGCAAATGGGGGTGCAAAAGGATTTGTGTTCTCCTATCTGAAGCCAAGGTGAGAACTTGTAGCTAAAATCCAGGGCATATGCCAGGCACAAGGAGAAAGCAGTTTTGAGTTACCGGCAAAAGCCACTGGAAAGGGGATGCATTCTAAATATCAGTCTTTTTAATTTATTTTTTTTTCCTTTCTGTTAAGTTCTTATTATCACAGGGGGACTTTATTCATTCTTCCTTCAGTGTAATTTATGCCAGACAGCCAGGAAAACCATCTCTTAGGGAGCCTGGGTGATTAGCAGCTGGGTTGACCCTATATAGGAAAGGAGACCCAGTTTCTAACTATTGAATTGTAAAAAGGTTAAAAAACAAAGGCAGAGGAAAAACCTTTCCAGAAGCAATGGAAGAATTTTGCCTGATGCTAGGGTACTTATTAGGAGAATCATTTTAAAGGGTGAATAATTTCAGGATGGAACAGTTACCCATAGTATTTCCCTCCAGCTCCTCTATAGCAGTGTTGACAACATTCACAGTTGCTATAGGCTACTTCTTAGTTCATCCAAAACCACATAAAAGTTGCAGCACTGAGCAGTAATTAAAAGCCTGTTTCCTCTTAGTTTTGATTTGTTCTGTAACTGCAACAAGACTTGGAAGTCTCCCCAGTTTTAGTTAGCATGCTTCACTGCGGAGTTGAGATTGCATCACTTTCTTGGATTCCCAGAAAAGGGACACTCCAAGTCTGCGTAAGTGACATACATTGCACGGTGTTTTTTGGTAGAAGGGCCTGTAGGATAACGAGAAAGGGTGGTCAATGCCTGTCAGTGTTTAAGAGAAGTTTGGACACTGCCCCTGATATCACGCTTTTAACTTTTGGTCTGTGCTGAAGTGGTCAGGCAGTTGGACTAGATGATAGTTGTAGGTCCTTTTCAACTGAAATTATTCCATTCTAAATGATAATTTGGACTAATATGGACTGGATCCATTAGTCCAAAGTATAATTTGGACTGGGTCTAATAGTCATTCTACATGCGTTAAAGAAATCAATAGATAAATAGAAATTGTGCTGAACTCAGTAGCTCACTAGGGACTGTCAGTTGTTGTGGTGACCATACTTTTTGTTTATCAACATAAACAAACATAGGTTGACTTTTGCTAATTGGGAACTTCATTGAAGTTCTTGTTACTATTCTGTTTAATTAAGAATGCAGAACTTGAGGGGCTTTCCTTGGCTTTCAAGTATAGGCAGCCACAGACCTTATTAGCATTCAGAAAGCTCTGTCTCTCATATAAAAACTGTTGTGCTCGGTGGAAGAGGACGTGTTAATAAGTGCTACAAATGGGTTTGGATATCCTGTCTTAACACAGGGCAAAATTTCAGTGAAGCAGAGCAAGGAATCTCTTGCAAAACTTTCTTTGCTTTTTAATTCCTTTGGAGCCTCTACATATGCCAAGATTTCTTTGTTTATTTACAACAACTCCAACTGTTATTGTTTGCAGGATTTATACAACTGACAGTGGATGTAAAATTTCTTATCTTTAATTTGATGTCATTAAAAAAATAAAGTTTTTGTTCACCTAAAAGAAGATAATAAAAGTCAAACCTGAATTTTTGATGAATTGTTAATTGAAACAAGTGACTTTTTTTAAAGCATATTTTCTTTCTTACTGGAAAGCATTTAACTGTCATTTACAGTCCATAATAGAAGACTGCTAACTGATCCCCTTGGAGATCCAAATAATTCTGTGGGGTTAAACTAGATACTGCTTTTTAATTACCTTGTTTTGTTAGGAACAGATGGACTTTACTTCTTCAGATCATCATCCAAACAAAAAAAGAAAGGTAGCAAATCAGACAGTACTGCTTTAATGACTGTTTTGTTGGGGTGTGCATGTGTGTGTGGGTCTATTGTGATTAAAAAGAAAATAAACAAAAAAAGCCTCTTAAGTAACATGCTGCAAAAGCAGAAATAGTCATTACAGTTGGAATCAATGCAGGTCCTCTGCCCTGGGATTTCAGGATAATGACTAATGAAAAGAAGACATCTATTCTGAAATATTCACACACTTAGTTAAAAATTCTGATAATCCGTGGTGTTCTTGAATTTGGCTGATTATACTGCACAGTTCTCTTGCTAAAGCAAGCTGAGTAGCTGCCGTATAGGAGAAAAATGGCTCTGTTGCATGAACAGTGTTTGTCTTCTTGGGAGGGGGGCTTCAAGCCAGTAAGGGGTTTCAGAAACTGTATTGTCTTTCATGAAAGTCACCAAGAACTGGAGAGGTAATTGTATGATTACAAAAGGTGATAAACACTTTAAGATAAAGTGACATCTGAAAATGAGCACACTGCTGTCTTTGTCAGCACCTGAAATTTCTGTATGAAGGAGCCCTGCTCACAGAAGATCTTACACCGTGTGGCGTTTATGGTGTACTCACTGCAGATCTCTGTATCTCACCAATGACGTGCTTGGTAGTAGTTAGCATTTTTTTAATTTTGCAAAAAGTAACTTAATTTTCATGTCAACAGAATCACACACTTTTACTTCCAAGTATGATGAAATTGATGCATTTTGTCTGTACATCAGGTACTTTCCTTCCAAAACAAAAACAAAACCAAAACCAAACAAACAAAAAAATCCCAAGCTGCCTATTTTATTTGAAGATCAGAAATTATGTTATTTAATGAAATGGAGAGAAAAGAATTGTCTGCTAGCAGAGTTTCCTTTGACCTCTCTCAGCCATGTCATCTAGTGACTTTCTAATGACAGCTCAGGCACTTAAGTGGTTATAGTGAAATAAGAGGAAAACCTTCTAAAAGTTGCATTCAATTTTTTTTCCATTAAAGTTGAAAAGTTTTCTTCAGTGTTCATCTAAATTTGTTATTTTGTGAATGTGGGTGTGTGTTGTGTCTTCATTTTGCTTTTTCCCTTCCCTTCTCTCCTAGTTTAATATTAATCAGTTGTATAGAGTAAAAGGCAAATGATGTTTCTGATTTTGCAGCATTGTGTTTTGTTAGGTGCTTAGAGGTATTTGATGTGTCTTTCTCTGTCTTTTTTAAATTCCATGCATATTTCTACATTAGTAATTCATCAGACTGAATACTTTGAGAAGAAATAAGGATGAATCTGGTCTTATTTGTGTGTGGCTTTGTTGTTTTGCAGACTTAGCATGAGAATTGTATGTATATCAGAAAATACTCTTGCTTTCAAGTGCATTCATACAAATACAGTAAGCCTGATGCTAGTTACCATATTGCTACCAAAGTGGCAAGCCAGTGACTTTAATAATTGGGCATTTTCAGTCAGAACACTGCTCCCCTCCGGTGTCCTGACTCACTGTGACAAGATAACTGGCTTTTTGTTTGCACTCACCAGCTCACTGTTAACATCACTGACGTAAGTAAGATCATTGTGCTGTACTATGTGGAGGTGAAGGTTTTTTCTGTCAAAATACAGAAGTGAACAGCAGCTTATCTTCTGTTTTCATATAGACAACTAGTCTTAAGTATCTCTGAGAAGTATTCAAAACAGCAGGATAAGACGTTGAATGAATAATTATTCTTTCTTTTCCTTGCATCTCTAGAACAAAGGAAGAATTATGCACGAGACAGTGCCAGCAGCATATCCGAAACTTCACAGTATCACGTAGAGGTGAGATGAGGAGTGATATACCAATTATAGCTTCCAGTTACACGCGGTTATTTTTGCCTGCATGATTTTTGAGGATACATACGCTTGAAGGCATCTACATCTTCCAAAATATCCTGCCAGCCCGAAGTCACTTCAGAATAGATTACACTGAAATGTCTCAAATTCTATAGCTTTTCCGTAATGAGCTGAAATTCTGATGTAGAAGAATGTAAGCAAGGTTGTGTGTAGTTTGGCAAGTGGACAGCACTTCTCAATGGGATATCAATTCAACGTGTTATGTTGCCCTGTCTCTGAACCTGGCTTGTTGAAAGGATGAGACAGAGCTGAAAAACCCTGTGCTGTTGGCGAGACACACTGGATTATATTTGAAATTAATACGTTGATCAGTTATAATCAGCAGAGGTGACAGAATATTCAGAAAGAGCTGAGCATTAACCCCTAAAAGCCCCAGTTAGTCTGCTATGTTGTAGTGAAATATTTTCTGCCTGGACGGGTTCTTCCCCAGTGTTAAGTGCAAAATATGTTACTTCCTGTCTTAAGCTGCTCTGCAGAATTACTGCATGCTGCTGTCGTATTTTATTCAGGAGTAGATCTAGTTAAAATATTTAACAAAGTAAGCCTGGGTGCCCGTATGTAGCCTGTTAAGCACTTCTGGATGCAATGCCTCATTCCGTATCCTTGCTTTGGCACAAACTTTCTCCCATTGCCATCAGACCACTGTCATGGGTTAAAACAAGTCTTGCAAATATCATAGATTCTCAGCTCCTTTTTACTGGGTTTTAAATTGGCTGTAAACTGTGAGATCATATGAAAACAGTCTTAATTTCAAGTACTTCTATCCTATGATGTGCTTGCAAATGAATACTTGTGTTGCTTTTAATTGTCTGCCTATTTTTCTTAGGTTTCTTCACAATGGTTTTGGTATTCTACTAGCATAAAAATTAGGATTTGTGTTTGGAGTCAAATATTCCTGTGTGAGCAGCCAGTACAGAGTTTGTTTTGCTTTAAGCACTTTGATTATATGCAGCTTGTATCTACTCTCCTGGATGTCATTACTAAGTGCTGTTATCATGTAAGAGAAGAAAGCACACTTAACACTACTTCTTTTTCTTTTTTTTTTTCTTTTTTTTTAGAAGGTTACTTAGATGTGCAGGCATATGTTAAAAACGAATGGCTGTAACCAGGTCTTCAATAAGAATCCAAAGCTGTATTTATGCCTGGATAAAATGAAATAATTTTATGGGTTTTCTTGCATGGTTGGCATGTTGAAGGAGAAATTTTCAACCCCATAATGACAGGGAAGCTAACTGAGGTTATGTCTGTGAGGCAGTATTTAATTTCTAGACTACTGATTGAATCTGGAGGATATTCCAAGTAGATTGTGAACAGAAGTAGTTGGTATACTACATTTCTACTGTGATCTGCATAAAAGAAATGACTAACCTGTCCATAAGGTATCCCCGTCAGATGCAACCCCATCATGGTTGCCATCCGCATGCTAGCTGGCAGCTCTGGAAGAGATGGGAGCACTCCAGGCCAGGGTGGAGGTGGAGGTACCTTGGCAGGATGTTTCTGGGAAGCTTCTGCTGAGGCTTCCTGCGTTCAGCTTGCCAGGAGAGACAGGTTTTCACTCCTCAAGAAAGCTAATTAAATACTCAGGGTTTAATTCTAGCTTTGATACCTGAAAGATTTCAGAATGTGCCTTCAAGTCTAACCACTTACTTTGAGGAAATGACAGAGGATGACAAACAGTGAGTTTTTAAAATCCATTGACTTAAAGTGACATTATAGACTAAACAACCTCCTTATGGCTTATTGGTGGGATCTGTCATACACAAAGGCACTTTTATTCATTAATAATTTGTATTGCTATTCCCTGGTAATTTGAATACTGATGCTGCCGAGCAATAAGGAAAATTACAATGATTTTTTTTAAAATGTATGTCCTGTTCACTAGCACTTGACCACCTTTGTTCTGGACCGAAAAGAGGCAATGATTACAGTAGATGATGGAATAAGGAAGCTGAAATTGCTGGATGCCAAAGGCAAAGTGTGGACTCAAGATATGATTCTTCAAGTGGATGACAAAGCTGTCAGTTTGGTGGACTTGGAATCAAAGGTAAAATCTGTGAGTGGCAGTCTCATTTTCAGAGAGAGAGAGAAAAAAGGGGAATGGGCAGAAAAATCATGTACGTGAGATTCAGTATTTTAATTAGCTTATTATCACTTTCTCTTTTTAACTCGTGCAGCTTTTCTGAGATCAAGACGCTGTATAGTAAGGTGGTGTTTTCTGTTTTTTTTTTCTTTCTTTCTTTCTTCCGGCAGAATGAACTGGAGAATTTTCCTTTAAGCACAATTCAGCATTGCCAAGCTGTGATGAATGCATGCAATTACAATTCAATTCTTGCATTAGTTTGTAAAGAACCAACCCAAAACAAGCCGGATTTACATCTTTTCCAATGTGATGAGATTAAGGTAAGATAGTAATGGAGATCTGCTATGGCTTATTTGAATAGGGGAAATTTTATGAATTGGCAAGTACAGTGGATAAAATCAAATGAGCTGATTCATAGAAAATAATTCTGTTCTTTTATTCTTACAAATATGCTTTAAGTTTAATGCACTTATGATATTGACACTGCTTTTAGTATGTTAATAAAAGTAGTGTAGTATGTCTTGGAAGTGAGTAGTCCAGTATGTAAGCTGAATCCTTAGTTCATATTCAAATCTATCATTACTGTAAATATAGATTCTTGGGCTCTGTAGGTGTTCATTTAGGTTTGCAAATAAGTAAAGGTCTGGAATATGTATATGGTTTGCGTTCACACTTCTGAAGAAAGTAGAGTAAAATAGTTTGAGTTCTCTCAGATTTATTTTATAATCTGCAAAGAATTTATCCAAGCCCTGAGTCTTACCTAGTCTTTCCCCTTTTTCTGCTTTTTTTGTCACTAAACAATTAAACCTTCTCTACATTCTCACCTCTCTGTATCTCTGCTCTGCTGGAGAGATGATGAAAAGAAAAATACTAGTTGCAGGAGGGGCAAAACAAGGGAAGGGATTGTTCGTCTTTCATTAAAATATTTCCTTCAAGCATGAATAATTTTTAAAATGTATTCTGCAATACTACTTTATTTCCAGGGTGATAAATTTTAATTTCTATTAGTTACTCTATATAATTGGTATTTCTTTAAATTTCAATTAGTAATTTAATGGGGATTTAATTCCTTTGTAGTAGTGCATATAATTGTCTTAAAACAACAGATTGCTAATCACACTGTGCAACCATTTTGAAATTGATAGCGTGAGAGTGGTATGAAGATGTGATTCATTGCACAGAATTTGCAGTTTCAATGTAAACTGGGATCCTGTGAGAAGTTCAGGTGGCATTTTTGAGGTCTGGTTGGACCCAACTTCCCAAAGTGTAGAGGTGGTCTCTTCAGACTTTCATCTTTTGAAGGTGTTCCTCTGTGTACAAACAAAAATGCAGAGCATTCTTCTGAGTTATTGTTTGAGCCTGTGACCATACCCTAGGCTTTGTTCCTTAGCCATGAGACTTGGCTGGTTTTGAAAGGTTAGGTCTTTCTCCCTTGTCTTTTTCCTGCTTTTGTTTAGAAGTTACCATGAACCTCAGGAATCTCTGCAATAAAAATTTAGTCAAAATCAATATTTTCTAAACAAATTGTTAAATATCAAGACCATGTTTAATGGAATTCTGTGTTTAAGTTCCTCAAATGCCCTGAAGTTTTTGCTGCTAATTCTTTAGCAGTAATGTATCCCTTGTCCATATTCTGTACTGCAATTCATTATAGCATGAGAAATTCCTTAGTACCTTTGGATTCAGCAAAGTCTTCCAGTCCCAACAGAAATTACATATTCTCCTCCAAAAGTTACACACCTCTCCATTAGGAGAGTACTAAGAAAGATGTGGACCTTGTAGAGCAAGCCAGACGCTGACAGATTTGGGCTTTGACAGCCTGTGTAGTAAATTAATTTGTCAGCTGAAGACATGTAACAGAGCATTCTAAATCCTGCGAGAAGCTGTGACCTATTTAACACAAGATCTATTAAAATAATGCCTTAGATGTGCATCAAAATTTCACTTGTGGGCCACTGGTGGAGACTGACTGCAGTTATGGAGAGGCAGGAACCTACAGATTAGGAAATATTCTGAAAAATTCATCTTCTGTTTCATCAAAGACAAATTGGAGGCTATTGTTATTTCTCAAAGGAAACTATCACTACAATTTTTTTTCCTAATCCTTTATACTGCTACTACTACCTATAGTAGATTTTTTTTATACTATGTCTTGCCACTAACATACTTGAGAAAAACAAAAGTGATGTATGCAGAGGCGAAAAAATAGCTTATGCAATAATGGTTGACTTGACATAATTACAGCTGTTCAGACAAATTTAGTATCAAGATGACATACTCATCTGATGATAATGCTTGAGGTTGGAACAGTGACAAAAATACCAACTCCCAGACAATAGCATTGTGTATTTCTTCCTTCCGTTTATGTGTAAAATAATTTATCCCAGAACTTTTAAATAAATGGGATTTGGTAAGGTATTTAGAAATCTAAAGATGCCCTAAAAAAGTGCCTGAGTACATATTTATTTCATATATCTGGATAGACAGTCTAGCTGGTAACTGATGGTTTCTGCTTTTGTCTCTTAGGCTAGCTTTATTCATGAAGATATTGAAAGTGCAATCAGTGACAGCAAAAGTGGGAAACAAAAAAGGAGGCTTGAAACACTGAGGTAATAAACCTATCTTCTTGGCATTATATAGGATCACCACATAGTGTTACGGCGTTCAGAAGCTCTCCAAGTCTGCCTGCTGTCTTTTGCTCGTTTTGCTAGTTGGTAATATACTTCCAAAACCACGTGTAGAGGCCTTGCTTTAATAATTATCTTGTGCTCTCTCCATTTACAGCATCACTTTTACCTTTCCTGATTCCCCCGTTAGTGACAGGAACAGCTGGCATCAGTACCACTTGCCGGAGAATAGCATTGCCTGTCTCAGTTCTGCCTATGTAGCAGTTCAGAATTTAAATTAAAAACATAAATTCTCCATAACTCCAAGTAAATAAGATCGTAATAAAAGGTTTGGGGATCTAAACATGTTAAATAAAACAGCAACTGAAGATTGAATAATCTCCCTGCCTTTCTGTTTAATGATACTGAAGACTCCTTGTTTCCCTGGCTTAGCTACCTCTTAAATTCTGAAAGTTCTCCTAGAGTAATGGACACTCCTATAAAAAGAAGACAAAAACTGAACTGTGTCCAATCCGTCTGCAGATTTAAAATTAAATAAGTAGACTTTACCATTTGTGAATGAAATACAAACAGGTATAAGCACAAAGAGGCAATCCAAAAAGACTCAAACACGTTGGATGTGCTGGGAAACTAATGAGATTTAATTGGGAAAAGAATGTAGGTCAGTACATCTGGTGGGAAAAATAATCCGAGACATCAGTCTCCAAGGGCTGTGAGGCCAAGAGGTCATGAGTGTGTGACAGCTTAGCGCCAGTTATTCGCTGTCATATCATGCACATGCTGGCATCTGGTCACGGGGAGACACCCTCCTGCCTGACATTGCATTATTGAGTCGCTGCAAGATTATTGACATGTAGAAGCGTGGGATGTGTGGAGAAGAGTGCCCAGGAGACTGGAGAAGGAAAAGTGAAGGAAAGTCTTTTTTTTTCTTCAGTGCTCAAAGACTAAATAACACTTGACATTCTGTGTTGCTGTTGAATTCCATGAATAATGTAAGATTATAAAGAGTTGAATTCAAGGTGAAGATCTTGGTTTTTAAACAGGGATGTGGAGAAGGGATGAGATGCGTGTTTGGCAGGAGTTGTTGGGATTTTTTTTTTGTCTGTTGGTATCAAGTTGCAAAATAACTTCAAAGATCTCTTTCCTTATGGTATTTAAAACTACATTAAGAACTGGAAAAGTGCAGATGGGAACACTGATACATTTGTATCAAGACAGGATGAACAGGCCACTGTTATAAAAAGGAAAATCAGCCTGAAAATTTAACTGCTTTTGTTGGTAGGGTTTTAAGAAGCAGGTGGTTGGCAACCTATCAAATTTAGGCAATAGAGAATCAATTGTGATGATTGGAAGGTAACTTCTGATGAAGACTTTCACGCAGAAGGACAGTGCAGCCATTAAACTGCATGTGGTGATTAAGATGCGGCTCACTAAACCCAAGTGTCTGAATTTACCTCTAAACTGGCAGGGCTCTAGACATCATGTTCTGTGGCACTGCTTGGGGATTTCCCATGTAGCCAGGTGACAAAGATTTGCTAACCTCATCATGGAGAGGGTTCTCTGCTGTATTTCACATATTTACACATCATGGCCTTGAGTACTGCTTAGCAGCAAGTCCATAGTATGCTCAAGAATAGAAGAGGTCCTTGTGAAGTCTCCTTGTCTTCTCTGATTAAGCACTAGAAAACAGAACGTTTTTCTTTCAAGTGTCACTTGGGGGCTTTCTTCTGTTCCTCTAGAATGATATCCAAAGCCGACAGTGCCATCCCCCCACCACCACAGGCTCCTGCTCCTGTGCCACCAGGGACCATCACCCAAGTGGACGTGAGAAGCCGTGTGGCAGCGTGGTCCGCGTGGGCTGCTGAGCAGGGAGACTGTGAGTATTCCTAGGAGCCCGCTGCCGCACAGCGCGGTGCCAAACAGTTATTCTGGGCAGTAGGTTTTTGTGATGCTCACTCATAAGAAAAATAATTTGGAAAGAACACTTTCAGAACGGTTACAGTCATTGAATCCGGACACAAAAATGGTTGTACCAGGTCAAACTCCTGTCCCTGCTGAGAGCAGACAGGATTATTCTCCCAGCCTAGTTTGAAATGCCTCAAGCCACAGTTGCCTGATCTGAGGAATAAGACCTGACTGGCATAATCTGATTTGTCATTTACTTGCACTTGCCCATTTTCTGAATTGCTGTCCAGAGCTTCTTTTACTTGTTTAGCTGGGTGGGCGTGTGGGTGACGGATTTTAGCTGGGGCTTTTTTGTGAATGTAGTCACATTCACAGTAACCAGTACTGTCACAGCCCTAGTGATTTAATGATGATCTCTTTAGTAATAGGGAGAGGGCAGGCCAGATACTTCAGACAATTAAAAGATATAATCATGGATTAAAAGCTGACGAGACATCAGCAATATTTACTTATTTTATATTTATCTTTCTAATGGCCTATATGGCTAAACTAGTGTTCTTTTTTTATTGGAAGGGTTTTTATGTTTTTTTCTTTGTGTTTGTTTTTTTTTAAGCCCAAATCAAGGAATGCTGCAGCATTTCTGATGGGTTTGGGTTTTTAGTTTGGTTTTTTTTTTTAATCTTTAAGAGAAACATTTTTATTTTCATGAGATTTCTTTAAAAAGTATTTAGAAGCAAAAAAGTTCCTTCTGTAAAACAGACTGCATTAAGGGAATAATCTTGGTTAAGGTGAGACCTTTTTCAGTTTGTTATTTTTTAATAATAGACACTAAAATTCTAGAATTAGAAGCCATTAACCATGGGGTCTATTATTTTTGGTTTATTAAACTGTATCACTGAACAAAGTACACAGCTATGCAAAGAGAACAACTAAAAATATTCAGAGAAACTTGTGACATTAAGAATGTCTCCATCTGCTAACCTACAGTATTACTTCTATCTTGAGTAAAGGCTAGTTTCTTCTCCTCTCTGGCGACTTCCCAACTTCAGAAAAATTTCAGTAGTTTGTCAAGTGGTCTGTCTTGCCAGACCACTTGTGAACCTGAATTACTGCAGATCCACTCATGTGGATCTTTCCTAAAATGTATGTACTAAAATCCCGCCTGTTAACAAAAGCAATAGAGTATTTAGCGAGACTTAAAAATGTACACCCTGGTACCGGCTTTCTGTGGTTAACTTGATTTATGCAGCAAAGTTGTCGGAAAGCGCGCACCTAGGCTTTTTTTGTGAGACATGGCAGGATAAGGCATTAGGGTGCAAGATTTTCAGGTTGTGTGGAGTCCTTAAAGTGAATGGTACAAACATTTTCCTTCTTTTTCTCACAGCAGTCTGGTTTCAAGCATAAGCTGTTGAGGATGTTACTAATTCTGTGTATGTTGATGTATTATGCTCTTCTTCCCTTTTCTCAGTTGAAAAACATAGGCAATACCATGATCATGAAGAAACAGCAGAGATGATGGCAGCCAGGATTGACAGAGATGTTGTAAGTGGAAAAGCTACAAGCAATATTGCTTCATGTCTGTGAAATTTTGCAGCTCTACGTTGTAGGAAGGCTCTTCTCACATGGGGAATTCAGTTCTGGAGGAAAGCCTTCCAGGCAGCTTATGTTTGTGTGGTAGACCTTAAAAATGAATAGGTGGTCATTCTTTTTGTTACTTTCTTTCTTTAAAAGAAAGGAAAAAAGTACTGAGTGTTGATGCAAAGTTTTTTTTCTGTGAAGAGCTAGGAATATAAATACTAATTTTATGTGCTAGACCAAATTCAGCAAACTATGTAAAGATAAACTTAAATTTCATTAATTTAATGTGACTTCTGTGCAATATCTGGAAAATGAACATAATATGGTCATTTCTGATATTGCGTATAAGCAACAAGATTGGGCAGGCCTTATGATGTATGCAATATCAAATATTGCCCCATTTGTCAGTTTTAACTTTCTACTTTTCTACTCTGATGTTGCCCTCAGCAACATCTAAGAGTCTTGAGGAAAGCATGTTGGGGCCTGCTGAATTGTTGTATACATGTTTTCCCCAGGGGCTCTGTCATTCCCCTCCACTTGCTCTTTGAAAATAATTCTTCAAAGAGTACTTCTATAAAACCACATTCTGCCATTCAACAAACACCTTAATACTTTGTACTAAAGGAGATTATGAAGTTACACTGTTTAGGAAAATGCTGTCCTACACAAATAATTAGAATTTTTTCATGTGTTGTCAGAGAAAATGTGACGTGTGAGTGAATTGCATAATTCAAATCTGAATTTAATTATCTGATGCTTTTATTTTTGAAAAACTTCCAGTGGCCCTAAGTTTTTAAAAATCTAAGATTAAATAGTTTACAGGTGCCTAAAGCTAGGAACATAATCACTCTAAATAAGCAATGTTCTAGCATGGACTTTTTTCTGAGGAAGCTGTTGGTGTCTGAGAGTGTAATCATTTGGATTTCTGCAGTATTTCTGCTATAGGTTCTGTAGAAAAACTGTTACTTTTCTTCCATAGCAAATTCTGAACCATATTTTGGATGACATTGAGTATTTTGTTACCAAACTTCAAAAAGCTGCTGAAGCATTTGCTGAACTTTCGAAGAGAAAGAAAACTAAGAAAAGTAAAAAGAAAGGACCTGGAGGTAGGAGTTCTTGCAGTGCACAATTTTGTTCTCTAAGGATCATCAAAGTAGCCATTCATTGTCATGAATGTAGCAACTTTTTTTTCACTTTGAGCACTGAAAGTCCTACGCAGTATATTCTTAGAGGGAAACCTATGAAAATAATTTGCTTAATTCAGTGGGTAGTGACTAGAGACTGTTGTTGTTCTGTATTTACAAACTTCTGTAAGTTAGTAAATTTATTTTATATTTATGTTTACTATACCTGTAATATTTATAGAGGTTATATACCATGTAGATGGATATATAAAATCTCATGTTGTTCACCAGAGGGAGTCCTTACTCTCCGTGCAAAACCACCACCTCCAGATGAATTTGTTGATTGCTTCCAAAAATTCAAGCATGGCTTCAATCTTCTGGTAAGTGACTGCTAGTCATATGGTGGTGTGAGGCATGCAGTAACAGGTTTTTTTCCTGGAGTAGTTGATGTTAAGTATAGCATGATCTTTGTTTCCCCCACCACTACCAACTAATTTAGGTGTCAGTTTTTCTGTATTGATTTTCCTATGTCAGTAGTTTTGAAGTGAAGTAGTAAAATTCTGGGGAAAGATAGAGGGAAGAATCAGTAACACAGGAGACTTGTGTTGTAGTTATTTTTGAGTTTACCTATAGTAGATTGAGTGAAGGAAAGTCGAGGAGTTGTTGGGATAGACTCCCCTGCTAGAGCTGCAGAAGGTTATCTTATCTTTGGGAATATATTTATCAAGTCTTTGGCCTTATGTCATAAGTTTGCTGGTGCCTTGTCCATATAAAGAAACCTTATGGATCTTAAATGCCCTACTGCTGCCAGCTGTGCAGAGGTGGCCATGCCATCGAGGGAGTTGGGAGCCTGGCTCTGCATTGTCTTGGTCTCTACTGCTCTTTCAGAAGGAGTAAACCCACAAGTATTCTCCTCAAGAATGCTGATATACCTGGAAAAATAATCCTTGGTCCTTGGCTGACACACAGGAAGATAGATCAGCTGATACCTGGCTGATCTTGGACATTCACCTTTTCATTCTGCATCCAAGGTTGAATTGAGACAAGAGCAGAGTTTGGCCACCTCTAGCCTAGGCTGGCCTTTGAGCCAGATTTGGGATGCTGTTCCTTAAGGGCTCGAAGCAGTGACTAGATGAGCATTTTTCTTCTTCAGCATTGTTGTATTTCTTCTTTTCCTGGCTCTTTAAAGCCTTTTACTTGGGGAATTTGAGTTTAGATCATAAAAGAACTTCTAGGAACGTCTGTTGGGATCATGGTTCTGTTGCATGCTTGCCAGCATCACCAGCTGTGGCCTTAATTCAGTTCTATTCAGCTATGCCCATCAAACTCTCTGTCCTTGTTGCCATCATTACATAGGACCTTTCTGCCCTCAAAATGCTCCATCCGACAAATTACTGTTGCTTTATAGGTTCTCAACAAGCACAGATTCTAATTCAAGGGCCTTCTCCTGGCATCTCCTCTTCTGCAAGTGCTATTAAAGGAAGGCAGCAAGTGGGATACCTTCAAAGCATTTACCTTCAGATACTGACTGTCCCTTCCAATTGCTGGGGAAGCTATGCCAGTGGGGAAAATTGTCCTTGCGTTCACCGAGTCAAATCAGCTTTTTTCTTCCTCATAGGGAATGAATTCTGATTGCAACAGCTCTATGAGAATTTTATTTTAAAAAAAACTCCTATATTGAATGCTGTGATTCTGACCTTAAAGGATTACTGTTTTGGTGGGATGTCTTAGAACATGCTGATCCTTCTCAGCAATAGTGCTTGGAATATTCATGTTTCTCCATTCTTACTTCTTACCACATTCTGCATTTAAATTAGTCTTTCACCCAATAACAATTTATAGATCTTTGAATCTTTGTCTTCTGTGCAGGAGAAGAAACAGTTCTTGGTTTGGCGCTCAGCAGTATCTAGGACTTGGTTTCTAACATTGCTCTTGGAAACCTGTGCTGTAGCAGTGCTTTACTTCAGCATCATTGCAGGACTCACAAAAGCCTGAAATTTTACTTTCTGGTGCTTTATGTCAGACATGGAAAAGTGTACAAAATGAAAAATCTAGTTTAAAAATAAAATTAATAGCTAGAAGAATAAAATCTTTGCCAATAGAATGGAAACTGTTCTAAAATACCGTGCTGAAAGGTCCTAGAAAATGCCTTCCATCTGTTAAAGAAACTTTAGAAAGACAAAAAGAAAGTTGTTATGACTGAAGAACAATGTATAGGAAGTTATTGGAGGTAAAATCATACCCTTCTTCTTTCTTCATTTGGAGGCACAGTCTGGAAGGCTAGATGTAAAAGCAGAATGAGGTTAGCCAAAAGCAGTTTGAAAAACAGACAGCAAGATGCTATAAAAATTGCTATAACTTTTCAAAATGCATTCTGGCATGCTTTTTACTTCTGGAGCCTGCAGGGCCAATGGGTGATCAGTAAATAAAAGAAATCCTCCAAGAAGCTCTATCATATGTTTGGGGGTTTTTTAATACATATATTTACTTGGAAAAGCTTGATAGTGGACAATATGTTCATTTTTTATGGGCAGCACCAGAGATTATCTGTTTCAAGTTGAAGAACTGGTAATGTGTTAAAGAACAGCAAATCAAAGTGAGGTTACAGGCAGATGAATAGAAGCCCTGTTTGAATGGGCACTGTTCATCCATTTATTCCAAAAAATATGACAGCAAACCACACAGTATGTGTATAACCTCTCTCAAACTGCCTTTCTTCTGAAAGAAGCGGTTAAGGTAATGCTGATAATCTTTAAATTCTAAAAGGACCTGAGGGACTATGACAACCCGCTACCCCAACAGGAGATGCAGTTTGCAGGCAGGTATATTAAATTGAGGGAGAAGCAAATGTGCATCTTGCAAAACAAAATAACGTCTATAAATCCATAAATTTCTTTGAATTTTTTTTCATTTATTTCCAAAACATATCCAGCAAATTTGCACACCCTGAAGTTCTTAAAGAAACTGAGCTACTGTATGTAAGAATGTAGCTTCTTAGATTCACGCTTGGTGAAACAGAAATTAAGTTCTATGATTAAATGCTGGTTCTCAAAGTGTAGTAAATACGGCAGTGGAGTCCCACACATGCCTCTGCAGGGGCCTTTGCTATCCAACATATTCACAGGTGTTCTGGCAAATGGGGAGTATACAGTCTACAAATGTAGAAACATCTTATGATAGCAGATAAAGTGACAGATGAAATTCAGTATTGATAGATATGATGGAGTCATGGACAGGTGGGGAAAAGTCTCATATATAAACTAAATCAGAAGAAAATTTTCAAGTAATACAGATTCCTGTGAGAAGGTCATTCATGTTCAATAGTGATCAGCAAAGCAAATGTTAAGAACCATGAGAAAAAAAAATTAACCAATAAAGAGCATCAATATGCCATTATATTCCCTGGCCTTATTTTGTTCCCAGTTGAAGAAGGTACAGGGAGGACAAGAACGCTCACAGGAATTACTTCAGCTTGTAAAAGACCAAACAGAGGAAGGATGTAATAAAGCTGTAAATGATTATGAGCATCACTGGGAGAAGAGAGCAGAGAAGATTTGCTCAGTTTTCATTTGGAAAACCACAGAATCCTAATGAAACTAAGAGAGGGCAAATTTCCAAAGGAGATGCTTCTTTACAAAGCATATAATTCAGTTGCAGAACTTCTTGGTTTTCACAAGAAGTGCTAAAGAGATACCTGGATTCAAAAGCAGTTGGATGAATGAGCACATGCAGTAGCAGAGGTGGGCTTAGGCAGACCTGTGGTCTGACCAGGGGTGGCCATTCTTATGCAAAGTATTTATTGTCATAGAAGTTAAAAGTTTCTTAAAAATGTATCGTTTTCCCATTCCTTCAGGCCAAATTAAAGTTCCATATCCAGAATCCTAGTGCAACTGAACTGGTCCATTTTCTCTTTACACCACTACATATGGTAAGCTTTTATAATTTTCCTAGTGTTTTCCTTCAGAACTCTTGTATTTTTACACGCTGTAACCTTTTCAAGGATAACAAGATTGAAATGTTGTGTCCCTGGACAATAAATAAGGAGAAATGTGTGTATCTCAGGATAAGGTTCTTTTTAGAAAATAATTTATATCCTTCTCTGTGTGCATTTCCATCTATTAAATATATTCATTTAAACCATCTTTAGCTTTGTGTGTTTTACAGTTTGCCATTACAATTTTTAATTAACAACAAAAAAATGAGACACTTTAAATAATGCAGGAGGAGAGTTGAAAGCATAGCCATATGTCTATTTAATGGGAGTATGTGTGGTTTTGATCAGCAGAGCACGAATAACATTGCCAAAAGTAGGTCTAAATATAAAATGGCTGGTGACCAGATCAGCAGTTCTTCTGCAATAAATGATTGAGTTCATCTGCAGAACATTACGAGACATTGTTAGCTTCTCAGGAGTTTTCAGAGGATTGGGAGCAGTGGTGGTGTTTTTCTGAGTAATAAATGTTTCCTAGCAGCCACTGTAGGTAACCCACGTTCACGGTAACTTCCTTACTGACGATGTTATGTTCTTTGTATTTTCATACTTGAATTTAGGTGGTACAGACGACAGGAGGTCCAGAGCTTGCTGGTACAGTACTCAGCCCCCTCTTAACAAAAGACACGATAGACTTCCTGCGGTATACCGTTACCAGTGAGGAAGGACAGTTATGGATGTCGTTGGGTGACACATGGACCAAAGCCAGGTGAGAAAAAGCCTTTGCATATTTTAAAGGTGATCTCTATTGACATTACCTTAACCAAGTTTTCCACCCTCCAATAAACTCAATATGAATTTGTTAGGCTTTGGACTCTTCAGAACTGTTATTGGAATTTTTTGGAAAGGAACTCTTTAGCCTCAGTGGGATTTGGGAGTGGATTTTAGGGGTCTCAAGGAGCAAGAAAATGCAGACAAATTTTTGTTTTGTCCATGGTATCAAGAACCTCTTGACACAACCTCTTCATTAGAAATCAGTTTGAAGGAGCTGCAATAAAAACTGCCAAAATATTGAAGAACAGGATACAGGTTTTATTTTCAATTTCAAATAATTATCAAAAGCTGAAAATTTATAATGTCTTTATTTCTTCAGAAGCACCACAATGCTATAAAGAAAATGCTTATGATTTTAAAGTGATATTGATTGGCTGAACCATGTTGCATGTGCATGCCCTACACACTGCCTGTAATGGATTCACTGTTACGGTTAGGCATAGCTAAAAATTAACTTTTTAATGTATTTATTGTTTTTAAGCTAAGTATATTGTTTGAAATTAGTTAGTAAATAGAACATGCAAAAGAAAAAGCTTAAATTAGCAAAGTGTGGCTTAACTCTGTAACCTGTGGTAGATAAGTACATTTGATGGTGATTAAGTATGCAATCACTTGGGCTGGAAATGGGTAGCGTATTTTGTGTTTATCCATCCTCATTCTTGGAATTGAGATTGGAATATAAACATGTACTGAGTGGATTTTTTAATTGATGGATTGATTGATTAAAAAGTAGTTGAGTGTTTTGCTGGTAAGGAAGGCTACATGGAAAGCCCTAGAGCATGGAGTGACAAACACCCTCAGAGTAGGGATAGTGACATACATGTCTTTCCCTTCCTTAATCTCACGCTGCTATAGGACCACGAACATACAACTTCATCCTTTGTGCCTATCATTCAACTTGCTACTACAAAATGAGCTGGAAACAGGAATTGCAGCTCCTCATGACTGCCAGAGAGCTCACCCCAGCAAAGCTCCATCCACTTGCCTTTACTTGCTTCAAGCTCTGCTGGCTTCATAGCAGCTTATGGTAGGACTGGCAGTGGAAATTGCCTCATAGCATTGGAGCCCCATGCAGGGAAAAGGAATCATTGGGTAAAATAATGGGCGCCTTGTCTTGGGAAGTGCCATCATCATTTCTTTAGTCTGTCCTGAAAAAAGTTTAATGGAAAGAGAAGTAGCTTATGCTGGGCCGTGAAGAATGAAGCACTTAGAATACATATGGTTGACCCCTGCAGATTAGAAATGATGGTGTGAATGATCTCAGCATCCAGAGATACACTGTGGTGTGATGTGATTCGTAGCAGGAGAGGCGAATGACAGAACTTGAGGGTTACTGATCTAGCTCAGGCCTGCAAATGGGCTAGTAATTGCTGACTGCTTCTGCAATTTGCGTGACTGACAGCATTTGTCCCTCAATTTTGAGCAGTGTAACCAATGAAACTGTTTAAAGACTGTAATGTGCATTCCCATTTCTCTTGCAGCTGTGAAGATACAGTAATTTATATTGTGGGACAGTGTGTTAAATACAGTGTAAAGGCAGAGCATGAAAGTGTTTAAGAATTTTGTATTGCAATAAGGAATGCTAATGGAGCTCTGAAAAGTAATGCAGTATTTTAAAAAGATCAGCTTGGACTATGAAACAGCAAATGTGATAACTCTTGTGTCTTGGGTTTTTTCTGTCAGCAAAAGCTATTGTTTAACTTTTTCTTTTAGGTGTAGCTAGGCCCCCTAAGCTTCCATGCTTCATACCTGCTTTCAGACTTTCTTATAAGGCAGGCTGTTTTTTTTGAAGTCTTTTGTCTGGTACTTTAACACAAATAAACCATTGCAATATTTTCCCCCATCTAACAGTTAAATCCTTAGGTTTGTTTGTGATTGATTCTTCTATTAATCCTGTGCTACAAGACAGAAATTTGTGTTTTACCAATGACAAATCTTTATGGCAGGAGCAGCTTCTTTCTGCAGGGCACAGCAGAGAGCATGGTTGTGGTCAGTAAGTGTTTTCTGCAGATTTTGTGTGTTCTAGGACAGTTCTGCCTGGACTGTAATCTCAGCCTCACTTCTATCCTAATAAAAATTCTGAAGCATTTCCATTTCTAGGAAATGTATTAAACTGATATTTGTATGACCCTTGATACACATCTCTGATTTACCTTTAACACAGAGCGGATTGGCCTAAAGACCATTTTATTCCGCCTTATGTTCCCCGTTTCCGAAATGGTTGGGAGCCTCCTTTGCTGAACTTCACGGGAGCTCCAAAGGAGCAAGAACTCAATCACTTGGCTGAGTCTGTGGCAAACGTTGCAGAGCAACAGCGGAAGCAAGAAATGAAAAGACTGTCAACTGAGGTGGGTTACTTGCAACAGCGTTTTGTAAATTAGCTGAAAAGCAACACCAACTGCTTCCTTCATAAAGAAAATATTCGGTGAACAAATTATTGTTGGAGAAACTGTGCTCTACTGCTACATCAGTGCAAGCTGAATATGCTTATATTAAAGTTATGTAAAACAAAATACCTGTTCAGCCACCAAAAACGCAATTAGGAAAAATAGAAGGGTTTTGCCTATTGCTCTCCTTGAACTTGGTGCACTTTCCTGCCGCCATTGGGAGGACAGTCCAAGCCCCTAAGATTCACTTTGATTCTTGACTTACACTTTCAGATTCCGTTAATTTTTATCACATCTACTGCAGACAGAATTTGAACGAAAACATTCTCAAATGTGTATCCATGCACAGACACACAGACAAAAAAGAAGGAAAAAAAAAAAAAAACCCACCACTTTTTAGGGAATTTTGGATTTAAACTGCTTCTTCGAAGATGTGGAATTTAATATTCCTTTCATTAATTTTGTGATACTTTTACTGTATTGCAATAAAGTATTTGAAGGTGCTATCAGAGTAATGCCATGCCAGGTAATTTAGGCCTACTTCTGAAAAACAGCTTCCAATTAGAATTATTGCACAGGAACGTTTTTCCCCATCCTGTTCTCCCAAGAAATGTCATTAATTTAGTAAAACCTGGGTTATTCTATTTAGATATTGGAAACATGCACCGCCATCGAAAGCCTTCAGAGAAACTAGACTGCATTTTCTGACCAATTTTCTAGTCAGCCCCTTTGTTTCTCAACAAAGATTCTACTCCTTAACTTTTTCAGTAGGATTGGTCACAAGACATACTTTGATTTTTGAGTAAATTTTAAGAATATATTTGGATTTTGTTGCTTCTTAATTCACAAAAAAAGCTATTGCCTTTTTAAACATAGAAAATTTTTCATTTTTGAAGCTTTCTGTTGTTGGGAAGACATGAGCTTTAATTTAAAATTTTAATTTATTTTTCTATGCCAGTTTTAGTTTAAATCATTAACCAGTCCAAGGAACTCAGTTAGCAGCTATGATATAGAAGTGCAGCTAAGAATTTTCTAGGTTCAATCCGTAGTCTTTTCTCTCTTCAGTCTAAACCAGTACTATATTTGGAGTACATCTTAACACAATGATCCTTTATTTTATCTTAAATTCATAATATATATTTTTATCTGTTGATGAAGAAATGCATATATGGAAGAAGATTCAAGGAAAAGATTATTGGCTATTATGGGATGGTGTTCTCTTGCAGAGCAATTCTCTTATTGGAGACAACAAAGCTTCACCAGCAAAAGTTTATCAAAACTGCCTGTGGAAAGTTTTTTTAATAAAAACTTTGTTTTTATTAAAATCTCCATTAGTAAAAAAAACCCAGCTACAGAGACAAACAAGTTGGGTAAAAAGTCTGCCAAGCAAAGGAGGATAACGTGGTACATATATTTGATTACTTAAAACACTGTTTGGCTTTATGCCTAACAAGATATAAGAGAATAAATGTGCCAAAAACTAACTTAATGCCACTGATTCATTGAGAGCAAAAAAAACATTTAGTAATGTTAATGGGCACAATAATGTGAAATGTAATTGCTGCCATTGCTGTCATCCACTTCCCCAGTCATCTCCCTCAAATGTCTTGTCAAACGTTGTCTCAGTGTTTCACTGCTGCTCTATATTTCCATGCAGGTTTTTTTGTTTACATTGTGCTTCTTCTAGATAGCAATAATAATAATTTTTTTAAAAAGACAAAACAGTATTGAAAAAAGAGGAGCATTAATTTTTCTCTTCTGAAGATTGTGAGAATTTTTTTCATTATTTATGTATAATAAGTTGAAACAAAAGGGCAGGGGGAAGATACATTGAGGTATTTTCCTTGCTTATGTTTTAGGGAATTATTTCATTCTTTTTCATGGTGGTAATGTTGGTTGGGTTGGTAGTTGTTTGTGTCAACTTAGCCTCTTTATATTTGAAAGACTATATATATATATATATATCTCCCAGTTCACTGATGGTGTTTGTGTGGCTGGCACCTGGGATGTCAGGCCTTAGTTTCATGACTGTCATTCCCACGTGGTCTTGGGCAACTCATTTAACCTTGCTACCTTGGCTTCCTGCACCAGTGGCTCCTCAGCACATCCTTAAGGGGAAAAGTGCTGAGTTGCTTAATAGCTGTGAAATGCTGTAATTGCTCAGCTGGAAAAAGCTGCACGAGTGCAAAATGCTATTTGTCTGCAGCAGGAGGACTGCCCTGGAGTGGGTGATACCAGAATAATTATATAATTAAAGTCTGCTGTAATGGTTTGTTTAACAAAGAGTGCTGGAAAAATAAGATGAGAATTTAAGTGTTAGCCTCATGTCTTGGTGTGATACCCCTCTCCTGAAGGCCCAAGGCTGCATGTCCAGAGCTGTGCCGCGCTGGTAATGGAGAGAGTGTGCACGTGGCTGCCCTCCCTGCTGGGCAGGGGCTGCTCTGGCATCTAGCAAAGGGCATTGGTGGTTCCTGCTCATGAGAGCTGGTTTTGGTTTGGTTTGTTTTTTTGAGTTTCCATTCCTGAATCTTAAGATGTAGCCACACACACACAGCTCCCACTGGAGAGGTTTCAAGGTGGAGTCAGTTCAGCAATGAGGACTTCAAATGGCAGTGAAACAGGGAACTGGTGATAAAGGGTCCAGTGAGGCTAAGGTGATGCAAATAATTTGTGAGTGAAGTAAAATGAGTTCTTGCTTCCTGGGTGTCTTTTGATATAAGGTGTAAGGTAGGTGACACAAGAATTTTTTCAAAGAGGTCTTAGTAATACAGTTTTAGATAATATTGTATGTGTATGGAGATTTTTTGTGTTTTCAATTTCTTTTCATAAACCCTCAGCTCTGTAAGCAAGTGTCTCTGGGTGCCAAAGGAAAAGAAAAACAAAACAAAAAACAACCCCAAACAGGGTTAGAGATTTGACAATTTCTGATGAGTCTCAGCTGTTCTAACTTGTGCAACTCAATGGTGGTACAAGGAGAAGATCTAAAATGTGCAACATCACATTGTTTTCCTTACTTAAAATGCTTAATTACACTGACTATCGCATTCCCTTTCGCATTTCTTCTTTAACTTCAGTCATGCAGTGAAAGGGAAAGGGTGACATAAATGAGCCACTTGATATCATAATCATACAATACAGTGATAATTTCACTTGAGAGGTTTTATTTCTTATACAAACCTACTGTTAGCTAGCTAGAGTTTTCTGGCTTTAAGTGTATGTCTAGAACAAAAGCTCAAAGCGGATTCTTGGTGCGGATTTTTTTTTTTTTAAGCCATTCAGTCATTGTTTATAAGTTGTGTTGCTGTAGTGATATTTGGGAAATGACATGGACCTTGCCCCAGAGAACTGTTTTTCTAAAGAATATCCACTGCAATATTAATGCAGTGGGATGACTCAGGATAGAAATTCTTTTATTCTTATCCTTTTGATCTCCCTGTTTATGTATTTGAAATGCAGAAGTTATTAACTTTTCATAGCAGAACCGTGAGCACCTGAGGATGCATGAATGCTGACAGGGACCCTAGGGGTGCTGGATTAAGTGAACTAGGCGCTGCCACTGATGACACTAATCAACTTTGTGGCTTTGTTTCTTTTTTTGTCTTCCAGCCTCCCAGTGTTCCCGACTACCCTCCGTCCGATGGGTATGCATTCAGTAACACAGTTTACAAAAGAGGGCCTCTGCTGGACCAGGGGGCGGCTGTTGCTGCCTTTAAGCAAACTGTTAGCCGACATGTAGATAGGTAACACTGACTCAACGCCGTCCGTGGTGCTGTGGATAACTGTCCCGACTTACTGCTATTGGGGTGGCGGTTTCTGTAATTACCTCTGGTTGTGTCTGGAGCAGATCGTTATTTCTCTGAGGAAGCAGTTCTGGTTATTCTGCTTTTGCTTCTCTAAGGCACATCATTAAGACTCTTTTAATAGAATTTCTATGAAACGACCCTGTTTACATGTGCCGTTAAATCAATGCGTTTGTCAAAAACAATGCGGTGGAATTCCAGCCCAAATGAGAACACAGTTCCATTTGGGTTCAAATCTTATTTCTGCTTTGTTTTGTGTTTTTAAATATACTATGTTGCTCTCTTTAGATCAACAAAGAATGGCAAGTCTCTGAGATTCACCTGTCCTTGTTTTGATTCACCTGTCCTTGTTTTGAATGATTGTTTGATTTGTTTAGCTGCTCACTTAGTGCTCCATAGTCTCCTGCTTTGTGTTTTCTGGGCTGGTGCATAAATACCCACTTTAAGAATAGTAACTCCTCATTTCTTCATTCTCTTTCAAATATTACAGAAAATGCTCTGAAATGTTTGCACAGCAACCAGTGTCTTTTTGCACATCCTCTTTCATACCTTTCATTTTAGCCTAAATCTGAATAGCTTGACAAGGTCAAATGCAGTGATCCTCGGAGTCTCACCTTGTCTGTGGGGAGAATTTATACCAGCAGAAACTGTGGACGTAAATCGCTAAAGCAGTGTTGGCATTGCTCCCCCATGGCAAGCCATATTCCATATACACCATATGAACAGTATTTTCTTCTGAGCCATGCAAGATGTTTAAGCTAAATTTTTGGGGTGAGGTTTCTGGTTAAAGAAGCATTGATAAAAGTCTTTTGATTTAAAACCTTTGCATAATCTCTAGTTTGGAGCTATGTGCTAAAAGATCCTGTTGTTAATCTGCATGCAAACAAATTCCCATGTGGTGTGCAGATTGAAGACTCTATTCTTTTCCTGGACTTTGGATTTATTCTTCATCATAACAGCAGCAGTAGTCATCTCTTAGTCATTTTCTCAAACTTAGTTACTTTTTGAGTTCTTGTTTCAGGACCAGTCAGCTTGAAATCTGGATGATCTGTACTCTAAATTCCTTTCTCTTATCTGTAATATGATCAGACCTTTTTCATTCTTTCAGAGTAAGAGTATTCCATGCAAATGTTGCCTCCATTTCAGGTTTAGAGAATGAGTCTTATTGCCTTCAACTGTTGAAGATACCAGTGTATCTGGCTGCAACTGAGAGTCACCCAGGCCTCCTTTGTAGTGGGTAAAGAGAGATGGGTATTTCTAGGAAGCAGTTCACGTAAGGTGAAATTTAGTCTTTTGAAAGATATGAGACATGCTGTAGTGGTGCCCATTTCTCACCACTGACTGTAGGAGGGAGTCTAGATGGCTGGTACCGATGCAAACATTCACAGTGTGTCCCTGTCTTCCAGTGTGTTCAACATGACACAAATTTCCATTTGTTAATTGACTCTTGAAACATATAAGTGCCTGGTAGGAGCTCATTATTGCTCGCCCCATGTTCTGGGGATGTTGCTGTTGATTGCAACAGAGTGGAGTAAAACTAAAAAGTAAGCATTTTTAAAAATTCTTCCTGAGTTATGTTTTTTGAAGGAATTTGGATAGTCAGGTGTGGACAATGTAGGAAGACACAGTTAATGAAATGAGTTTGGAAAGGCAGCCTAAAAGTACCTTCAGAGGTGCATTAGTCATATCCCTGAGATGACAAGAAAGAAGTTCAAAATTATATGGATTTTGAGCAGGTGGTGGAAGAAATTGGGATTACTCCTATACCTTTCAGCCTTATAACAGCTATTCCGCAGGCTGGGGTTCAACCCATGTTTTTCACTCTCTCCTTAAACATTTAGTGATTTGTCTTTCTTTCAAAATAATCATTCAATCTAAATATGACTCGTCCTTTGTTCTGCTCTTCAAGTCAAGTGAGACAGTTCTCCACAGCCATGCATTAGCTAGGGAACTACTGGATTGCTCAGGCACACCTGGGACCTACGGTTATGCAGCACCAACATCAGCATTTGTATCCCTGTGCTGTGATGTCGTACACAACATTTCAAGCCACTGACTGATTTATGTTTTCATTATTTGTTCAGATTTCTTTTACTACCTGTTTGGATTTATTGTTCATTACCTGTTTGGATTTTTTTTTAACTTTACCTGGTATGGACTTAAGTTGTTGGGTGTGATTTGCAATAAGTGAATAAGTTTACTGTTTCTTTTGGATCTGTTTTGAGGGGTTGGGGGGTGCTTTTCAACTTGAAGTACTACATCAAAAAAATAAGTAGCTTCTTATCCAAAGGCATTCTGAACAGGTCCTTCCTCATAGAAACAGAACTGTGGTATGCCTTGTTCTACAATCGCAGAATCATAGAATCATTTTGGTTGGAAGAGACCTTCAAGATCATCAAGTCCAACTTTTAACCCAGCGCTGCCAAGTCACCACTAAATCATATCCCTACATCTACAAGTCTTTTAAAGCCCAGGGATGGTGACTCCACTACTTCCCTGGGCAGCCTGTTGCAGTGCTTTACAACCCTTTTGAGGAAGAAATTTTGCCTAATGTCCAACCTAAACCTCTCCTGGTGCAACTTGAGGTTGTTTCCTCTTGTCCTATTGCTTTGTTGCTTGGGAGATGAGACTGACACCTACCTCGCTACAACCTCCTTTCAGGTAGTTGTAGAGAGCAATAAGGTCTCCCCTGAGCTTCCTTTCTCCAGGCTAAACAACCCCAGTTCCCTCAGCCACTCCTCATAAGAGTTGTTCTCTACACTCTTCACCAGCTTTGTTGCCCTTCTTTGGCATTCCAGCACCCGAGTGTCCTTTTGTAGTGAGGGGCCCAAAACTGAACACAGTACTTGAGGTGCGGCATCACCTGTGCTGAGTACAGGGGGATGGTCTCTGCCCTAGTCCTGCTGGCCACCCTATTTCTGATACAAGCCAGAATGCTGTTAGTCTCCTCAGCCACCTGGGCACACTGTTGTCTCATATTCAGCCTGCTGTCAACTAGAACCCCCAGGTCCTTTTCCACCAGGCAGCTTTCAAGCCACTGTTCCCCAAGCCTGTAGCATTGCATGGGATTGTTGTGACCCGAGTGCAGGACCTGGCACTTGGCCTTGTAGAACCTCATACCATTGGCCTCAATCCATTGATACAGCCTGTCCAGATTCCTCTGTAGACCCTCCCTACCTTCAAGCAGATCAACACATCCATCAAACTTTGGTATCTATCATCTGCAAACTTACTGAGGGTACCTTCAATTCCCTCATCTAGATCATCAATAAAGATATTAAAGAGAACAGGCCCAAATACTGAGCCCTGGGGGATACTTGTGACCAGCCACCAACTGAACTTAACTCCATTCACCACAATTCTTTGGGCCCAGCAATCCAGCCAATTTATTTATTTTTTTTTTAATCCAGAGAAGTGTGCGCCCATCCAAGCCACGAGCAACCAGTTTCTCCAGCAGAATACTGAGGCAAACTGTGTCAAAAGCTTTACTAAAATATATGACTGAACCTTGTTTGTAATTGCCAGGAAGTTATTTTTCATTTTTTAATTGATACAGTAACTTGAAATTGTTAGTGTTCGTGGTATCTTATTGTCAGTTAAGAAAACTGATCTACAGTAGGTGAAGATTTTTTTTTTTAGAGTTTAACTCCTTTGGTGTTGATGGCGAAAATTTACTCATCTAATGCATATTTGAAATAATTTATTATGAACGCTAGAAATACAGTTTCATACAAAGCACAAGATATAAATTATATACTAAGTATAGTCATTTGTTTATGTGGCAAATGAATGTTTAACCTACAGTAGGAAAGCAGACTAAATATAGCATACATGTTTATTTTAAAACAATGGCACCTGCTAATCTAAGTTGTTATCA
Source organism: Eurystomus gularis (assembly GCA_013400335.1). NCBI lineage: Eukaryota > Metazoa > Chordata > Aves > Coraciiformes > Coraciidae > Eurystomus > Eurystomus gularis. Next base: position 14,308 of record VZZY01025666.1, on the reverse strand, counting down.
TACATCTTGCAAGCAGTGAGCTGATAAAGATTGCCAGTTCTTGAGTTCAACTGCCTCTTGCTTTTGCTGCTTTTTTTTTTTTTTTTGACACTTAAATCAGTGTGTTATGAATAGGTAGTTCTACAGCAACATCATGTAAGGGTGGGCTGGGTATTTTTGTTTAAATGTTTTGGAGATTGTTGGAAGAGGACATTTTGTCTGTGGTTTTATCTGCCTGAATGTCTCACTGAACACCAGTCTGGTCTTTGCTTTGCAGAAACTATGAAGCACACAGTAAAGCACAGACCAAGAAATATGCCAAATGCAAGTACGAATTTATGGCAAGAAACAACAGTGAGCTTTCTGTCATGAAAGAAGAGATTGTAGAGGTAACTTTTTTTTGTAAAGAGAAACCACAAATTTTTGGTACTACCCAAAGCTTAGGGTACCTTTCTTGTGGACAGTGTGGCTGTCCTTAGTGATTACTTCAATGTGTTTGGTTTCTCTCTCTTTATCTAGAAAGTTCAACTAATTTGTTTTGCATCATAGACAAGATAAATAGAGATTTTGCACTGACTTATTAATTGGTTCTGTAGAGATCCATGCTAGAAATATATTTGTGTGTTTCTTTGATCTTCCCTGATGTTGCTTTTAAAAGCCTTATTTAGTAGTATTTAGATAATGGGCTCTGGCAAACACCGTGTACACACGGGGCGTAGTGAAAGACTGTCCTTTCCTGGAAGAGCTGGTACCCTGAAAGCTAGGCACGCTTGGAAAGGAGGGAGCAACAAAAAGAGAAAATGTCTATGAGATTGCACAGCAGGCAGGCAGATTTCAGACTTCTCCTGGCCGTCCTGCTACAGTTCCCTGTTTACTCAGAAGTGCTCTCTCTTCAAATTTGTGTTCTAGAACGATGCACTTTTTTTACTTGGATTATTTGTAGTTACTCCTTTTGTCAACAGCATAGAGGCTGTAGAGATGACAGCCTCTCTGCACAAGTATTCGATTTGCATTTTGCTGTCTTGTCTAGCACATCTGAATTTACAGAGATTCACCATATACTTTTTTTTCCAGATCCTTTCTTGACAACCACATTTTGAAAAGTGCGTTGTGACCATGTAGAATTAATGATGGTGATAATCAAGGAAGCCTACAAGGCTTTCTTAGGGACGTTTGTGTCAGATCTGCTGGCAATTGCAGATATAGTTTTGTTTTGAAATGATGCATAGTCCCAGTACTGGCCTGAGGAAAGTCAGGGAAAAAAAATTAACTAATTTACCAAATTATTTCAGATTCTGGATGACAGAAAGCAGTGGTGGAAGGTTCAGAATAAAAGTGGCAGCACAGGCTTTGTGCCAAACAACATTTTGGACCCTCTGAGGAATCAAGAAGGTGGTCTAGGATGGTCAGAGCCTGCGTATACCCGCACCATCCAGGTACTGTCCACTCCTTGGGAGCAAAACTTTATTTTGAAGTGTGCATGTGTGTTTGTGGAGGAGGAAGAGATCCACAGCAAGCCCGAAATAACTGCATGTCCCACTGATATGTCAAAAGAGTTTTATTTCTGTACGGGAAGAGGCTGATTTCCGTATTGCATAGAGTCTAACATGAGAATAAAGTTGATAGAGATACAGCAAAACGTTTTCCTTTAAGGGTGGTTTTTTTCTACTTGTTTGCTTAGAGGTGGTAATTTTGATCCTAATGGATGTGTATGTATTTATTTTAATTGCAAATATCCTTTGTGGATTGATAGCTGTTGATGCCAAAGAAGGAGTTTGAATTATTTAAGGTAGGGTCATCTTTGTTTCTCCTGACAGAGTGAACACTAGCTTTTCTTTGTATTTTCTGTCTTTGTGTGTCTCTATCTTAGTCTTGAATTTATTTAATTATTGTCATTTTGGAGTAATAAAAAAAGGCATTTTCCCTTCTGAATTCATAAAGCAGGTACTATTCAATTACTATGCCTGTGCATCAGTAGCACTCTCTTCTCCTGACCTAATTTTGGTTTTCTTTCATTTATGTTGTGGTGTGGAGTTAAGATTTTTGTTGTTGTTGTTGCTGTTGTTGTTTCTTTTATATGTTGAACAGAATTAGAGGGTAAAATATATTAAAAAAAAAATAAATCTTACGTCAGTGCAATTGTCCACCTGAGTCAGGACATAGAGGATAAAGATATTATGTGTATTTTTAGACAACGTGTAAGTGGACCAGAGGCTCATAAAATAAGAGGCTGTATTTTCTAAGACCCATTTCTTCCCTTTTATTTTTAATGATTTTGAAAGCTTAGGCAAACAATTTTGGATTAAGCAGAAATTCCAGCCCTGCCTCTGAATCAGACTTCTTCGGTCCAAATGCAAACCGAACTTCTGTTGAAACTTGAAGTTAAATTTCGTTTTATTTAATCTAATTTTCATTCCTTGTGCCTACACACTCCAGCTGATGACTGAAAGATGACTGCTGACTGTCTGTGCTGCAGACTCATCTAAAAATGCCAGTTGAAGGTGTTGCTGTGTCAGATTCTGCGTACACAGCTATTGTGAAAACTGCAGCTTTTGCAGCATTGCCAGTTTTGCCATGGATATGGAAAATCTCTTGAGAAACAGGTCCTATGCTACTTCTGACACAAGAATGTGGTAGACCTGTCTTGAGCTTGGTGGGCTTGAATTAGACCGTTTCTGAGGTTTTCCTGTCCCTAATTGTTTGCCTATAATGTATGAGCTCAATGATTACTCATTTTGTCTGCCTGCAAAATGAAGGATGCATCTAGAGTGCTTTTCAAATACTGATTTTAAAAATTGACTTTTTTTTACTTTGGGTGCATGTAATTTTGTTTGCTTTGAATTTGCCAAGAAATCCTGAGCAGGCTGAGTATAGTTTTGAGTAGAGGTTCTTACACTATTCTCTGTAATGCAGTGCAGGTTTTGAAGTTTCCCATTTGAAATAATGAGATGACATGGGAAATAATATAAAATAAACATTTGCACAAAGCACTCTCCATGGACCTATGAAAACCAGGGTCACAGAACAATATCTAAAATAGATTTTATTTCTTTGCCCTCTGGCAGGTTGTTCCTTACAGTCCATGATTTGTTTTGTTCGTGGCTTTGTCATATTCAGATGTGAGCTTGAAATACTGTGAAATTATTTAGGAGTATAATGAATTACACAGGATCAAGGGAGTCTTTACCAAGATGTGTTAGTAATGTTGTTCTTAACTTTATGGCGATTATTATAGTTTTAGCACTCCTGAGCATGCTCATTTGTCTGTTTCCCTGTGATAGATACAAGGTTCATTTGCGATCTGTTTGCATAACCCTATTTATTTTCATAACACCGCTGTGAGACGTTGCTCCTATTTCAGAGAGAAATCAGGCATTGAAGGGATGACTGCCTTGCCCAAGGCCAAACAGGAGAACTTTGTGGGTAGAGCAGGAAATTGAAGCAGTTCTTATCAGTGCCTTTGCCAGTTCCTGAACACGAGCAGGCTCAGCGCCTGGTGCTGTGCAGCTTTTGCCAGTCTCCTAAGTCATCTTTGGTTTTTGAAAACCATATTTCTAAGTAGGCTTTCTGCTGCAGTAAGCCACAGCTAAACATTGTGTACAAAGTTGTTGTATTTCTTTACAGCCTAATGGCCTTCAAAGCACAGCTGACCAAAGGATGTTTCCAGATTATTAGGACGGATTAAGAATTCCATTGGAAGAGATAATTTTTTTTCAATTATTCTACAGCCAGACACTCTTTCTCTGAGAGATGGATGCCTCATTATCACAATTATTCTCAGAGCTGCAAAGTTTATTTTACTCTTGTTCTGTTCCCTCTCCTAGTGACCTCTGAGTCCACACACTAGATCTTGAGTTTCCTCTCAATCCCAATGTTAATTATTATTATCAGAATTTCCTGTGGTGTTGGTCGTTTAGTCTGCCTTTTTACTACGAACCAACACTGGTACTTCACCATCCCATTATACATGAACATAAATAGTTTCCCAGGCACTATTTCTTCTTTTGTACAGGTATTGCTGGTGAACCTAGAAAATAATCATAGTATTTCCTGTTTATTGTGCATTTTATTAACTTTTTTGATGCTCTTGAAAAAGAAATTTGAGGAAGATAATTGGGATAGAGGTGCGTGTCTTGATGGGCATCTTAATTAATCTCGTGACACCCTCTGTGAGGTGAGACAGTTACATTATCAGTGATCTGCATGAAATCCTGAGGCACAGAGAGTAAATGTTAAGCCAAATGCAGTCCTGTAGTCTTTTTTAAAAAACCGTGACTGTCCACAGGAGTGTGACGGTATATGTAAGAGACATGTTTACGGTATGTAAACACCAAGACAAAAGTCTCCACCTCACTTGGGACAAGTGTCCTTTGTATTTCTCGGTGATTATTATCAAAACCTTTTTTCCAAGTCTCTTTGCTTATCTCTGTGGGAAGTTGTTTCCCCTCAAGCACAACAGTTGGGCTCCAAGTTAGCGTCATAGTGTCATGCTCATCTTTTGCCAACTGGTATCTTTCCTGCAGATCGTGAAGTGTTTGATAACGAAGAGATGCAGTTGCCAGTTGTACATTTTGCAGTGGCCAAAGAGATGTCATAATTTTTGACTAAGAGCCAGTATCTCTCTGACCTCATTTCATATAAAATGTTCTTCAAAACTGCCATCAGACCACGATTTTTTGATGACAAATAAAAAAAAAAAAAAATTCTTTCCTGTCCAGTTCAACAGCGATCCAATTCCAAATTATGGGATGCCACTTATTATACAAAAATGTCCCAAACGGCTGTAAAAAGAATTTGATTAATGATAGGAATTAGAAGTCCCCAGTTTGCCCATAATTATTTTTTTTAAGAAATGGGGACTAATCCTAGCGAATACCAATTTGAATATGCAAATTCTGTGTAAGTTTATCCTTCTTGTATCCTAATGTACTTCTCGCTTTATGGCAAGATTCTAGCAAGGCGAGGTTGTAAATCCAGTAAAAACATAAATTCTTTACACCTCACAAAGAGCTAGTTAGGTGACTTTTAATGGGATTTTAATAGGCAGCTGTTTGACTCTGCATAACAGCTGAGCCCACCAAAGGGAATTCTGGCAAAAGACCTCACTTGAAATTTGCTCTTCCAGTCTTGAGTGCCTCATTGTCCCTTTTGGGTGAAGACAAGTAGTTGGTTCTCTCATCTGTCTTAAAATGAATCTCAAGAAAACATCCAAGCCACAAGGCTGTTGACAGAACTGGGGCTGAATGCTCTGCAGCCCTCTTGGTGAACTCCTGTCACTGTGCAAACAGGAATATGGCACTAAAATGTTCAGAAAGAGAGTAAACTGGAAGCTTTTTGTCTGTGTTAAATTAATGACAGCATTTCCCAGTCCTAATGCTAGTTATGGTTGTATCCAATGCCTCTTTAATGCTAAGTTTGTATTTGCCATAGTTTGAATACATCTGTTACCTTTTTTGATGTAAAATATATTCGAAAATACAGTGTTCCCAGTTTTCTTGCAATGATCAAGAATTAGGGTTGATACCATTAGCACTTTCTTAAACTTATTATTTTGCTTACATTAAAAATAGATCAAATCATACTGAATCTTGATTTTTTTACAAGATGCAGCCTGTAGTGTGTTGAATAAGAGCTTTGAGCCCTCTATTTTTTTCCTGTAGAAACAAAGATTTTTCTGGCAAAAAATAAGAAAAAAAAAAAAATCTAATCCCAGCAAGCTTTTCTGATCTATCCGGTTTTTTAATGAGTGTGCATCATCACTGTTCCAAATAATTTAAAGGATTTGTTCCAATTTACATGAGTTGAGAATTGCAAATTTATTCTTAAAAGGAAAAAAAAATGAGGAAGAAGGAAAAACAAAACCCAGAATTGTTTGCAGTTCTTATGGCTGTCAGCAAATTAGTCAGTACATGTCCGTCAGCAGTGACTTTTACTTCATTTTCTAAGCTAGCCAACATTTCGCAAGGTAAAATAAATAAGTTCATTTTTAATACGTGCTGTGACTTAATTCTTATTCTACAGTTGCAAGTGGTGTCTGCATTCACATTACAATCGTCAATCTATTGTCATTTTTTTAAATTTGGGTTTTGTTTTTTTATTAAACCTCTTTCTAAGTTTCTCTCTGGGTAGGTGCCTTGAAAAGAACTCGTTGCTTATATGGTGTCACATATGTATGTTTTGTAGCCAATACTCTATCCATTATTCAAAAGAAGAAAATGAGAATAACTCTCTATGTGAGTTGCTTAGTGAGAAAGAAGAGGTAATTGTTAGCACTGATGTTCCTTTGTTTTCAATTGCTCGTGTGTACGAAATTTCAGGAGTGATGTGGGAGGCAATTACTTTTTACCTTTCTAACAACGCTATTTGATGTGATTTACTCTATTTTCCTCACAGCAATTGCTGGGAGAGCTTTCAGAGGTAAAAAAAATTACTCTTCTGATATTGAACCTCAAAAATTACTCTTTTGGACTATGTAGTCACCAAATTCCATAGTGCATGCTTCTTTTATTTGTAGCAATGACTAGAACTGATGAATGTGTGGATGTCCTCAAAACATCTGGAGTTTAAAAAAAAGTGTTAAAAAAAGAAGTGTCGAATGTGACTTGAATGTATAATTGGCTTTTGGGCACTGTTGAAAAAATTGTGAAGTGTATTTCACTGTGGTTTCATCTGCAAACTTAGCATGTGAGTGATGCTTCCAGTTTAATTTTTATTTTCACTCTGGCAAGTCGTTTTGATGAGGCTTGTGATTGCAGTACAACATGTTTTTGAAACTACATCAGTAGCATCCATTGAGAGCTACGTGTAGTGTTTAGCTATCGCTTTTTCTGGATTATGATTGGGGTGATGTGCAGTTGATGCCTTGGTTTGTAATGAATCCTCTCTACTATAAAAAAAAGCCCTGCTTTTGCCTCGCCTCTTGTATAAGAAAGGGCACACATGAGGGTACATTGTGGGGATAAGTATAGCAATTGGAATCTGTGAACAAGATTTTAAAAGTATATGAATATCATTAGAACATGTTAATATCTGTGAAATTGTTTAATTTGTTAACAACATTTTGGATATACTATGGTACGTCTACATATTGTAAATTATGGTATATTTAGTATATACCTAGTAGGGCACTCTTCACAAAAGGACAGGTTTCTTAAAATACACATTATTCTGCTTATTCTCTTTTATATTATGCATGTCACTTTTCTTGGCTTTGACATTTAAAAAAAGCATTTCTTGTCTTAACATTGAAGTAGTAGAATACAAAAAAGTTAATCATACGATATTTTAATTTTTTTTTTAATCTCCCCACAATGCACTGCATGAGGTGGACACAAAATAGAGATGAATGCCTTTGAACAACTAAATGCTGAGGGGAAAAAACAAACAAACAAAAAAAACAATGAACAAACAAACAAAAAAGGTTTAATGGTGAATGTATTGTAAGTCTGTATGTTTGCTCAGTAGCTAATTACTACATTTAAGTGAAAAATTATCTAAGTGAAACAAAAGCCTTTTTCCTAGGCTTAATGGACTGGCCATAGAAGCTGATGGGATCAATTTTCTGCAGGTGTAACTCAGCTTAGCCTGGCTGTAATGGTCCTGGTTTTCATTCACTACAACATGCCTTGTCTATCATTTAGACTTACTGAGTTGGGGATTCCTGTATAAGGGCAATTGCTGACATTTAATGAAAGTTTGATTGTTGTCAGGGCATTGATCTGCTGCTCGGATTCTAACATACGGCTCCTACAAATATTTCCCTACTTGGTCTGCCATAAACCTTCTGCCTCCAAGGAAATAGGGAAAGGTATTTCAGGAAGGAGCAATGAATCTGGGGAATGTACTCATCTATTTTCATACCAAAGTAAGCAGACTTCTCATAACTAAGAAATGAGGCATCCCTATTGAGCAAACAGCCTTTAATATTAAACTTCCAAGCTGTGTTAGTCTAAAACTGTGGAGAGGGAGCACTGTTAAAACAGCGAGATGTGGAGTTTGAACTGTTTGAAAGAAAAGGGCAGCGTAGGTTGCTTAGGAGTTTCTGGACTTGTCTGTCACTTGGATTGCTTTGGGAAAATACAAGTGTTTTCCTGTAACTTGTGCCATTCTAAAGGCAAAGGAGAAGGAAAGGAATTATTCCCCAAAATCACTCTTGAGGAACCTGCTAGTTAGTTATTAGCAGCAATATAATTTGTATATTGCTAGAACATTGTGTAAAGTGGGGGAAAAGAAACAACACCCCTATTCCAAGAATTGTGGAGTTTTCGGTTTGGGTTTTTTAAATTGGATTATTGTGTTGAGCTGGCATGTAGCAACCGCACAAATAGCTGAAAAGGCACAACTGAATGGGTAGGAGGAGTAGGAACCTCTTAAATGGTGTCTGCAGTTCAGGAAACAATGTGTTATCCTAACCTCAGTGATGTTTGTAAGTTAAACCATTAGACAGGCTTAGGTGTAGCTGGATATGTTCATTTTTACTATTTTTTGCATAACATCTCTAAAATACACAGTTTTACACTGACAGTCCAACAAATAAAAAATTTTGGATGCGATTAAGAACTATCAGGTAATAGAATTTTGGGATTAAAATCAATTTAATTTATAGAATTTAGCTGTTTTAAAGAAAGAAATGCGTTTCAGCTGATGCCATTGTGGTGAATTTTGTGTCCAACAGAGAAGGATATAGATACCAAACGCTGATGCCAAATCAAGGTTTGGCAAAGTTTGGAACTATACCTGGCAAGTAAGACGTCTTTGTGAAATAAATAAGTTGCTGCAAAGCATCCCAGCATTTTCTGCAGAAACCTCAGTTTGTCTGACGTCTTCTCTGAGTTTTGTTGTCCATCTGAGTCTCTCTGCATCCTTTCAGAAACAAAGGACGGACTACGTTGCAAAACAACCCGACCCAGTTCCTGCCACGCCGTCGCCACCTCCAACACCCGCTCCTGTCCCTGCGGCTGTCCCCCTCCCTCCTAGTGCACCAGCACCTATACCGGTTCCTGTGCCCAAAGCACCTGCAACCATCAGCCGCCAAAGCAGCACCTCGAGCGACAGCGGTGGTAGTGTTGCACGAGACACCCAGAGGCAGAAGCAAGTTCCAGTGGATCGTAAGTTCGTCTAAGAAGCAAGAAAAAAAAGTATCTCTCCCATTCTTCTGTATTTTGCTTAAGCCTTAAATTCCTTAAAGCCTTGTGTTTCCAATTAAACATTTAGAATTTAACGTATGTTTAAAATGTGATGGTAAGTATAGACTAAACACTTCTGCACTTGTCCCAGTCCTAAATCCATTCTTTTATGACTGTCTGGGATCTTCAGTCAGTGGTTTTCAATACTGCAAGTGCCCATGCTGGTGTTCTGGCTTATGTATCTTTTGCACCTGAACTCGCTGCCGCATAAAAATCTAAATTTCTTTTAAAATCACTTAGGCTGCATATACACTTCTATCTATGGCCATCCATTTTTCCAGGGCATTTTCACCCTTCTGAAATATATATCCAAGGCCTGCAAGAAGACTTGCAGGGCTGGCTGATGCTTAAGAACATGTTGTAACAGTGTTAAAATCAGGTCCCCTTAGCTTGGTCAATGCAACAGCAACTGGCAGGCCGCTGAGCAAAGTTTCTTGTCCTTGTCTTAGGAGGAGGATAAAATGTACTCCATAGCCCTTTAGCTGGAAAAACATGGTAACCTGCATCCAGCAGTGTGTGGCAATCAAGAAAACTTCCGATTAAGGCCACCATGCAGATATAAAGCCTAACTGATGCTGAGGCTCCTACTCTGTATCGCTTGAAAAGCAAGTTACGTTAGGAGAAATTTAGTTAATAATTTCTGTCCTAAATACACTTTAGGTAATGTGACTGCTTGGCTTAAAATTTATGAGAACTTGCAGGCCAGGATTTGCTACATCTATTAAAGTAATAGCTGCTAAAATAATGAGCTTTTTGCACTTCAGGAGTTGACATCTTATCCCATCCCTTGCCTTATCAGAAAATTTTTCTGTCTGAGGTAAAAACTGGCACAAAGTGTAATCCTTTCTGCAGAAGGGCTTCTTTTCCCTCCTGTCCCCAGTGGATAGGAAACTGCTTACATGGATAACTGTACTTAGTGGAGCCTGCTTTGGCACTGCCTGGTGGTAGACGAGCTATTGCCTAAGCTCTGAACTCGGGAAGGCTCTTTTCCCTTTTTTCACATAACAGACTGATGGGCTGGAAATTGCAACTGGAGAACAGGCTGGCAGGAGGACCAGGCTTCACTGCTGTTTCCCAAAGAAACAGTAGGGTCAGCTTCATCCTGTTTTGGGCAGTTTGTTACTTGAACAAAACCAGAAACCTGAGCATTATAGATGTGGAAAGTGAGGGTGAATTTTACACACACACACAGCCCTTCTCAATCCGTTACAGATGGAAAATGTGAAGACCATCCTGACTTCAGGTACAGGGTACAAGGTATGAAGGGTTGCTGTAGATTACGGGGTTATAAGACCTCTTTTGCCCTCTCAGTCGCTACTGAGGGCCTGAGCCAGGTGCAAGTGCTCCTGTGCCCTCCTGGGAGCTGTTGCTCGAGCCTAGTTAATGGGCTTTCAAGGTACCTCAGAGTCCTTGTGAAACAGCTGCCTCTGAAAAGGTAATGGGCAACCCTCCCCATACACTTACTGTCCAAATACCCCCCTGAACCCTGCAGAGAACACACGATGTAGTACCTGCCTCACACCGAGGGTATCATGTTTATTTATGATAATGCAGCTAACAGTATAAATCTGTTATCTAACAGCTAAATATTTATCTTTTGACATAGTCTTGGTCTAGATAAAACATAAGTCTTTCAAAATCTATGTAAATAGAAGGAAGACAGCAATTTTCTTGCTCTCTTCCTGTTTGGGAAAATAACTGGTGCATGCTTCAGTAACATTGCCTAAAGGCTTTACTCATATATCCCATCTCAGCCTTCACATATCACTGAGTACATGTCATTTTGGCTTCAGATTCACACTTTAGGACAAAAAACCCCAACACAATACAGCCTGAATGCCTCAAATATTTTACTAGCGATATTTTGTCTGCTTTCAACCTGGGGCTGTTTTGTAAAAGAACAAAGAAAATGGCTAAACCAAGGATTTTTCTTTTTTGTTGTTGTTGTGGTGACTAAAAAAATAGATAATCCTGGAAGTCTATGTAAAGCTTGATTTTATTTGTCTAACTAGCTAGAGATGTTGATCCTTAGAGAGGTTCGAGAAAGAAATGCATTTGCTGTCTTGGGTTTTTCATATTGAAGTTGTGTTGTTTTCCTCCGTTGCCATGAGTGTAATAGGAGAAAGGAATAGCTTTTGCCATCTGCGTGCATCAGAGAAGGTGCTGTGGTTACCGTTTGCGTATCAAAGTGAGGAGGTTGAATAAAGGTGACTAAAAATATCACGACAAGGAAGTCTTGAGAATTTTTGAGATCGTTTAAAGTGGAGTGTCAAAGTATTTTTATAGTAATTTCAGAATTACTGCATGGAGAGTTTAACTGTGCTAAATCAGTATCTTCTCTGAGCTGAAAAAGATATTTACACCCTTTTGGATTCTACCTATTTTTGTGAAATTATCAATAGAACTTTTTATATGCATTTCAATTTTCAGTGTCGTTATAATTTTCTTGAAATGCATTAAAAGCATTTCAGTTTGTTGCCTACTAATGACCAGCAACTGAACTAAATGCTTCAGACAAATGGGCTCTGTGGGATAGCCAAAATGTACAGTTTTGTTTAAAAACAAACAAACAAACCACCAACAAAAAACCCCAAACAACTCAAACTCCCACAATGGCTTGCCCATTTCCTCTGTCTCTAGTAAGAGCAACTACTTCTTTTTTTATTCTTTTTTTAATGCAAAGTGTGACATTGTTTTTGCTTACCAGTCACTCCAGCCTTGGAGTGAATTCAGATTTCTTAAAAGCCCTTCAAAAATATAATTACTGTAATAGCTGTAAGGTGATATGTGTCAGCAGCCGTGAATTTTTTTTTTAGCCTACCTCGATTTGTACTAAAAAGTTGAGCTTTCAATTAAAAAATGTTTGTGGGAAGTGCTGCCTTTCCACAGTGTAAGCAATCTTACATTCGTCCTCATTTTCATTTTCATTTTTATAACATCATAGTTCTATTTCAAGAAACACAGACTGACAATTGAATAACCCTCTGTGACAGTTTTCTTCTACAGCTTGAATGCTGTCAGACTGATCTACACCTCTGTGTGACGTCAGCCTCCTCTTCTGGGGTCTCAGTTGAATTTTGGGTTGGTTGGTTTGTTTTCTTTCCTTTTGTTTTGCAAGGAGAGGAGTGGGAATATTGAAATCTTCCCTGGGGAACCAGGAGAATAATAATTCAGTCAGATCTAGTAAATGAATCTTCACAGAAAAAAAAAGCTGAAGATTTAAAGTGGAGTATAAGACACGACCTGGATTTGATAAAGCAACCTTGAGAATAACTCCTGTGGGGCATCTCTCTTTAGGCAGGAAATCACAGATGGAGGAGGTGCAGGATGAACTTGTTCACCGGCTCACCATCGGCAGAAGTGCTGCTCAGAGAAAGTTCCATGTGCCACGACCAAACATCCCGGTAGTTAACATCACTTATGACTCTTCGCCTGAGGATGTGAAAGCGTGGTTGCAGTCCAAAGGATTCAACCCTGTGTAAGTTTGAGGGCAAATGTAAGAACACTTCTTAAAATTACTTTCCTGACAGTAATTAGGATATGGTCTGCCTGCTTTTTAAAATTAAGCAGCCTTCTGAAAATCAAGACGCGCCAGCTGCACTCTTGGAAAAAACAATTTGTTTTTACATGTATATACATATATATTTATGTACATATGTGTATATATAATATATCCATATATATCAAAAGTGGTTATAGCTCTATAGAGATAGAGATATATTTAGGGGAAAAAAATTATATGTATTAGCTTCCACTAAAAGGTACTTGTTTTAATAGTGAATTGACTTCAAGAGTTCTGTTGCATTCAGTTTTTGTCTTGATTTAGTAGCCCTATCTGAGACAATGTGGGATGAAGCCAACCTACTTCTCTCCCTTGGCTAGTGCATTTTTGCTTATTTCTTGTTTGTTCCCTTGGTGTGACCCCAGGACTGTCAACAGCCTTGGCGTGCTGACGGGTGCTCAGCTGTTCTCCCTCAACAAAGAGGAGCTGAGGACTGTTTGCCCAGAAGGGTCTAGAGTCTACAGCCAAATTACGGTACAGAAATCTGCCTTGGAGGTAGGTATAACCCCTCTTACTAACCTAATGCTGGGTCGCCTCTTTTGAACCTATAGAAGTAAATAGCTTTCTCTATCTAAGCAAACTCTTTACCAATACTTCCGAAAAAGTGGTACAAAAATACAGTATAAAAACACAGCCTCCAGTATAAGACTCACAGTTACAGCAGCAGTTTCTAGAACACGAAATCCAAGGCAAGCTTGTATGAAGGGTTAAGAAAGGGAGGCAGCTGTTTTTTCCTCAGTTCCCATCAGGTTGATAAGCATGATTTGTACCTGAGTTGTCTGGTATTAATCCATTGAAACAGCATCTGTCAAAACACCGGGTGGGATCTCTCCTCACTTGTAAAGGGGTCCACAAAGTGTTAGAAGAAATGCATGGTAATACTCAAGTTTCAGACATTGTGTGCTATAGTCATGCTGCAAGAAGACAAAATGAGCCAAAAAGGGCTTTGGGAAAAACAACAGGAGAGAGTAAAGTGCCCTTTTTTGTGCTTCTTTCTCTACCTGATGCCTGGACAAACAGGTGCTCCTGGTGATTTTGTGGTGATGAATTAGTTTTGTTTTATCTTTGTAGAGGAGATTGGATTTATTAGGCATGAGAAAGTGGTAGGGTGAGCTCGCTGTTGAATTTCCAGGCCTTTCAGGTCAAATGCTGGGGCATCTCTATTAGTGAGTTTCCTCAGTGGAGGAAACTGTGCTAGCAGAATTACAGAGCTAAGGATAAAAGTATTGTATCTCTGTATTCCCTGCTCTGTGGCAGTTTGCTTTAATTACAGTATTGTTCCTTAAACACCTTAAAAGCTTGTATGCAGAGTTGTGCTAGGGAGAATGCTTACTATTTTTAAAGCAGGACAACTGCAGGTGCATCTACTTCTTTTTATAAAAAAACTTGGCTGTGGCAAGTGAAACAATGGACTTGGTACTGTCTGGAGGTGAGACTAACCTGAACAAGAAACTATATTCTTCACATCCTCCCTGAAATGAAGTCTTGCTTGCTTATAAGCTTTAACTTCCAGGTGTATTTTTAAAGACAAGTTTATGATGATGCATATCACAGAATTGCTGAGACTGGAATAGACCTCCAA